>OZ010603.1:69408381-69420881 GCA_963932145.1 Acanthosepion lycidas | reverse complement strand
CACTGATCGTATTCAGAATTATTTTATTAAAGTTTGGGATCTTCTTTTTTTTTATAATAAGGGCTTACTTATTTTATTGAATTTAAATTCATATTTGATACCAATTCATATCTGTATAATAAATGCGAATGTCAGTGTGTCATAGTGGCACAATTTTTCAACTTTACAGCAAGAGTCCGTAGCCCAACATATCATACCATTTTGGAATCAAGCCGACTCCGTAGGAAAATTAAAATCATTACGGACCAAAACCGGACCCGTAATCTTGAAATTTGGCTTTCCCAAGTCTTCACTGCTGCGATTGCTTTCGGATTCCGCCTTCTTGGTTTCTCGTGATAAAAACAATTAAAGGGACACAACTCTCTAACTTTCAATGGCTCATATTCAAATGAAAAAAAAATTACTGTTCTTAAATTACAGTGCTTCAAAATAACCCAACATATTATACCATTTTGGAATCAGGCCGACTCTGTGAGAAAATTAAAAACATTTCGGGCTGGATCCGGATCAAGACCCACAATCATGAAATTTGGGATCTCCAAGTTTTCATTACTGTCATTGATTTCGGCAATTTTTTTGCGACAAATTTTTTTGTCCGTTAATTTTTATAACTTGGAAATAAATTTCGGAACAATGGAAATTAATTGCGAAATACAACGAAAGTAACCCGTGAAATAAAAATAATTGTTTGTACGGAAAGTAAGGACCTACGTACATCAAACTGTCTTTAAATTAAGTGGCGGCAGATGAATTATCGTTGAACTTTTAAAAAGGTAAGCTTAGATATTAATGTAATACTTAAATGCAGTAATCAATTTTGAGTTCTTCTGTAGTTTATTGTTGCCTATCGCATCTACTCCTCCCTGCCTACTAGGATGAAATCACAATTGAGAGCCCTCCGCAAGAGATTGCTTATATGCCGCGCGATAGAGCGGCTTTTCAGCTAGTATATATATATATATATATATATATATATATATATATATATATATATATATATATATATTAATAATCATCTACATACAAGCCTGTTTCGTTGTATCACAGCTCATCAGTGTGGCTAGACATTCGAATGCTTCTAGCTGTGATCTAAACTCGACCTGTTTAACATCAGTCTACCCCTAAGCAATCGGCGTACGGCAGGGAAAGGGAGAATTTTTAAAGTATTATATACGAGATGTATACAAACGCATATATGTGACGTCGTCCCCTGGTCGCAGCGCCAACCGTGACGTTCTATCCTAGTCTACCACGGCACCAACTGTGACGTCCCTAAACAGCACCAATTGTGACGTCCTCGCCGCGGCGCCAGCCGTTCGCTCCTCGCTGCTCCGTTCGGGTGTCGCTGCTCCAAATGTGACGTTCTAACCTTTTGATGATTCGGGTGGGAATCTGGTTAGATTTGATATCAGCCTCGTCGTTCCCAACTCGCTTCCAACGCCTGGTTACCAAGGTAACTGCACTGATCCCCCAGTCCGCCTACCCACGTTGTGAATTGATCTTAGGCAGACGAGATCAAACAGTGGTTGGGGCCGTACTGCAAACCGAGTTCAACGGGGGTGATACCACACAAATATGCATAAAAGACAATAAAATGAAAACTCAAAAGTTCAAAGTATCAAAGAAAAAGGTAACGAACTTTATGTCTAGTTGTTCGATACATAGGACAGCATCTATCTCCCGACCCGTTCTATGGATTGTGGCACGTCGTTTTCCGCTAGGCAAGTTTTAACACTTCAAGTTGTCTGCTCTCCAAGAAATTGGTGTTTCGGTGGGTCAATGGACGAAAGTCAAAAGAAAAAACTTATTTCAGTGATCTGGATCTAAGTCGCTCTTCAAAATAATTGTTCTTGGGTTGAAGAGGGGTCCGGAATGTGCGTGAATCTTGGTCAGCTATCTGCGAGGCTTGCTTCAACTGGAGACTGACTCTGGGAACTGCTGGGACTCAACTCAACTCTGCTCGTTGTGGCTTCGTTTATATGGGCGCCGACCAAAACCGGGGTGAGTCTGTCGGCGCCGGGGGGTTCCTCGATAATTCTAAATACATATCCACCTCTCTGGTTAGGAATTTCCACCTTTTTCCATTTTTGGGAACCTTTCCTCACTCCCACCTTCTCATCATACTTCAGAGTATCTTGCTTAACTAAAAAAAAATTATCTCTTCTCTTTCACTTTTCTTCCTCTTAATCGCCGCTATCATTTCTCTGGTCGCGAACGGGACAATATGACAATGGCGGTCATAACTCTTGTTCTACACGTGGTTTACGTCAGGTATTTTATCGCTAATTATCAGAATGTGTGGTCTTCCTAACACGGTCTCAAAAAGAAACATCTCAAAAGTTTCAGTCAGTCTGTCGCCTCAAAGAAAGAAAAAAAAAACACTTCTAGGTTCCCATTCATTTTCCTTCGGTACATATTTCTGATAACATAATTTTATTATCGCAGGCCAAGGATGTTCCGTCGAAGGAAAATCGTAGGTGGTCCATAATTTTTCATATCTGTCCAAAGTCCCTTTAGTTGCCTGTTTTTCGTCACTTATCGAAATAACATTTTCATTTGAATTTTTTTTTCTCCTTGGCCAGCCGGTCTGTAGTTGATAATAAGATGTCTTCCCGTACCAATAGTTTGTTTTCATATCCTTAGATAACACAGCCGATGCCAAAACATATCTGATTCTTTCTTTCCTGTCCTTTCTTTTTACTCAGAATTTCCCTGTCATTGTAATGACACTCTTTCGCCATTTGTTACTTATAAAATATCCTTTTATCCATTGTCTCTTAGCCGTGTGTGTATTCTTGCTTATCAAATGCCTGTTCTTTTCCTCTTTTCTTTCTTTTCCCTTTCTGCCTCGTTAAATGGTGCCACATATATATATATATATATATATATTATATATATATATATATATATATATATATATATATATATATATGTATGTATGTATATATGTGTGTGTGTATGTATATATATATATATATAGATATATGTATATATAGATATGTGTGTATATATATATATATATATATATATATATATATATATATAGAGAGAGAGAGAGAGAGATAGATAGATAGATAGAAATATTTAAGTAAATGCTCTGTTTATAATAAACATTATTAAACAACATTTACCGACCTGAATGTCCGAGAAATTTTCATAGAAAATATTCGTTCTCCGACAGGATTCGAACCTGTATCCTATATGGAACCGTCATTTAGCCTGACGTGCTATTAACCGATCGAGTCGAATTTACTGCCTTTAAACTTTAATCTTCCATGATTCTCTCATGTACATTCATATCTGCTCAAAGCGTATCCAAATGTAAACAAATGACGTCACCCTTTATGAAATGGACAAAGTGCGACAATTATTTTAAGACATTTTTTTGAGACATAAGATATTTGTATCTATAAAAAGAATGATTA
The DNA here is from genome assembly GCA_963932145.1 of Acanthosepion lycidas. Taxonomy (NCBI): domain Eukaryota; kingdom Metazoa; phylum Mollusca; class Cephalopoda; order Sepiida; family Sepiidae; genus Acanthosepion; species Acanthosepion lycidas. The sequence goes on along the minus strand of OZ010603.1, from coordinate 69,417,456 downwards.
AACATAAAAGTGTCTTAAGATAATTGCCGGATTTTGTCCATTTCATAATATATATATATATATATATATATATATATATATATATATATATATATATATATATATATGGTTGGTGCGTAATACCTCCGAATCGCCCGATTGGTGGTGTCCAAGATGGATTGGGGCACCGAGCAGTGTTTTTGAAGCTCTTATCTTATCAATTGCTTTTTTCTACCTAAATTTATTTTTGTTACCCATTAAACTAAGCACTACTGAATATTAAACGATGAAAGTTTTTCGCGGATATTGGCGTCATTCTGGGGGTCTTTTTTTTTTTTGTCCAATACCGTGAATTTGTTTTTAAGTCTCGAACCCCCAGCACCCCCCAGCACCCCCCCCCAAAAAAAAACTATTAGGTTGGTGCAAAAAATAATGACGGTTTTTGACGTTAAAAAATACGTCAAAAACCGGCATTATTTTTGCTCCAACCTAATATATAACATTTATTTTTATCCATAATCCATAATGTTGAATGTGTCAAATTCAGCTTTTTCACAAAAAAAAAAAAAAAAAATATCAAGCTAATGTTAAAATTTGCCGCAAAACATTACTAATCTATTTACGATATCATGATCTATTATGACATGTCTCTAATTTGTATTTAGATAAATTGTATTTATTTTGAAATATTTCTAGTTGAATTCTTAACTGTATTTCATACCATCTATTTTTATACATAATTAGTTTACAATAAAATTTATATTTCATATGAATACTACCTTATGAAAATTGAGATATAGTAGAGTGGGGGGGGCTATATCATAGATTAGCATACTACCCAGATCTGAGGGGGTGATTGGGGATCCCGGGAAATTTCTTGTTACCATCGCTATCTTATTGAAATTTGTTTTTCTACCTATATACCTTACAAATTAAAGTAAACACAACTGAGTTAAAGGATGAACAATTTTCGCGGATTTTGACGTCAACCTGCTTTTTTTTTTTTTTTGTTGTTTTTTGGAGTTTTTTTGCGCAAGTCTGTGAATATTTTGTTCCCGCTTTAAAAAAAAAATGGTATAAAATTAATATTTTATTCATGTTGAATGTGTCAAAATTCTTCAACTTCTTAACAAGAAAAATCTCAAGTCGATGTTAAAAATTATCGCAAAATAAATATGACTTGTCTCTAATTTGTAATTGTAAATACATTGTATTTACTTTTTTTTTAATTGTACGCCTCATCTTGCATATGATCCATTATTGTACATAATTAGCTTACAATAAATTTTCAATTTTATATGAGTACTTCCTTATGAAAGCTAAAATATGATAGAACGGGAGCCCCGTAGAATAAATGTGGCGTGAGCTCACGAGACCCTCGAAGCGAATATATATCCTTAATAAAACAAAAGTCCTAACTTCATAAGACAGTCAGTAGATAATAAAATTGAACGAAATAAAAAAATGGGACATGTTGAAAATACGACTTACATATTTCTGTGTTTAAGCTGACTCGTACGTGGGGATGGAAACGCTGATTGTAATTGGTTCAGTCCACTCATCAGGAGGTCTCAGTGATACATACATGAAACAAACTATTTCTTATTTAACAGTTAAACTATTTAATCCTTGAAAATGGCTAAATGTATAGTCGAAAGCGCTCGGATAAAAAGAACATTCGGAGAGTTTTTATATAATTTATCATCTGTAAAGAAAAAATATATTAGACAGCATGAGAAATTGTAGAAAAAAATTAAATCAAAGCACTTTGTCTGTCGTATTCAATGACATGTGCATAAAAGAAGGATTGCTGCCTAAATAGACACACACACACACACACACACACACATATATATATATATAAATATATATATATATATAAATATAAAATTGAACATTGAAGTCAACACTCAGAGGCGACAGGCAGTTTCATGCTGGACATTTATATACGCACTATCTCTGATATAGAGCACTTCATCCCATAAATATAGCAGACCTTAGAAGTATATATATATATATATATATATATATATATATATATATATATATATATATATATATAGTGAAAAAGTTTTCTTGTGACACATTTGTTATGTTGGTGTTTAGTCTGATGAAGTCTTAATGGGGAAATGACTCACATGAAAACATTTTGAACTTTGCCATACATTTCTCCCCCAACATTGTTGTTTACCTGTATATATTATGATTACTTACATTATTTACATTATTCAGACTGTTATCCTCATCTTCATTGCCATATTCACAACGTCTCGGCCGTTGTACGCTCCGGCCTTTATGTCTATGTCTCTCTATATATCTGTCTATATCTCTGAAATGAAGTATCATGATTACTTACATTATTTACATTATTCGGACAGTTTTCCTCATCTTCATTACCATATTCACAACGTTTCGGATATTGTACGATCCGGCCTTCTTCAGACGATTAAAATATCAAACCGCACCCTTTATTTCGTCCACCGGTGTAGATTGTTCTAGTTCCATATGCCATGCCTTTTCAATCGCAATGAAGCTGAGGATAACAGTCCGAATAATGTAAGTATTGTTCTATATATATATATATATATATATATATATATATATATATATGTATGTACCTATATATATATATATATATATATATATATATATATATATATATATGTACATACATATATATATATACATACATATATATATATATATATATACATACATATATATGTACATACATATATATATACATAAAATTATACATATATATATATATATATATATATATATATATATGAAAATTTCTCCGAATTAATCAGTAGAGAGACAATATTTATGAATAAAAATGACAGTAGGAAAACTGGTAATTGCTGACGCGTTTCGTCCAACGTGGACTTTATCAAAGCTACACTCATAAAAAAAGAAAATAACTCACTCAGAAGGAAAATTCTGGAGAGTGCCGCCATAGTAAACTACCCAAATATTAATCTACGCCCAGGTTTTTTCCCTATTTCACCTTTCTTAACAAAACTAATGCTCTTACAAACAAATATACACAACAGATTCATAAAATCAAAAGAAAATGGTTGAATACATCAACACAATTATAATTACAATATTCTCCACACGTGACAATTACTGACGTTATTTTTCAGTTAAAAATATGAAAATAGCGTTTCTCTCCATTCCAGTTGCTAGGTACATTCTGTTTTTGTTTTTATTGGTTACTTTGTTCATTTAATTTCATTTTCGTATTTTGCTTTGATAAAGTCCACGTTGGACGAAACGCGTCAGCAATTACCAGTTTTCCTATTGTCATTTTTATTCATATATATATATATATATATATATATATATATATATATATATATATATATATATATATAAATCTAATAAACTTATAAATATAAGCAGCTATACTCGTCCGGCAAAACATTAGATGTTTTAGCTTGTAAATGAACAAACCAATACCCAAGGGGAAAATAAGGGAAGAAAAGAAAAAGCTAAGAACATGTAATTCCAGCGAGAATAATCGTCTAGAATCTAAGTTCAGAGTCCAAAGAAAAATACCCTCCGACACGAGTAAAGTAAAAATAACTAAGCAAAGTGCTCAATACGCCAAGTACAGCAAAATAAGTAAATAAACCTAAAAAGCCAGACAAACCTACCTAACCATCCGCGTAGGAAAATCCTAGGTAGGTTAGTCTGGACTGGATCTATCGGTTTATTTACATATATATATATATATATATATATATATATATATTACGAAATGGACAAAGTCCGACAATTTATTTATTAAAGACATTTTTTTTTTTATGTTTAACGTTATAGATACAAGTATTTAAGTAAATGCTCTGTTTATAATAAACAGTATTAAATAACATTTACCGGCCTGAATGTCCGAGAAATTTGCATAGAAAATATTCGTTCTTTGACAGGATTCGAACCTGCATCCTATACGGAACCGTCATTTACGCTGACGTGTCTTACCGTTAGGCTACAAAGAAGCGTTCGGTAGACAAGGTCGAATTTACTGCTTATAAACTCAATCTTCCATGAATCTCGAATATTCATAACTGCTCATGGCGTATCAAATGTAAACAAATGACGTTTTTAAACATAAAAAAATGTCTTTAATAAATAAATTGTCGGACTTTGTCCATTTCGTAATATATGACGTCATTTGTTTACATTTGATACGCCATGAGCAGTTATGAATATTCGAGATTCATGGAAGATTGAGTTTATAAGCAGTAAATTCGACCTTGTCTACCGAACGCTTCTTTGTAGCCTAACGGTAAGGCACGTCAGCGTAAATGACGGTTCCGTATAGGATGCAGGTTCGAATCCTGTCAAAGAACGAATATTTTCTATGAAAATTTCTCGGACATTCAGGCCGGTAAATGTTATTTAATACTGTTTAATATAAACAGAGCATTTACTTAAATACTTGTATCTATAACGTTAAACATAAAAAAATGTCTTTAATAAATATCTATATATATATATATATATATGATGGATTCTCTCGTCGATTTCGACGTATGAGGTCCTGACAAATATCCCTGTTTACGGTTTTTTGTACCTGCACACGCACACGAAGATGGCATTTGAGTCCAGCTAGAGACCTGCACACAAGGCCACAGTGGATGCAGGCGTGAGGGTTGAGAGAAAGCGTCGCTGGTATATTTGCATTCGCCTTTGTTCAAAGTCTAGTTTCCTTTAATTTGTGAATACCAGCCGTGGAGAAATGTTTGATTCGCTTGTGAGACATACTCTTCCAAGCATCTCCATCATTAGCATTGAGCTCAAAATTTCTGCTATCGATCTGGACAGCTGCAAGGTTAGCTTTCAATTTGTCTTTGTAGCGAAGCCAAGGTCGTCCAACATTTCGGATACCACCATCAAGCTGACTGTACATGATTTGCTTTGGTATCCTACTATCGTCCATGCGAACAACATGACCTGCCCAGCGAAGTTGTGATTGGATCAGAAAACTTTCTATTCCACTGATGCCACAAAATGTAAACAAGTCTGCATTAGATACCCGGTCTTTAAGATATATATATATATATATATATATATATATATATATATATATATATATATATATTCTTTAATCCTATATTATTATACTAGATGCATCTTATTCGAAATAAACTCCAGGTTCGATGCCTGCCGGAGGAAACATATTCTTTACTAACAGTTCTCGAATGCGCCGTCTAGTAGATATAATACACACTGTTTAATAAATAAAATGGGCGTTTATTTCAAATAAGAAGTATCTACTATAAGAACGTTTAAAATAATAAAATAAAAATAAAAATAATCTTTGGTGTTCGCTTCTTGTAGATCACTGTCTTTTTCTCTATTAGATTGCATACTGCTTTGTGCTTCTGTTTCTTTGCGATAATCCATGGTATTATGTAAAGTCCTGGTCATACGTTTATTGTCGAGAAATGTGGGATTAAAATACCAGGAGATTTAGAAAAATTAGAAATTAATAGGTAACTCTTATTCCGTATATTATTAAGAATAAATAAATAAAACATTCCTGAAATAAATTATTTACATTATTCGGACTATTGTCCTCATTTTTGTCGCCATATTTATCACAACGTTTAGGCCGTTGTACGCTCCGGCCTTCTTCAGGTGGTTGGAATGTCGAACTGAACCCTTTATTTCGCTCACTTGGGTAGACTGTTCTAGTTCCACGCGCCATGTTTGATGGATGTCAGTTATCAGTTATCTCCTGTTAATCCACTGTGCCTTTGTCCACGCCTTTAACCACTGTGCCATGTGTCCTTGAGGACACATAGCACAGGCATTGGTTAGATCCCGTGACAGGACCCAAAGTGTGGGAGTTCAATACCCGGTTAAGGCAGTAGAGAACTTTTAAAGGAGAATTAACAAGAGATAAGTGATAACTGACATCCGTTAAACATGTCGCGTGGAACTAGAACAGTCTACCCCAGTGAGGGTTCAGTTCGACATTCCAACCACCTGAAGAAGGCCGGAGCGTACAATGGCCGAAATGTAATAAATATGGCGACAGAGATGAGGACAATAGTCTCAATAATGTAAATAGTGTACATAATACCTCATCTCAGAAATATAGAGAGATACTGAAGGTCAGAAACTTTGTGATAAATATGGCGTCAAAGATGAGGACAATAGTCCGAATGATGTAACTAATGTACATAATACCTCATCTCAGAAATATAGACAGATACTGAAGGGCCGAAATTTTGTGATAAATATGGCGACAAAGATGAGGACAATAGTCCGAATGATGTAAATAATGTACATAATACCTCATCTCAGAAATATAGACAGATACTGAAAGGCCGAAACGTTGTAATAAATATGGCGACAAAGATGAGGACAATAGTCCGAATAATGCAAATAGCGTACATAATACCTCATCTCAGAAATAGAGACAGATTCTTGAAATATATGTAATTATTTTTCTAGAAGTACTTTCACAACTTTGCATGGTTCTTTTCTTAACTTTCCCTGAGGTACCAGGACATTTTTTGGTAAAGATAATGAAGTGGTTTCCCGTTCTCTTCTCCATGGTTTTGTATTCACAGTTCTCTTTCTCTTAGACTGGCTTCCAGCCAAGGCTAAATAATCCCAGTTTTGCCTGTTATTTAACCGACTGCTCCAGTGAATCAGAAAAAATATTGATTCCTTTCTTAAGGGAATTAGCATGAAACGTTAACACTCCGTGTCAATAACTATGACGTTACACACACGCTTGTTTAATTAGTAATTGTATTAATTAAATGGTAGTTATCATACAATACTCTCATAACAGTCAGAAAATAATAAAATTAATTGAAATCAAAAAAAAAAAATGAGTCAAATCTTGGAAATATAACTTACATATATGCATGTTTGGTTTGGTTTGTTTTACGGCATATCAACACCTCAATGGGTTATTTAATACCGAAAAGATTTTTAGGATAGATTCGTATGAATAGAATATATATTCTTTGTAATAAATCAGCTTGCAGGAGATTTGGTTCGGTCTATTTTCTTTTACGATTTATCAACCTCAATGGGTTATTTAATGCCGACAAGATTTTTAGGATAGGTTCGTATGAATAAAATATATATTCTTTGTAAGAAATCAGTTTGCAGGAGATTTGGTTTGGTTTATTTTGTTTTACGGCATATCAACACCTCAATGGGTTATTTAATGTCGACAAGATTTTTAGGATAGGTTCGTATGAATAAAATATATATTCTTTGTAAGAAATCAGTTTGTAGAATATTTGGTTTGGTTTATTTCACTGGCTATGTCTAACGGGCCAGACGATATCCATTGGCATGAACGATGGTACGTGAATAGTCTACGCCCTTAGATTAAATAAAGGGTACAGTTCCGAATTCCCTACATAAACTTGAGGAAGGCCGGAAGTCACAAGGATTGTGATAACAACAACAAAGATTGGGACAATAGCCTGAATGAAAATAAGGATAACCCTTCATCCCAGAAATTCAGACAAAATTATTATATTTTTACTTATATTGCTGTAGGGATACAAATAAACATTGGTTTATTTTGTTTTACGGCACATCAACACCTAAGTGGGTTATTTAATGCCGACAAGATTTTTAGAATAGTTTCGTATGGATAGAATATATATTATTTGTAAGAAATCAGTTTTTAGGTTATTTGGTTTAGTTTATTTTGTTTTACGGCATATCAACACCTAAGTGGGTTATTTAATGCCGACAAGATTTTTAGAATAGTTTCGTATGGATAGAATATATATTATTTGTAAGAAATCAGTTTTTAGGTTATTTGGTTTGGTTTATTTTGTTTTACGGCATATCAACATCTAAGTGGGTTATTTAATGCCGACAAGATTTTTAGAATAGTTTCGTATGGATAGAATATATATTATTTGTAAGAAATCAGTTTTTAGGTTATTTGGTTTGGTTTATTTTGTTTTACGGCATATCAACACCTAAGTGGGTTATTTAATGCCGACAAGATTTTTAGAATAGTTTCGTATGGATAGAATATATATTATTTGTAAGAAATCAGTTTTTAGGTTATTTGGTTTGGTTTATTTTGTTTTACGGCTTATCAACCTCAATGGGTTATTTAATGCCGACATCTTTTTTTTTTAAATGTATTGCTAGAAATATTTTTTTTACAAAGTATTTCTGGTATTAAAACCTATTTTTACACTTTCATAGTGTTTTGAATCCAGTTTAGGGCTCAACTATTTGCCCATAGGGTGGACCTAGGAACACCAGCATTTAAGAAGTGGTTCCACGCTCCTCAAAACCTCCTGATCAGAGGCCTTGCTGTTGGACGTAGTTTATCGTCTTACCCAGGATGCGGATGCAGTTTATCGTCATACCCAGGACGGATGTATGTTTGCGGATAAGCGTTGAAATTTATATTTTATATATCATGTTAGCATCTTTTCCAGGGGTAGTGTTCGAGCATAGGCAATAAAGTTAGAATTCCGAATGATGCTTTTAAAATATTTTCTAATGGGTAAAAATAAATTTTACAATAATAAAAACTGACAGATTAAAAGAACATTCATGATAAAAGGGTTAAGAGATCGCACGTCAGCATAAATGACGGAACCGGATACAGGTTCGATTCCTGTCGGAGGACGAATATTTTCTATGAAAATTTCTCGGACATTCAGGCCGGTAAATGTTTAATACTGTTTATTATAAACAGAGCATTTACTTAAATATTTGTATCTATAAAAAGAATGTTTAAACATAAAAATGTCTTAAAATAATTGTCGGACTTTGTCCATTTCATAATCTATCTATCTATCTATCTATCTATCTATCTATCTATCTATCTATCTATCTAATCGACTCTCCCGCCGAGTTCGACGTACGAGGGTCAAGCAGATCAGTTTCCAGGAAACTGACAGCCCGACACCGGCACATGAGATTCGATTATAGTGGTGAAGGTTTCGTGCAGGACCAACCACACTTTTTGAAGGGCCGAATACAGAGACCTGGTGCCCTACGTGCCACAAGATCCCCAAACGACCCTCCGCAGGTTTTGAATTCAGAGTTGTCCTTCTCCTAGACCAGTTGCCATCCAAG
>OZ010603.1:69393381-69400881 GCA_963932145.1 Acanthosepion lycidas | reverse complement strand
AGGCCTCGGGTAACGATAAGAGATTGGTTTGAACAGAAAGCAAATAATATTAGGCTGGTGCAAAAATAATTTCGTTTTCTCACATAGTAACATATGTTAGAAAACGAAATTATTTTTGCACCAACCTAATAATAATAATAATTAAATATATGAAGATGGCATAAAAATATAAGATATAAAAGTAATACACAGATCCCATAATAATTGTTCCATTTACCTACATATTATATCCACTAAATGTCAAAAACTTTATGGGACAGAGGTAGTCTATTATTATTTATATAATACTACTTCTGTCCCAAAATAATTGTTCCATTTGTCTACACATTTCATCCACTAAATGTACCAAGCATTATGGGACAGAGGTAGTCTATTACTATTAATATAATCCTATTTCTGTCCCATAATAATTGTTCCATTTGCCTACATATTTCATCTACTAAATGTATCAAGCATTAGGGAATAGAGGTAGTCTATTAGTAATATATTTATATAATCCTACTTCTGCCCCATAATAATTGTTCCATTTGCCTACACATTTCATACACTAAATGTACCAACCATTATGGGACAGAGGTATTCTATTACTACTACTTCTGTCCCATAATAATTGTTCCATTTGCCTACAAATTTCATATACTAAATGTACCAACCATTATGGGACAGAGGTATTCTATTACTACTACTCCTGTCCCATAATAATTGTTCCATTTGCCTACAAATTTCATACACTAAATGTACCAACCATTATGGGACAGAGGTATTCTATTACTACTACTTCTGTTCCATAATAATTGTGCCATTTGCCTACACATTTCATACACTAAATGTACCAACCATTATGGGACATTAATTTTAATAATGTTTATTAGAAAGCCATGGTATATAATCAAAAAATTATAAATACTTATAAATATATAAAAATAATAAAATAAATGTAAATAATGCCATAAATTATAGAAAAAATAAAAATAAATAAAAATTAACATAAAAACCATTTTTTTTTTTTACGTGTTTGATTTTTCTACGTCAGTAGAAGAGTCCGCTACATAGGGATGGTCGAATTTAAAAAAAAAGTAAATAAATATTCTTATTTATTTTTGTTGTATGTGTGTTTATTTCTTCAGACGTTATTTTTGGTAGGCAGTACCATTATTTGAGTAGGCGGTCCGTTTTGGATTTTTAAACACTGTTTATTTCGTTATACCGGCCTACACACACGAGAAAACTTAATAAACAGGTATCCACTATAAATATCATTTCATATAATAAGAATATGTTGGATTAAAAAATAAAATCCATTAGTCCTGTTCAGGACCGATGCAAGGGCCTACTGCCTACCCACTGCCCCCGAATCTATGGTACGGCCCCCCTCCAACATATCTCAGGTGATATTCATATGTAATCTATTTATGTACAGGAATGGATATGTAATAGATTTGAACAATTCAACTAGAAAAATGGAAAATAAATACAATATATCTAAATACAAATTAGAGACATGTCAAATAGATGATTCCATCTTCTTAAATAAATCAACAATGTTTTGCGGCAATTTTTAACATCAGATTGGGATTCTTTTTGTGTTGTTGTAAAGTTGAAATATTTGACGCATTTAAAATTATTGATAAAAAAAATAGTGAAATACAAGCTGATGTATTAATCTCTCTTTTAAATACGGCGCTATCCGATTCATAACTAATTCTGTGTTTTTCATTGTTTTGTTTTTTTCTCTTTCACCCTCTATATCTGAAATTAGTAATATTAGGTTGGTGCAAAAATAATGACGTAATCATGTCGTTTTTTGGCGTATTTTTTAACGTCAAAAAACGACATTATTACGTCATTACTTTTGCACCAACCTAATATTAATCTCTCTTTTAAATAACGTATTATCCAATTTCAAAACTAATTCTGTGTTTTTCGTTTTTTCTCTTTCACCCTCTATCTGAAATTAGTAATAAAACTACCAATATTATTCGGCCTTTTTGTTTCATGGAATAATAAAAAGAATTTATCCCAGGAACTGCGAAAAGACTTTATAATCTCTTGTTTTAAAACAATCTTTCTTCTTTCTCGACTTGTACGCAGGGTTAGTGCAAGGGTCTCATACCCCCAATCTATAATACCCCCGAATCAATAATACCCCCGGTGGGGGGGGCACTCTACTACATCTCAAATTTCATAAGGTACAAAAATGGGCCATATGCAGCATAGATGAATAATTCAACTAGAAAAAACTGAAAAGAAATACAGTGTAACCCGGATATAAGAGACCCGGATATAAGAGAGATTTTATCTGGTCCCAAATTAGAGCCTGTGTTAATGTATATATAATAGACCAAACCCAGATATAAGAGAAACTCGGATATAAGAGACTTCTTCTCCGGCCCCGACAACTCTCTTATATACGGGTTACACTGTATAATGTATCTAAAAACAAATTAGAGACATGTCATATGATAATAGATAATGACATCTTAAATCAACAAAGTTTTTGCGGTTATTTTTAACCTCCACTTGAGACTTTACCTGTTGAATAATTTAAATGATGATAATAATAATAATAATAATAATAATAATAATAATAATAATAATAATAAAAAAGAATGACTTTTTTTATATCGTGCTTTTTGGAGATTGACAAATTCACGGGTTTCAACAAATGAATAAACTAGAGAATGATGTAAAAAAATCAGCGAAAATGTTTCAAAAATTTAATAGTCAGTTGTGCTTAGTTTAAATTTGTAACATATGTAAATGTAGGTAGAAAAAAAAAACCCCAAAACAAACAAACAAATGTTGATAAAATAACTAGAGTCACCAAGTACTGCCTGGAGTCCCCCCCCAATCAGGCACTCGCCACCTAATCGGGGGACGCGGTGGTAGTACGTGCCGGCCCTGTGTGTGTGTGATTGCCTGATTTCCGTTTTATCCTGAAATAATTTCAATTTAAAACAATAAGTAATAATGCGATTACTTTCATAGTTTCCGTTTACAGTCTTCATATGTTATAATGGAAAAAAGTATGTGTGTGTGTGTGTGTGTGTGTTAAGTGGGCGTATTTCTTCTGGAGCACTCCTCCCAAAGTAACCTGCCAAAACCACCACCACCGCCGCAGCCATTCAAATGAAAAATGAATATTTTGTACTCGTTTGCATATTAACGGGTCTATGTTTGCGATGATATTTTTGCTTATGTACAAACAAAATATATACCCACAAGATTTCAGGAGGGGAAATAACTTTACGGTCAGTCAAAACTTTTTTCTTTTCTTTTTCTTTTTTGTTACCTACGGTTACCGAAGCCCGCGCCAACACTACCACAAAAAAAAAAAAAAAAAAAAAAAAAAAAAAATTAAATTATTAAATGCTACGAAGGACAGGAAATTGTGGAGAGCCATGATCGCTTACAACCCGAAGGGACAAAGTGCATTGACATCGTTACAGCTTTCCTTTATTTCTGTCGATATAATTTTTTGGTTTATGTAAAAAAAAAAAAAAAAAAAAGAAAGAAATAGTCGCAAAAAGAAATTATTTGCATTTTGTTTCTTTTTTTATTTGTTTGTTTCTTTCTTTTTTTTAAAAAACAAAAAACGAAAAAAAAAAAGCAAAAAAAAAAGCGCTGTCACTTAATATTTGGCGATCGTTTAAGCGCCAAAAATGTTCTTAATTTAAACTAACACAATTTTTAAATAAAACGACCTGTCTATAAAATATCACCAGTTTTAATCTTATCTTCAACGGCAAAAAAAACAAAACAAATAATAGACAAAAGTTTTGAGGAGATATAGACATGTACACCGATTCATAAAAAGAAGAAAGTTTTTTAAAAAAACAAAAAAAAAAACATAAAAATAAAAAGAAGCAAAAGAAATGCATGATGGTTGGGGGCAGTTTTACTATAAAAAAAAAAAAGACCCCGCCTTGTAAAATTACTTAGCCCCACCCAGAGACACGCCTTTTATTATTTCTGTTTATTTCTACCAATGTTAGACTCATTGCAATACGCTTCTTCTTGAAACACGCCTCTAGATAATTGACCTGAAAGTGAAATGTTCTGTTGATGTCGGTGACGCAAACGACCAATCAATTGCTTCAATAGACTCTCATGGCTCGACTTGGCTACTAAGATTTTGTTACACTATCGTTGATTGGTTTATACGCTGTCTTTCTCTTTTTATCCCTCTAAGCCAACACCCGCCTATTTTTGTCGTTTGAAGAAGAAAAAGAAAAAGAAGAAGAAGAAGAATAAAAATAATAATAATAAGAAGGGTATTTTTATCAAGATGGCTACACCCATTCTATAAACACAGGTTCTTGCTTTTTTACCATTTCATACCTAAAAGGCAATAATTAGTTTTCTAACGGTATGAAAAGTTCTTTGAATAGTGTAAAAATTCAATAAACTCTTTAATTTTGAACTTATTGACACTCAAACTGTATTTATGAAAATATTAAAGAAAATTTAATTTTTCAATATTTAGTTATAATTATTAATTACAATAAAAATATGAGTGATGAAAAGTTCTCGGCCTGATCAAGAAGGGGAAAAAATGACAGATAGTGGCAATTGTGTCAGGGTTGAGAATATTTCGACACTATTTGGTAAAAAATTAAATAATGATATACAACATTTGTTATAGTAATTGTATCTTTTTATTTTAAATATTTCATATTTGGGTAGCAATCTTTCTTTTATACATGCTTCGTTGAATGTGACGGAGAAGGATAATTTTTGCAAAATTATTTATTTATTATCTATTCTTCTTACATTTTTTCTTTTATGATGACTAAAAAGTATGTAGACAATGCTCATAGTGTTTATTGTTCTCAGCGCTTTCGGCTAAGTCGGTCATTTTCAAAGCGGGGGATTAATTTTAGTTATTAGTATATTTTTGTGTTTGTATTCTATGCCGTGTTGTATAGTAGCAGTGGTATTTTATTTTATTATTCTTAAAAAAATTTTATAAGATAAATAACGAATTGGAAACGTTTATTTACGATTAAGCAGAGAATGAGTTATAGAGAATAAGAAGAAAGAAATTCTGAGATTTTTATTTTTAGGCTGATTTTGATTGGTTAATCATATTTTCTTTTTAATTCTTTTTTTTTTTTTTTTTTTTGAAAGCGTTATTTTTAGGGTTTATTTTGGTGTTATAAGTAATTATTATTTTTTTTTGTAATAGATTTATGAATGGTTCTGTTGTAGGTTAAAGACTTTTACGATTTGATTGGTGAATCATTCAAAATAATGCCTTTTAATGAATTATCTTTATATTTTTGTTAGCTGATCTATGACGACAACGACAATGCAGAAAACTTTTTATCTTTTTTTCTGTTTTTTTTTTTTTTTTTTTTTTTTTTATAAATTAAGTTTTCTGCACTGAAAGGATTTATAAGTTGTGTATTTTGTAAAAGCCATCGACAAGTGCATCTTACCGATTCCATAACGTCTCTGATACGTTCATTTATTTATTTATTTATTTTCGCGGGCTGCGTGTGTGCTATAAAAGTCCAGAACGACGTTAAATCATAGGTTCTGATGAGTAATTCCTACCATGAAATATTGATACGCATTTGACCTTGTTTATGCGTTGTGTACTCAGCAGTGCTTGCAAATGGCGGGTTTAAGGAGATTTTCGAAAATTAATTGACGACCGACTTTTGCTGTAATCCATCAACGGATTTCAGATGAAAATGCAGTTGGGAAGTCATGTGTGGAAAAAAAAAAAAAAAAAAAAAAAAAACTTTCTTTCCCCTATATATGTGTATTTATCACTCTGGGTCTATATGTGTTTCTTTCTACATACATCGATCCCTGCTGACGAAGGCAGTTTTCTTTACGAAGCTTTCTCAAATGCGCAGGACGTAAACGGTAAACGTAATAATACAGAGCCATTACTAAATAAAAATGAGGCGTCTATTTTCAAATACGAAGTGTCCACGATAAAGCTTATATATATATATATATATATATATATATATATATATATATATATATATATATATATATATGTATATATACGTATATATATATGTATATATACGTATATATATATATATGTATGTATGTATATATACGTATATATATATATATATATATATATATATATATATATATATATATATATATATATATACAGTAATTAAAATACACATACTTCAGTAGAGTTCCTTGTTTTAAACTGTGAAAGCGATATCTACCGTCCTTGAAATCGAAAGTCTTATTAAAGAAAAAAGGACCTCCCGAAATTTCCTTTAATACGAATTTCGAATTTGAGGACAGTAGATATTAATTTTATTGTTTAAAAAAACAAAAACAAAAACAAGGTTGTCTACAAAAATACGCGTACCAACTCCTGATATATATATATATATATATATATATATATATATATATATATATATATATATATATATAATGTGTATATGCGTGTGTTTAAAGTTCATCTAAGGATGATTGAAATGCATTGGCAAAAAAAAGTTTTCCTTTTGTCTCTTAAGACATATATTTTATTTTTATTTATATCAGAATTATTACACATGTATATATATATATATATATATATATATATATATATATATATATATATATATATATATT
Organism: Acanthosepion lycidas; assembly: GCA_963932145.1. Classification (NCBI taxonomy): domain Eukaryota; kingdom Metazoa; phylum Mollusca; class Cephalopoda; order Sepiida; family Sepiidae; genus Acanthosepion; species Acanthosepion lycidas. The sequence continues at coordinate 69,394,275 of OZ010603.1, read as the reverse complement.
GAAACCGAAATATCTTTAATTTATTTGTTTAAAATATTTAATATGAGTATCCATTTATAATGGACAGATGTTCTGTTTTTATTTATTTATCAAACAGTATATTTATTTATTTACATCTATCAGCCTGAACATTCGAAAAATAATAATATTGACCGTCTCTACTCAATTATGAGTAGCCATTTAAAATAACATTTAAGCAAATAAATTAAATATATATATATATATATATATATATATATATATATATATATATATATATAGTGTGCGTGTGATAATTCTTTTCGTATATATAAATTTGCGTGTCTGAGTGTATGTTAATAAATGTGTGTTTTAATTTGTATGCGTTTATTGCGTCCGTGTATATATATAAATGTATTTATAGATTAATCTGTTTGTATTATAAATGCCTGTGTATGTTTTTTCAAATATGTGTATGTGTTTATAAATCTGTGCGAATGTGTGTGTTATAAATGCGTGTAATTATAAATATTTTTGTTTGTAGCTATGTTGGTATTTATAGATATGTGCATGTATAATTTATATGTGTGTGTGTATATGTCTGTGTGTATAATTATAAAAATGTGTGGTTATAGATGGATAAGTGTGTGAATTTATGAGTGTTTACAGATACGTGTGCGTGTGTTTATAAAAAATATAAAAATATGGAAAATATATTATAAAAATATTTTAATGTGTTTATAGATGTAGGTGTTTGAATTTATGATGATATGCATGAGTTTATATATCCGTGTGTGTGTGTGTGGGGGAGTGGGCCTTTATAAAGATGAGTGTGATGCTTGCGTAAGTATTTATAAAGATGTAAATACCAGTCTGTGTTACTAAATATATGTTTATAAATAAATAGCAATGTCTCTCTACGGATGTATTCTGTAT
>OZ010603.1:69350881-69385881 GCA_963932145.1 Acanthosepion lycidas | reverse complement strand
CTAATACGCTTGGGAAAGGTATGAATCCTCTTCTTCTTCCCCGCAAATATGGGTAAATAGCAGGACAGACTGGGTTCTATAGCCTTGGATGGCAACTGGTCTACCGCAGAAAGAAATGGCAACCTAATGCGGGAAAAAAAATCTGCCTCGTCAGTCATGTATTGAAAGATATATAATCGCCTAAATCAGTATGATTCAGGTGATAACAACAACAAAGTTGAGGACAATAATCGGAGTGGAAATGAAGAATTTTTTCAAATTATTATTATTATTGTATATATATATATATATATATATATATATATATATATATATATATATAAACGAAAACTCATGAATTTCATGTTTTTCAAAAATATTTATTCGTGAGGCTTGCAACATTTGAAGACATTTTCATGATCATGTTCAACACAAATTAAATAAAAACCGTGCAACCACTGTCCCATAATACTTAGTCAACTTGCCAATACTTTTCATACATAAAATGTACCAATTATTATGGGACAGGAATCGTATCGTCTTACTTGTGATACTTCTGTCCCATAATAATTGCTCCATTTGCCTACACATTTCATACACTAAATGTATCAACCATTATGGGACAGAGACAGTCTATTATTATTAATATAATACTACATCTGTCCCATAATAATTGTTCCATTTGCCTACACAATTTATACACTAAATGTATCAACTATTATGGGACAGTGGCAGTCTATTATTATTAATATAATACTACATCTGTCCCATAATAATTGTCCCATTTGACTACACAATTTATACACTAAATGTATCAATATTATGGGTCAGAGACAGTACATTAAAACTACGTCTGTCCCATAAATTATGTTCCATTTGCATACACATTTTTTACGCTAAATGTCACAATTATTGTGGGACAGACTATATAGAGATAATATATTATTTCTAAAAGTTAATCATTAATTTTCTAAATTAAAAAAAATTCTATAATCCTAAAATCTGATTAAAAATAAAGATTTTTAATAAAATCCTTCGAAAATAGTTAAAATAAAAATAAAATTAAAATATTTAGCATTCCTTTGATTTCGATGGATTTTTGTTTTTAGGAAAACGAAAAAATATTTATTTGTAAAGTAAATGTTAGTTGCGCAGGCTGTTATAATTAGAAACAAATAGAAACATGGATTGTGCGTAATGTGATTTCCAAGGGTTGGTATTGGGTTTGAAATCTTTTTCGAAAGTTTTTTAAAATTTGAAAATATTTTTAATTTTGTTATATATAATAAATCCCTTAATCTCGACCCTTGGAAATCATATTTCCGGCAAAACTAACGCACTTTTTGTTCTTACGTTTTATTTTATTTTAATTTGGGTTAACGTAAACATTATTAAATGTTTGATTAAGATAAGAATTTTTTTTTTTTTAAATTTATCTTGCACATAAAATAAAATGTGTTTGATTTATAAACGATTTTTGGTGTTTTTATAAAAAGTAAACGTTTTTTGTTTGTTTGTTTTGTTTTTGTTTTTTTTCACAATTTTACGAATTTGCTTTGATTTTCCTTTCTCACTGGACCTATTTTTATTTTTCAGATTGAAAGAAAGAGAGAGAAGAAGAATCTATAAAACAAGGACGGAGAACAAAATAAAATAAAAAAAAGAAAGAAAGAAAATTCTATTTGAATTGGAGAGAAATACAAAAAAAGGGATCGGAGCCGAGTGATTGGTGAATGAATTTATATCCTGTCTATTTTTAAAAACAAAAAATTAAAATTATCTGCCTATTTAAAAAAAAGAAAAAAGTAAAAAGAAAAAAGAAAAAGAAAGGTGGTGAAAATGAAACATTATTCTACGTATGTGACCGGTTACAATATACATTATCAAAGTTAGAATAAGCAGTATCTGTCTGTTATATTTCTGCGATGAGGTTAAGCATTTTTTAAAAAACGTTAAAAGCTTTTCAATTTAAAGGGTCAGATCTATACCAAGCCTTATTTTTTTTATCAGTTTTCAGTTTTTTCTTAACAATAATTCATTACAATTTAATTTATTCAATTACGCATAAAACAACAACAAAAAAAGACTTATGCATAACAAAAATAAAGATTGGAATATCTGTCAGTCTAATTAAAATTAGAAATTACAAATAATATTTGTCAAATATTTAATTAAAAAATATTTAATTTTAAAATAAAGTAAAAAAAAAAACTACATGTGCGAGTGCGTACACGAGCGAAAAATTAAAAAATCCGTTTGATAATTAATTCTCCTTGGATAATCCAACGTTTAAGTCTGTTTTTCTCTTCTTGTTTTTTTTTTTTTTTTTTTTCGTGTTTATCAACTGCTGGCTTTTAGTTTTATGCAAGAAAAATAACGGTTTACTGCTCGTTTTGGTAACAGTATCATGATTAGTAGGTTTCAGTAGCCTTGTTATAGCAACTACAATGACTACTACTGAAGCCATTGTAACTATGAAACAGTAATAACAACCACGCACCTGTGACTTGAAAACATTCTCCAGCTCCTCCTGCTATTTTAGTGCTGGTGTTTTTACTCCTCCTTTCTTACTCAATGTTAATCTTCAACCCCCCTCCTTTTCTTACGACCTCCCCCTTGTTACAGACTCCCCCCTCCGTTGAGGTGTACTTTTTTCCTCTCCTCCTTCCCCCATATTATTCTTAACATACCCAGCCTTTCCCCCCCTCTCTCTCTCTCTCACGTTAAACGGAGGAGAGAGGCAAAAGCTTTTTCAGTTGCTGGCTGACGAGCGAGCGAACTGCCCGCTTTGACGACGTCTTCGCCCCAGTTTCATGTTTGCTAACCTCCCTCTTTTGCGACGAAACCAGCGTAAAATTTTAACTACGTGAACAGTCGGTCTCACTACTTCTTCAGTCATATCTCTGATAGACAGTATTTGTATTATCGCTACAGAAAGAGAGAGAGAGAGAGAGAGAGAGAGAGAGATATGAAATCATGATAATAATAATAAAAAAAAATAAGATAAAAATCTAACAAAAAAAAAAGAAGTGGACAAAGATAAAAAAAAAATCACTGTATATTTGCATTTATAAATATATATATATATATAAAAAAAAAAAGAAAAGAAAAAAGAAGAAAAAGAAAAAAAGTTGGATTACTCATTCGTCTCTATACAGTTCTGTGTCCTCCCGATTCTTATCAGCAGTAGCAGCAAACTGCTACCACTCCACTCCGACTACTGATCCCACCACCCTCACTCATTTCTAACTGCAGCTGAACTCGAGTGAATTCATCTCCAACATGATATCGACTGGATTGCTTTTTTTCTAACTTCAACCCTGCATCAAGGACTCGTGTCTACCCGGGCCAGAACGGCTTCCCCCAGATTTCAATTCAGCGGACAAATTATTACAAAACTCTACAATACAGTGGAAAATATTAACTAAACATACATACATACATACATACATACATACATACATATATATATATATATATATATATATATATATACATACATACATACATATATATATATATATTTATATTTATATACATATATATATATATATATATATATATATATATATATATATGTATATATATATATATAAATAGATACCTATACACACGCTTTGAACTATGCATGTTAACAATTAAAAGTAATCATGTTGGGGATAATATATATATCAATGTTTACATAAATTATATCTACATGCATCGCTATGTGTGTTTTTCGCATATGTATCGAAACGAAGTATTAAATGAAAAAAAAAAAAAAAAATTTGTTTTATATCTATATATCTATCTCTGTACAAGTATTTAAACGGGTTTCTTATTTAACAAACAAGGAAATTATTGGATTGTAAAAAAAAAAAAATACAATTAAAAAAAAAAAAACTAGAACAACAATCCTTTTTGTATCGTAAGCATCAAAGGTCATTGGAAAACACATTGGTAAGATTTATATAAATATCTACCAAGATATATCTACATTTGTGTAGATATATATCTCAAACGTCACCATGCAGGTAACCGATCCGCAAAATGGTCCCTGGTTGCGACCCGAAGCGCCCAGGGTAAGTAACTTTGAGACGACCCCAAATATTATGCCAACAGATGATATTGGGGACATGTTTTTTACCCACCCATTGGATAATACTTCCAGTCACATCAATGCCAGCGGTTATTACACAAACCCCGCGGCTTCAAGAACCACCCACGGATACAGACCTTCACCCCACGGTAACCAGTTATTTTTATTAATTTAGTATTCTTTTATTGTTTTTTTTGTTTTTTTTTACACTGATGATGTTAAAATTGTTTTTGTTTAGATATGAAACATGTTCCATTATCCAGTCTGCATGCCTCTAACAAAAACAAACAAACAAAAAACATTATTAGTCTGTTCAAAGAAAAAAGTACATTATTTATTTTTTTATTTATTTATTTATTTACTATCCCTTATAGTTGCAACGATGACCTGATGACCCCGTGTAGAAATATATATATATATATATAAATATATATATATAAATATATATATAGATATAAATATATATAATATATTATATATATAAACAAAACAACAAACGACTGTGTAGGTTGGTGCAAAAATAATGACGTAATAATGTCGTTTTTTGACGTTAAAAAATACGTCAAAAAACGACATTATTACGTCATTATTTGTGCACCAACCTAATATTTCTTTCTTTTTCTTTTTTATGAGATTGTTAAATTCATAAATCTGGTTCTACAGTAGCATGCTGAGGATACAGTGGGCTGAACATGTGAGCAAACGACGAATTTTTAGAGAAAACAAAAGGACACAAAAAGAGACAGGGTACATAATGAAGAAAGAAGGTTTCGAAAATAAGACACTCATAAGGCAAAAAGCGTATAATCTCCCTAAGGAACTTAAAAAAGTTAACAGAAACATGATTTAGGAGAGATAACGAAAAGACAAAAAAATTACTAAGAGCTACAAAGATCGGGAAATAGTGGAGGGCCAAGATCGCCTGAAGGCATACGGCACACAGAAGAAAAAGCAATTGAAGAAAAATAATAAGATTTATGTCCGGGTTTTGTTTAAGTTGTTCAAATAAGCCATTCATCTGAATCGGCCGGCATTTTTTTTTTATCACGCATCAGCTCGTTAGGATCAGAGCTAAAAATAATAAAAAAAATAAAATAAAATGTCAACATTGAAACAAAAATAAAAAAAATGTCACTGAACAAAACTCTTTCTGTTTTTATTTTGTGAAGGCGTTTATTTGTTTATTATCGCTTCTCTGGCTCACAATAAGATTATATAAAATCTGTATTTCAGAAACGACTGGCTGGGTTGTTTTTTTTTTGTTGACGTTCGTTATGGAAAAACAAAACAAACTTTAATATATTTTTTAGTTTTATAAAAATATTTACTTTATTTTTACCTAACGATTTCATGAATATTATTATTTTATTAATTTCTTTTTCATAACATCTTTCTGCGGTCTATACGTATTTTTCATAGTATATTTAAAACTTTAAAACAAATAAAACTACTTACTATCCGGTCACATGTGTTTCTGTTATGAATGAACTTTATTTAGGGGTCTTGATATTCGAATTTCACATTGCCATCCTTTATTATTATTATTATTATTATTATTATTATTATTATTATTATTCTAACTAGTTTAGTTTCGGCGAGGGGTGGGGAACAATCACCATTACACGAGAAAAGAAGAAACAAAAATGCATACATACCCGTGCAAAAACACTGCAAGGTCTTTTTTTATTTCCTAAATTGAATCTATTTACTCAACCGTGTTAAACTTTCTACAGTCTTCGCCTATTTTCTGTTTAAGATAACTTGTCTGTTTCCCAAGAAAATTGACGTGTTTTAGCCGTTTTCGTCTAAATAACTTGTTTAGATTTGAAACCTTTTAGAGGTAAACACGCTGAAGACAAGCAAATCGTTATATAAACCAATTTAAAATGCGTCGACAAAATAGAATCTATAAACAACGCATCGTCCGTATGAAAGGATTGCAGTTATGCTGTAAATATGGTCGTCTGTTTAAAATGGAGGTACTTATATATTCCTTTTTTTACTGAATGAAGTCACGACTTTGTCAATTCAATTATATTGTCATTGTCAACTTTGATTTAAATTGATCAGTTACACACACACACAAACACACATCTTTAGTCTCTCAGACAGTATCTATCGGTCTGTCTTTCTGTTTATCTATCAGTCTATTTTGCTTGACGATTTATTTATCTATCTGTCTATTTGCTTGTCTATTTATCTATCTGTCTGTCTATTTAATTTCTCTTTGTCTATTTCTATCTATGTCTCTATTCAATATTCATTATCTATCTATCTACCTATCTATGTCTCTATTCATTATCTATCTATCTACGCGTCTATTCATTATCTATCTATCTGTCTATTCATTATCTATCTATCTATCTATCTATCTATCTATCTATCTATCTACGTGTCTATTCATTATCTATCTATCTATCTACGTGTCTATTCATTATCTATCTATCTATCTATCTATCTATCTATCTACGTGTCTATTCATTATCTATCTATCTATCTATCTATCTACGTGTCTATTCATTATCTGTCTATCTATCTATCTACGTGTCTATTCATTATCTTTCTATCTATCTATCTACGTGTCTATTCATTATCTATCTATCTATCTATCTACCTATCTACGCGTCTATTCATTATCTATCTATCTATCTATCTACGCGTCTATTCATTATCTATCTATCTATCTATCTATCTATCTACGCGTCTATTCATTATCTATCTATCTATCTATCTATCTATCTATCTATCTACGTGTCTATTCATTATCTATCTATCTATCTATCTATGTCACTATTCATTATCTATCTCTAATATTCCAAAAACGTTATTTTTAGGACACGTATAATAAACAGTAAGTACTACTGTCGAATTCAAAGTTAAACTAGAAACCCATTTAATTTCTTAATATATATATATATATATATATATATATATATATATATATATATATATATGTACGTTTTCCCTGTGAAAGTAAGTAGTACATATTTTATCGTATATCAGTTATTATCCTACCCCTCTTTCTTTTAGTTCTCTCAATTTGCGCAGTGTTGCTTCAGAACGTGGCCGATCATAACTCTCCACGCCTTCTGCGACACAGAAGAGGCTATTTATTTCATCCACTTGCAAATGACATAGTGTGGAGATTAACAAGCTTACCAATATGTACACACGAAAAATGAAACTCACTGAAAAATTAAGAGCTGTCTGGTTTCGAGGGTCACGTAACAGAAGAGCGTTCACGTGCTTGCGTACTCACACACACACACACACACACACATATATATATATATATATATATATATATATATATATATATATATATATATTTGTGCGTGTGAGTATGTGTACGCACACACACACACATATATATATATATATATAGATGTATAGATGTATGTATATATATATATATATATATATATATATATATATATATATATATATATATATATATAGTGTGCAGCTTATATTTCATATAATAAAGAAGCAATTTCTACAAAGAATTAAATAGCAATGTGAATGTGATTAATGGCGAAATCACTTCGCTAACAGAACTTTATGAGACATTTACTTACTATCAATTCCTTGAATAATAAGATACTTATATTCGAGTTGTTGTCAGACGGAAGACACATGGTAAGTACTTTCGACAATTTCAAATTGTCATCTTGAGGGCGCTATTTAATTCTTTGTATAAATTGTTTCTTTATTATATATATATATATATATATATATATATGTCTGTATAAATGTCTGTTAGTAAAAGCAGTCATGCGATCATTAGAGTAGAACAATTTTGGATAGTAATTAAATAAAAAGGTATCTTGATAGGTAAACTGTAAACAATAACCAAAAATCTTTACTATACAATATAGCGGAAAGAAATTTAAAGAATTTATTAATTAAATAAATAAAATACAGAACTTTGAAATAATAAATAAGTTTTTTTTTTATTTCCATCCTTCACCTACAAACATTTGAATTTCGAAAAATTTTTAAAAACCGTATTTTTGTTAAAGGCTGTCTTCGGCGCAACGTTTGCTGGACAGATGAATGATAGATGTTTAAAATGGCTTTTTTTTTTTTAATATGAAAATTGGAATTAATTTGCGCGAACATTTATTCAAATAAGATAAATTCTTAATTCATCATTATATGGCTTTCGATTCAAGCTTGTTATCTTCATTTTCGTTGTTATACTTTTTTTACAATGTTTCGACCGTTATACCCTCCGGACTTCTTCTGATGTCTATCTTCCGACCTACCTTCTAAGAATTTTGAATAATAAAAGATAGGATAAAACACATAATAAAATTCATTGGAAGGATTTTATTGGCGTGGTTCACGTACTATTTTTTTTTAAATTTTAAATACAAACAGGACTTGATAAGTTAAATTTAAAAAAAATGTTTTTATAAATACAGTTAATTTCTTTTAAAAAACACAAATAATTTTAAACAAATTTTAATTTTATACAATTTTAAACGACTTACTTTTTTATGTTTGATTATTATTATCCAAGACTAAAAATTAGTTCAAGAAAATAGAGACACGATCCAGCGAAATGTTTGATGCCAAAAATTTTAAATAAAACTCAAGATAAAAAACAAAAAAAAAAACAAAAAAAAAAACTGTTGTTATTCAGACGAATAAACATCATAAATAATTTTCACTTCATTTTATTTGAATCTTTTTATTTACAATTTATCGGTCAGTGAGAAAAGAAAAGAAAGACTATGTTGGATGGCCCTTAAAAGATTATCGACCGATAAAGATGAACCCTGTGACAAAAAAAAAAAAAAAAGATAGCATCTCTTCAGATGGTAATAATTTAGAAATAGATGATAATAATTTTATATGGTAATAATTTATTAGGTTGGTGCAAAAATAATGTCGTTTTCTGACATATGTTACTATGTGAGAAAACGACATTATTTTGCACCAACCTAATAGATGGTAATTTTATTTTTTATTTAAGCAATGTGAAAATCTGCTTAGAATTTACTAAAAACCTTTTGCAGATGTGAATTCTTCAAAGTTCCAGATTTCGTATTTTTCTTTCCAATGTAAGAATCGAGCAATCGGCTCCAAAAGACCTTCGATGTAGAGAAAAAAAATGATTATTGCCAGGTATCTTTTTTTTTTTTTTTAGTATACCGTATACACTAGTGTTTGAACACTTAAAATCTTTTTTCCTGGTTAGTACAGTAACCTTTTAAAGTACTCTTGTCAAGTAACTACAAGGAGTTTCTGGTTTTAATCATTTATGTGTATGCAAGCATTTTATTTTGTTTACCGATGTGAAAGCATCGCATCGTATTTAAGTAATGGAGTGAATTCTTTCTTTTTTTGTTCAAATTTTGAGATCAGTCTTTTAAATTGGTCTGACAGTAATGAAACAAGATTATACTTGTTAGTTTTTTGTTTTTAGTAATTAGTTCTGCAAATATCTATCAATATATGTAGGGAACTTTTCTTAATTTTTTTTTTTTACCTTTTTATCATATGATGAATTGAATATTTTTTCAAAATAAAACAGTTTTTACATTTTTATTTATCCTATAAAAACAGAAAGAACACTCAAAAAAATATATAACAATAAAATTAAGAACGAAATTATATATCTATATAAATAATTTAAAAATGAGATGTTTTCTACTAGTTGTGACAAAGTTCCCATAGTAATGGTTTAACTTTTAAATTAACTTTTTTTTTTAACTAACTAAATCTAAAGTAGTTAAATAAATTATTCCTGAATTAATTTTAAATTAGTAAGAAATTAAAACTCAAGAAAATGCTTAACAGAGTTCATTTTTAATCTGTTTCGTTTAAGACTATTTTAATACAAGTATGTCAATGCTGTTCAATATTGAAACTAACTTTATAAAAATGAAACCTCCAAGGTAATTTCATTTCATTTCATTTCACTAACACTTTCCGTACCCTTAATTCATTGCAATATATTGATTTTTTTTACACCGAGTTTTGATCGATCTATTCTGTGAAAATCCATTATTTCTATTAATTTTAATTTCTTAATTTTGGTTTGTTGTTTGTTTTTAATTATGCTACCGTTTCTAGAAATTGAAATAGGGAAAATGAAAATGTCTTTGCGCCGGACAATGAGAGTGTTAAAAATAAATTAAATACAAAACAAATAAAAGAAAGAAATTGATTCTTTAAATGTGTAAACATATTTCATTGAAATGTGTTCATATCTTGAAATAAAAAAAAAAGAAGCTGAATTCTTTGTAATTAGGTAAAAATGCATGAACGTAAAAAATTCTTTAGATCCGTTTTCCGAGTAGGGATTTTGTATTTTTTCATAATCCTTTAACAAACTCGCGTTATCAAAAGAAACTTTTATGATACAATTAATCACGACAAAAAATGGCAATAAATGAGAAAATATTAAATAATTTGCAAGCTTTGAGGTGAAAATAAAAAAATTTGCAAAATAATGGTAAACTGAAAATTGAAATTTATGAGAAAATAAAATTTGGATTATGGTAAATTGAAATCTAAGATGAGAAAATACATTTTTTACCAGATAATGGTAAATTTGAAATTTATGATAACAAAATAAAATTTTACCAGATTATGGTGAATTGAAATCTAAGATAAGAAAATACATTTTTTACCAGATAATGGTAAATTTGAAATTTATGATAAAATAAAATTTTACCAGATTATGGTGAATTGAAATCTAAGATAAGAAAATACATTTTTTACCAGATAATGGTAAATTTGAAATTTATGATAAAATAAAATTTTACCAGATTATGGTGAATTGAAATCTAAGATAAGAAAATACATTTTTTACCAGATAATGGTAAATTTTAAATTTATGATAACAAATATAAAATTTCACCATATCATAAGCCAAGTGTGGTAATATCTTCCTCGCATAAGAAATTGTGATTGAAATAGTTTTATGAAATTTTTAAAGTTTGAAATTTTTCCATCGCGTTGTTCAGTCGTAGAGTAGGTGTGCTATTTTTGCGAAGTAAATTTTTTTTAATATAAGAAATAACAGTAATAAATGCTACCTTGTAGTAAACGAAAGTTAAGCCGGGTGACATTTTTATAGATGCAGCGAATCATTTAAAATATCGGCTCAATTCAGTGATTGATTTGCACAAATAAAAAGTAATAAATTTTTTTTGTCTATTTTTTATCATTTTATTTTATTTTTTTTTCATTGAAAACATTTTATAAAAACGTTACTTTACGTGACATTGCTTCATTGATAGAAAGACTCATCGGAGTTTGACTGTAATCTCCAAAGAAAGCTTATCTCGATCGAGGTCTGAAACCTGCTCATCGGATTGTTTTATTTCGGCACTAGAAGAAGAAAAAAATAAATAAAAAAAAACAACAACAAAAAAAAACAACAACAACAAAAAAAAAAAAAAAAAAAACAAATTTCCAATCGAGTTTCTGCAGATCACATTTTAATAAAGGCCTACATTTCAAATCGAAACGTTTATTTTTCGATTCTGAAATCCAAATTGATTTTTAGTTTTTCTTTAAATTCTCTTTCCTAAGAGGCAGAAATTGTTTATTTTAGATAATTAATCAAGCCATATGTAGGATTTATATATAATATATATATATTTATATATATATATATATATAAAGCGATCTTGTAGAGTAAAAGGGCACTCGGTAAATGCATAAGCGATTTTTAATTGTTTTAACTCTAAGTGTATTTAATTTATTTTATTATAGTCTGAAGCACACACATTTCTTTTTTAATTTTATTTAAAAAATTTAAAGACTTATTTATCAAAGTTTTTGTACCGATCCATCATGTGTGCGTGCATACATATAAAATTTCGAAATTATATGAATAAAAATGCAAATTACAAATTAAAACTAAAGTCAGTGCAGTCGAAAAATTTGATTATCAAACCCTTTCCTTCGATTTATGTAGTTAGTATTTTGCAACAGATCGAATGTGCTTACAGTAAACTAAACATGATAATTTGGCAGCTAAATTAAAAGATCACACGTGATCATTTTTTAAATTGTTATCTCTTCGGAATGAAGATGATCATAACTCTCCATAGCTTCCTTTTTTTAATAAATTGAGAAACGATATGACTGTTTTGAGGAAAGATATTCGAGTGGTTTCTTGTTGCTTTCTGCATCGCGGTTCTTACTATAAACCGGTTGCCACTCAAGGCAAGTGAGTTTCAATTGCTTACCTATTTTTAACCTATAATTGACGGAGAGGGAGTGATGGATTCATGCCTTCTTCTAAGGACATTAGGTCGAAGTGAACGTAACAGCCTTGTCTGGAACCCGAACTCTATTTTAATTTGACATTGATTGGTAGAAATGATGACATCCATTACGTTTTTGCACTTAATTCTGTTAAATTGATATGCCGTCAAAGGTTGGGAAATGATTCTGAAAGATTGTGTTGCGGCAGTGGAGATGAAGATCCAATTTTGAAAAAAACAAAAAACATAATTCGAAATCCATTTTTTAAAAACCCTTGTATCGGAGAGGAATACACATTATTTTAACCCCGAGGCTCTTTCACCATCACTACCTCCACATTGTACACGTTATTTTATTTTTGTCAGGCGGGATTTTTAGAAGTTGTAATATGTAAGAAAGACATATTTTTTCTTTTTTTATAAAAAAAGTTTTACTAGTATTATTAAGACATAAAGTTTGGAATTTGCAAAAAGTCAGCCTAAAAATAATTTGCGCAAATTTTCATTGTAAAAATGATATTTTTATATACACTCACCCGATGTTACATCCAATCGTTAAACTAAACCTTTTGGACAATTAATGAAATAATTAATTAAATCCTAATAATTAATACGTATTTATAAACTTATTAAATATATATGCAAACTGGAAACGGATATTTTTTTGTTCTACTTTTCAAATAGTTGAACATATAATTTATAGTTTGGGAAATCGTTGAAATTTGTTCTTTACAAACAATCGAAAGGATTTTTTTCTAGTAACATTTCTTGTGTGTGTGTGTGTGTGTGTGTGTTCTAAATCTGTTCTTTCTCTTCATTTGTGTGTGTGTGTATATATATATATATATATATATATATATATATATATATATATTTCTTTATTCTAATAACATTTGTTTTGTTTGTTTGTTTGTTTGTCTTTTTAATTTTAACGGTTTAAAACCGGACTTGAGCATGACGTGTCTAGATGGGGTTTTTTTAAAAATCCACTCGCATTCATTTTATTTAAAATCATTATTGTTTATTTAGTGGATTTTCATAAGTTTTCTTTCTTTAAAATACCATTCTCTTTAAGATGTAGGCGATCATAGGCCTCCACGGATTCCTTTTCTTTTTACGAATGACCTTGCCTTCTTGGAAAAGATAGTGGAATAATTTATCTGTCTTTTCCACTGTTTGTAATTCAGAGTTTCCCTTCTCTTAGATAGTGTGACCAGTCTACCCTACTATTTTACCCAAACCGGAAGGGATACAAGCCTTCCAAAATAAATATTTTATTTATAATGCTCCATGACCGAGATATCAAGAGGAAATTAAGAGAACGAAATAATAATAATAATAATAATAATAATAATAATAATAATAATAATAATAATAATAATAAATTGTTAGGCAATCATAACTCTCCACATTTTCCTTTTCTTTATTATCTATGAATTGCGATGCTCCTTTCAAAAGTGGCTGGATTTTCTCGTTGCTTTTTTCTCCGCTTTTGAATTTAGGGTCGTCATTCTTTTAAACTGGTTGAAAACCAAAACTAAAGACCCCAGTCTATCCTTCTATTTAACCCATAGTTGAGGGATTCGTGCCATAATACAAAAGTGAACTGAACAGGCAGTTCCGGAAATTTAATTCACCTCAATGATTCCACACTGATTGCCTTTACACTATCCACATAGATGTTGTTTTTTTTAAATAGGGTGCAAAATTTTTTTTCGTATTAAGTTTTATTATTATTATTATTATTATTATTATTATTATTATTATTATTATTATTATCATTTCCTTTGATTTCTGCTATATAATCATTTCCTTCCGGGTCCCAACCAGAGACATAAGGTCAGAAATGGCTTCATGGCATTTTCTACTGAATATTTTTGTAAAAATGGATATAAAACCACCTAAAAATATACATATTTTACATAGATAAAGCCCTTTGTAAGGTGTGAGCTGTACCTGTGAGAACAATTTTTTGTATTTCTTTAAAGCATGGGCTGTCAGGAATCCCTTTAATGAGTCCAACAGAACTCTTTTCCAATCAAACCCAGGGCTCCAAACACAATTGGAATTATGGATGCCCTCATGTGCCACATTTTTTTTAGATACCCACTTCAAAATCCTTCTATTTTGATAGGTTTTCTTAAAGATCTTCATAGATACGTTACAATCCGTAGAGACTTCTATGTCAGTAAGAAAGCACATTCTGTTTTTGTGGTGTTTGATCACGATGTCTGGGCGATTAGCTTTGATTGTCTGCGTCTTTTCGGGTCCCAGTCAGAGACCTAAGGTCAGAAATGGCACCATGGCATTTTCCAATAACCATTTTATAGAAAATAGAGCCCCCCCCCCGCCAAATCCCTAAGATCACACACATTTTGAATAGATAAATTACTTTGTAAGGTATGAATATAAATTTTGTATTTGTTTTAAGGGACGGTCTACGAGGAATCACTTGAATAAGTCTATCGGAACCTTTTTCAATCAATCCGAGTGCTCTAGCTACTACTGGAATTATCGATGCTTTTATGTGGCACATTATTTAGGCTTCCATTTCAAGATCCTTGTATTTGAATAGTTTTTTGAACATCTTCAATGATACATTATAATCTGCAGGGACTGCCATGCCAATAAGAAAGCACATTTTGTTTTTGTTGTCTTTGATCACTGTCCGAGCGATTAGCGTTGATTATTATTATTATTATTATTATTATTATTATTATTATTATCAGTTATCATCATTATTATTATTGTCATCATCATTATTATTATTATTATCATTATTATTATCATCATTATCATTATTATTGTCATCATTATCATCATCATCATTATTATTATTATTATCATCATTATCATCATTATCATTATTATTATCATCATTATTATTATTATTATTATAGAATTTATTAATAAATGCATTAATTTAATTATTGAATAAATTGTTAATATCTGCTAGGATTTCATTTGAGTGATAAAATGTGTAAAAATCTACAGGAAAACCGATTCAAAGAAAATGAACGCAAGTAACAAAAAACCTTTTAACGAAAAAATATTCGTCGATGAGAATTTGTTAAACTTTTTTTTTTATTTTACTTTTGTTTGTTGAAATTTTTTTATTTTCTGTTTTTAATTTCATTTTTTTTTTTTTTTTCATCATCAAATTATGAATATGTTTTGATTTCAATCGACTGTTCATTATACTTACTTTGGGTGTCGTTTACGCAAATTTCTAATTATTGTAGCAATTCAATATATTTAATTCTTAACTACACTGAGGATTAATCATTCACCCAGATACCCTTATCACCTTTCAACGCAACTGATCGTCTTGAGCAAAAAAAAAAAAAAAAAAAAAAAAAAAAAAGAAGAAAAAAATCAGCTCGAAATTCTAACAGACCTTTTTGTGATGTAAGCTTGCGTGGAATTCTGTTAATTTAATCAACATAGATTTAAAAACTATTATATATATATATATATATATATATATATATATATATATATATATATAGCATCCTTAAGAAAAAAACGAAAATCTGTTACTAAAATCGATTAATCAAATTAACCGTCAAATAATCGAAAAAAAAAAAAAAACTATTTATTTACTTACACAGTAACGATGGTGGTGCTGAAAAGTTATCGACTCGGAAAAAGAAAACCTTTTATAACCACACGCACTCATGAATTGCTTGATTTATTCCGATTTTAGAAAGTTAGTCAGGTCGAGAACTTTTCAGCAGCCCATAGAATCTTAAAAAAAAAAAAAAAAAATCTCGATTCAAATTCTGTACTGTAAATCCTGTTTAATCATCCGCGGAAGTAAATTAATCACTTGCTGTTATCAATTATCGAAACTCAGTCTGAGCGCAGAGGTAGAGATATAAGGCACCCAGTGAGGATCTTTGAATTAGTCTAATCATCTTCACACTGATGCACCAAGAGTCTTTAAAAAAATTATTTCATCATTTTCCGTGACGGTAGACATGTTTGTCATTAAGTATCAATTTAACATCAAATAAAATGTTTTACCTCGTCGAAACTGCTAATGGATATATTTTTCGTGATTTTCCTGTTTTTGCCGTAACGAAAAACTCGTCTGGAATTCTCTTGTGATTGGCGTTAAATGTTCCAAAATATGGCGTGCATTTCTGTAGACAGCGGCTAAAAGTATTCTATAATCTATTTGACGCGCGTTAAGATTCTTGCTTTCGGCTATTACATGGGAGGAATTCCTTGTTAGTCTTGTCCTACCAAACCCCAACCCGCAAAGTGACCCAGGAAGCTTCTTACTCTTTTTTTTTTTTTACATTTTTTTTTTAATATTATTTTGTGTGCGTTACAGAATCCAGTGTTAAAATAGTAATATTTTTTCCTTTTTTTTTTCTCTCTGCTATTAACTATATATTCGCCCACCCGAGACATGAGTGACATCTTTGACCTCCCAGTGTCAAATTTTGGCGGGCGATTCCTTTAAAAATATATTTTTAATTTTTCTCACCTTTATTAGCTCAGGTATCAACCTATGTTTTATTTTTAATTTTTTTTTTTTTTTAGCGGATTTTATTTATTTAAATTAAGGCATGAAATCTCTTTTCTTACAGTCTTCAGTTATTTGACTTTTCAAGTGTATACTTTCTAACTAAAGTAAAAATGAGAGCGTGTACTTTGACATCCGACCGTCTCGGGAGATAGCAGTGTGGCACAGAGGGAGAGAGGGAGCTGGGCAAGGTCTGTACAGATCTTGGGCTGTCCATACATCTCGGCATTTTCGGTAGAGCCCAAAAGAAACGGGGAACCGATACGATTTATTAGGGGGCGCAGATGCAGGAATTGCCGGAAGGTGACGCAGTACGCAGCTTAAACGATTTGGGGACTCCGTACTGGATTTGTGTAGGGTTTAATTTTTATCCTTCTCTTCCCGCGAAGATACTCACAAATAGCAGTTGAATTGAATGATTTCATTTTAATAGACTGGCTGCCACACAAGAAAAGAAAGCCCAGTATTCAATCCAAGGAATATGGATTCATGCCTTTCCCACTGGTGTTAGTGTTAATTGAACAAAACAGATTTGAAGTCGGCGCGCCTACAACTGTTACGCCACCTGCACAATGAGGCTGAGTACATATATATATATACATACAGTGTAACCCGGATATAAGAGAGTTGTCGGGACCGGAGAGGAAGTCTCTTATATCCAGGTTTGTCTTATATCCGGGTTTGGTCTATTTTGTTTAGGTAACACAGGCTATAATTTGGGACCAGAGAAAATCTCCCTTATATCCGGGTCTCAGTATATATATATATATATATATATATATATATATATATATATATATATGTGTGTGTGTGTCTAAATAAAGAGAAAGAACATTTTTTTTTAAGTGCTCGATAAAACGCAGAGCATAATATTATAATATTTTTGTTTAAAAAATATTTTACATCGCGACACGAAAATATGTTTCGAAACTTAAATCTGTTCCATTATCAAGCAATGTTGGTTAACTTTTGATGAAAATGATTTCCTTTTGAAAACAGAATGGTATTTTATTTAAGAGTTAAGTAGGGGAGACGAACAAGATTTCAGTTTTTTTTTTTTTTTATGGGTATGTCTTATGTCGAGATTCTAGACAAAATCCAAAGAAGGTTCTGTCATGTTGTCGGCCCTGACCTGGCATCTCGACTTCAGTCACTCTCCCACCATCATGACGTGTCTTCCGTCTGTCTTTTCTGTAAATATTTTCATGTCAATTGTTTTAATAAGCTCTTCTTCTTAGTAACTCGACCGTATGAAATTTAAACGTACAACTAGATTGGCTACTTGGTCTCATTGTTTTAATATTGAAATAGATAGATGTAACCGTAAGATCTAGTCTGATATTTGATTTTCTCGCACTTCTCATCTCTTTCACTGCCAGTAACTCCTTCCATTCTAGTGGCATTAACGACTAACGTGATATGAAATGATTAAAATATATTACTAAATGAAATAGTATAACATTTAGTAGTTAACGAAGGTCGACACTGGGTTTCGTCATTTTTCAATGAGTACAGAAAATCTATTTTCTTATTTTATAAACAGCCATTAACATACGCTAACTTTCAGATTTAAATGTCGCGCTAAGTCTAGTTTAATATTAAACACTTTTTTAACAAAAGTTCTGTTACATCTGAGATGCGTTAAGTTATATCATTTTTCGTATATTAACTGTTAGTATTAACAGCTAGAATTAGTAATATTATATATACGTGCAATATAATTTTAGGCTCCGACTATCTCTCCCTCTCGATATATATATATATATATATATATATATATATATATATATATATATATATATATGAATGAATGATAGGTTAATGTAGGAAACATCTTAATCTAGCATGTTTCACTTTATTCGTCAAAAATTATATATATATATATATATATATATCAAGTAGATTTCTAAAGTAATGATGATTTTATGGATGGTGTTATATATATATATATATATATATATAATATATATATATATATATATATATATATATATATATATATATATATATATATATATTACATACAATAGGAATTTAAAATTACCTCAGAGTTATGATCATTTCACCTCACAAATTGAGATTTACTTGCAAGGATTTTCAAACCGATCAAGGTAATAATATATATATATATATATATATATATATATATATATATATATATATATATATATGAAATAATATATATACGTGTGTGTGTGTAGACATAAAATTAAAATACACACACACATATATATATATAGAGAGAGA
This sequence comes from Acanthosepion lycidas, assembly GCA_963932145.1. NCBI lineage: Eukaryota > Metazoa > Mollusca > Cephalopoda > Sepiida > Sepiidae > Acanthosepion > Acanthosepion lycidas. The sequence goes on along the minus strand of OZ010603.1, from coordinate 69,366,812 downwards.
GGCATAAAATAATATATATAGATAAAATATGTATGTATATATGTAGACCTAATATATATATATATATATATATATATATATATATCTGTGTGTGTGTTCGTGTGTGTATGAATTGAGGGGTCGAAATACAACAAACGCCGGGTACCGTTTTACATTGAAAACGCCAAATCTCTAGGAACGCTTATCTTTTAAATTCATGGCGTCTAATGTATCTCATTGCGTAACGGAATCGAACGCGTTCAGTTTTCAAACGATTTTGTTTGTATTTCCACCTCTATTGTTTTAAAATATTTCATATTGTAATGGCTGTAATTTTCTTAGCAAAACCGATGTGTGGTATTAATCTACCTGTTTACCGGGGAAGGTTCCGAAATCAGTGTACTTTCAATACATTTTCGTCTTAGACTTTTCTTTTTCATTTTAATATTAACTCCTATTAGTTTTTTTTATTTTTATTTTTTTTTTTTTGTCACATTGTGGATCAACCGGTCATGGCTACTTAAAACTGCAATAGACCTTTGTAAATCTCAACTCCATGTTCACATATAAAAAGGCTTTGTTTCTAGTACTTGTAGAATAGTCTGTAAGATAAATTTCGACTTTTGCAACTTTAAACCGCGGGGAAATAGATATCTTTATTGGTAGTAAAAAGTAACAATATATGTTTGTAAAATACAGAAATGAAATGAATTCAAAATGCTTGTTTGCATAAATTTTTATTTATTTATTTATTTATTCAAGCGTTGCGTTAAAAAAATAATTTATCTATGAACTTAATTTTAATTTTTCTGTTAATCATATTTATAACAATAATTTAGATTTTAAGTTATTTGGATAGTCAAAAACTCTAATTATAATTTCTAACTTAATCCATTCAATAATAACGTATCCGCAATGAAAGCCCTCCTCTGCACACTCAATCAATTAAAATGTTGATCAAGTATCAGTGTAGGTGTATATCTGGCTCAAATTTTGTTTTTTATTTCACCAAAAATTAATAATTAAATATAAAGCTGTGATTTGATAAATTCGGTCAATATTGTCATTATTTTTTTCTATTTTGATCGTGCATAAGAAAATCTGTCAATTCTGTCACATATCTACGAAACCTCAACTTTGATTTGACACAAGGCCACGAGTAGAGGTCACCCAGTAGGGTTCGAACTTGCTATTTAGTAGTAATGATCAATCAGTCCGGCTCACTAACTATTATCCCACGCCGACGCGCGCCCTATCAACTTATTGTCATTTCACTCGCTTTCATTTGCATTCGCGACACCTGAGTCAGGTAAATTATATTCCCTTGTCGCTCAATTGATAGCTTTCTGTTAGTTGGGGGATGGGGGATGGGGAATGGAAAAGACAATTACGAAGATGTTAACAATATGAAACCAGTGAAAGTAACAATTAACACCTTGACTAATTGAAAATGGATTTATTTTTACGAATCGTAAATATATTAAAATAACATCTTTGAGTGACAAGTTTAAATAAAGTGGATTTGGGCGGGAGACTTTCGTTAATATCCCACCCCCACCCCGCACAAACAACGCTTCCCATCGAAATAATGTCAATATATTGAAATTTATATCCGATGTGTATTAGCGTTTTTACGTCTGTCTATATTTCTAAGATATTGTAACTATTTACATTGTTGTCCTCATCTTTATTATCATATTCACGATGTTTCGGCCGTTGTGCGCTCCGGCTTTCTTCAGGATCTGTCTATATTTCTAAGATAAGGTATTTTAACTATTTACACTATTTACATTGTTCGGACTGTTGTCCTCATCTTTATTGCCACATTCACGACGTTTCGGCCGTTGTGCGCTTCGGCCTTCTTCAGGATCTGTCTATATTTCTAAGATAAGGTATTTTAAATATTTACATTGTTCGGACTGTTGTCCTCATATTTACTGTCACATTCACGACGTTTCGACCGTTGTACACTCCAGCCTTCTTCAGGATCTGTTTATATTTCTGAGGTGATGTATTTTAATTATTTACACTATTTACATTGTTCGGACTGCTATCCTCGTATTTACTGTTATATTCACGATGTTTCGGCCGTTTTACGCCCCGGCCTTCTTCAGGTGATATGCGTTGAAATTTAGAACCGAAACCCTTATTTAGTCAACGACGGTAGATAATTCTGATTCCACATACCATGCCTCTGGATATCTCATTTTTAGTTAATTGGCCTTGATAAATCTCCAAGTTTTGTTTTCTTCGCTGAGGTTAGGAACTGGACTCAAAACTCTTTGGGTCAAGTGAATTTCTGGATGAATCAACCAACACTTATTTACTGAGCCATTTGCCAGTAAAACTGGAAAAGCATGGTACGTAGAATTAGAACAATCTACCCCCGTGAACCAAATAAAGGATTCGGTTGGAAATTTCAAGAAATATCACCTGGCGAAGGCCGGAACGTAGAACGGCCGAAACATCTTTAGTGTTATATTCACGACGAAGACAACAGTTCGAACAAGGTAAATAGTGTAAATAGTGTAAATAGCCTTTTTTAAGTTTATATGCCTTCTCATCTGATCGTTTTTTAAAAACTATTTATTTATTGTTTGTATTATCTTGTGGGTAGAAAGTTCCTGGATAAATTTGTCTCCTTAATTTACTGTAGATAATTTTTCTTTCAAAATTTAATCATGATTAAATTAACTTTTTTTTTTCGAGGGATGATTTAAAACTGGATTCTCGAAGTCGCATCCTTTCTCTTAGAAACAGGCGCCGTTTACTGTTTGGTTTAAATGAATTTCAAATGAAAAAAAAAAACATTATTGGACTATAAATTTGATGTTAATCAGATATTAAATAACTTCTTCGAAATCTAGACTACATTCTTGCAATAATTCGCTCCTGTATTTTTGGTAAAAAGAAAAAGAGGAAATATATATAATTATAAATTTCAGTTAAAAGAATGGAAAACATATCTGAAATATTTTCCTGGAATAAAAACAATATCCACGTGGAAAAGTTTCAAAAAGAAAGTCTTGAGAAAAACCTGATGACGACCGGTGAATGGATCGGCCGAAACATTTAATAACGACAAGCATAAAAACAAAAACAAAAAAAAATGAAATTTCTAAACAATATTGGTTAGAAAATAAAATTCTCTGCCTAGAACGGAAGACAACATCCGGGTAATAATATTCTCTGGGTATATAGTGCTTACCCTACGGGAATATCGCAATTTAATTTTTGAATAGTAATTTCTATTTGCTTTATTTTATATATAACTTCTTTGTTGGGTTTGGTTTGGTTTAGTTTGGTTTGTTTTATGGCATATAAAACTCAATGGGTTATTTAATGCGGGCAAAATTTTTATTGCTGGTAATATTTTATTTTTCAAAAATGTATTGCTGGTAATATTTTTTCTTCAAAATGTATCGGCGGTAATATTTTTTTCCAGAAAAAAATGTATGGCTTTTCTTTTTTTTTTTTCAAATATTTTTGAAAAAAAAAAAAAAAGCCATACATTTTTTTATTGCTAGTAAAAATTAAAAGCTATTTTAACATTTTGATAGTGTTTTGACCCCAGTTTTGCTAGTACTTGGGATCCTAACAGGTGCTACCACCCCGGGTTAGGGTGGATCTGGGAACAAAAGCAATTAAGAGGTGGTTCCACGTTTCTCAAAATCTGATCCGAGGCCTTGCTATCGGACGTAGTTTATCGTCTTACCCAGGACGCGGATGTAGTTTATAGTCACTGCTTTGTTAGAGTTTACCATATATATTAGTGTGTAAATCAGCTTCATGTAATATGTGCATCCTGAATAGTTTTACATAAATTTTAACCCCACTCCCCAGAAAAAAATTTCCTAATGTATCATCTCATCAAAAAATTACCTATGTAACCTGTATTTTGGCGTATAAACTGATCACAAAAACGCGCACTATACATGAATATAAAAGGTGTCTTATGAAAGTGATTTAAATCACTGTCGGAAAAATTGTTTGTCAATACATTCATATTTTCGGATGTTTCTCGGTTTGCTTTGATCACGACGTTTCGACGTTTGATCACGACGTTTCGACGTTGTGATCAGGCGTGCTCGTAATTTTGAAAAATAATTTTTTGTTCTTTTTTTAATTTTTTTTCCTTCTTTTTGTCACTCATAAATTATAATTTCAATTTTTCGTTACCCGCTTTTAACTGATAATTATTTTTATTTATTATTCAATTCTCCTGTATTGTTTATTTTCTCCACTCACAATAGTTTTTAATTAATAAGTGTAATTAATAGGAAAATAAATGATATGTGATTAAATTACATAAAACTATGTCGATCCATTTTAAACGAAAAATCTTAATTACGCATCGACTGTACATGATGTCTCAGGCTAAAGAATTATTACCAGTTAATGAAAAAGGCTTTTTTTTTTTTTCATTACTTAAGATTTTTGTATCAGTGCAGTTAAAATTTTATACACTTTTTTTTCCGATTCCTTTAAAATCTGTTCTTTTCTTTGTCTGAAAAATATTTTTACTACAAAAAAGAAAATTTAATTATAAAAATTAATTGTGTAGTAAAAATAGTCATTCCTGTCAAAAGTGATATAAATATAAAACATATTTTGGTTTGTATAAAATCTTTAAAATGTTCATTTAGACTGGCACAAGGCTAACGTAGTAAAACTAGTAAGATTGTCATGCGCCAATTTCGAAAGAAACGGGAAATAACTGGTCGTCTTGAAAATTCAGTGTTTTAAAATCGATTCGGACTTCTCTTCTTTACAAAGAATACATTTTTCTTAAATAAAATCCTGAATATATATATTATATATTTTATATATATATATATATATATATATATATATATATATATATATATACGAGAGAGAGAGAGAGAAGGGAGAGAGAGACTGCAAGGAATTTAATATATTATTTAATAAAAGACATTATTTACTTCTTTTTAATTTGTAAATGTTTTTAATGGTAGAAAATGAGCTGCTTAGGGACAAAACAAACTTTATGAATTTAATTAATTGGAAAAAATACTTTTACGAAATATATTCATTTACATATTGTCATAAGTTCTTTAAGAATCTTGCAAATAAATAATTATATGTATTGTTTCTTTTCTATTTTGAATTTTAGCTTTTAAATCATGTTCGGAATGTTATTCGATATTTACATTAAACAAAGATGTTTTCAAGAGACGGCAAAAAGACCACACACGCATTTACAAATACGCTTGTTTATTTACGAAAGGCTCGTCAGAAACACTTCCCTTCTTTTTTTTTTTTTGCTCTCCTCCTTGCTCTCCTTCTCATAAGATGTAACATTGTTAAGAATTTTCATACCAGGCACATAATTGTTCAGATAATTGATTGTTCGATATGGATATTGCCAGTTCTCGAAAATCTCTAGCTCTTCCAGAGGGGAAAAAAATAGATATTCATTTGCGTCTGTAAATGAATCGTTTGTATTAACATTAAATCTGGAAGTTTAAATTTACTGAAACGTTTGAATGCTTCACGCACACATAGAGTGCGGAGATATATAGCTTATTATTAAAATGTGTGTATGTATGTGTGTGTGTGTGTATATATATATATATATATATATATATATATATATATATATATATATATATATATATATGAGTTAAATAATAAAGTTTGCACATATATATATATGATTTAAATATTAATATATATATATATATATATATATATATATATATATATATATATATATATTAGGTTGGTGCAAAAATAATGACGAAATACTGTCGTTTTTTGACGTTAAAAATATGTCAAAAAACGACATTATTATGTCATTATTTTTGCAACAACCTATATATATATATATATATACACACGAGTTAAATATTAATATATATATAGAGAGAGTTAAATATTAATATATATATATATATATATATATATATATATATACACGAATTAAATATTAATATATATGTGTTAAATATTATAGTGTATATATATATATATGAGTTAATTTTAAAGTATGTATATATGTATGAATTTAATATTTAAGTATATATATATATATATATATATATATACATATATATGAGTTAATATTTAAGTATGTATATATAACTGAGTTAAATATTAAAGTGTGTGTATGTATACATAAGTTATTATTAAAGTGTGTGCGTGTGTGTGTGAAAAACGACTGACAAGATACTGTGATTAAGTTTGTATTTTTTTAAATTTTTCTTGTATTTGTCTCAGTGTTTTCTTTTATGGACACAACGTGTGTAACTATTGCCCGAATATTCTATATATTCGAGCGCTTTCGTTTATTCTGTTTGCCGTTATAAAGGATGCTTTTTATTTTTAACTGCATGTGTAGATTTATATATATATATCTAGAGTGATGGATATTTTTTTTTCCAAACACGGTCACCATATTGTGGCATTGTTTATAGTTAAATTTAGTAACTGTGTTTTTTTTCTTTATTATTAATGCTTCCATTAGTTTTGCCATTTTTTACATGTGGATGAGGTTATTATAATTGTATTTTGTACCAGAATGGTGCCGATGGATTTTGGTAAGTTTCCGAATGTGTTTAAATGAGTCGTAATTGAGCTATGGTCAGGGGGATGCAATGTGAGTCTTCTTGATAGGAATGTAGTGCTATATCCAATATAATTATTCATGAATTTGGTTTGATCAGGAACGCAATTCCTTAAGGGACATGTCAACGCAGAAACAATATTGGCTCTCTCTCTCTCTCTTTATATATATATATATATATATATATATATATATATATATATATATATATAATGTGTGTGTAAGTTTTTAAATTAAATGTTACGAATGTTGGAATTGTACTCTATTCGTTCTCAAATTATAATATATATATATATATATATATATATATATATATATATATATATATGTATGTGTGTGTGTGCGCGCGTGTGTGTGTGTGTTTCTTTTTGTGTGTGTTCATGTGTGCCTTTTAAAAATAACTTAACTCTGTTTTGTCAGTATTACAAAAGATCTTGACACGAATAAGATCTTCAAATACATGCGGAACAGTATTGATGAACGCCCACCACAAAACTTAATTTTACTGACGCTATTAAATATATAAACAAACATGTATGCTTAAATTTTAGCTACATGTTTACATGAATGGCTTTTTGTTAGTTCTTTTTAGTCGTAATCAAAAATTGATTCAATAAGTGAAGAGACATCGCTGGTTCGTATTGTTACGCCATGTTGATTATATATCCAACAAAACGAATTCACTTTTTTGTGCTACAAAATTCATCTTTAATTTTCTCTGTTATAGGCTATGGAAAATTTATTTTTTTAATCTAGTTTTTTTCTTAAATAAAAAGGAATTGTTTCACGAGAAATTTTGTAAGTTATAAATTTATCGTTTAGTCTATCAATAAACTTAAAAGTTTACTTTCCTTTTTGAAAAGATTAATAATTTAAAAAAATCTTATTTACCGTTTTATTTTTAACAATTACGTGTTTCCCTTGAAATAATTTAATAAATTTTAAAATTGGTGGTCATCCCAAAATAGCTAATATTTCAAGTGGTAGACAGAATTAATTAAACTAACTCTGGAATTAGCGTTAAACAAATAATTAAGCTTAATTGAAAAAATATTTTTTGTCATTGTAAGGTAATAATAATTACTCAAGCTTCAATTTCCGTATACATTCACGTTTAAGCTTACTTCATGTATAGTACGCATCCTGAACATTTTTGCATTAATTTGAACCCCTCTGGCAGAAAAAAAATATCTGTGTATAGTGCAACCGGTCACTTGAATTGAATCATTTTTAACCTCTTCAGAAAAAAAAATTACCTCTGCGACCACCTGTTTTTTGGCATAAAAAAAATGAACAAAAACTAGCACAATACACAAATATATATATATATATATATATATATATATATATATATATATATATATGTTAGATAATTTACCATAACTTGTTTTCAGATATTAATTAATTTCTTTTAGTTAACTTTAGACTATTTCTGATATGCATTAAATAATGCATAATTTGCTATAACAATTATTTCTTCTTTTAATTATAATGAAATTTGTTTCGAACTAATTAAAATAAAATTAATATTCACAATATGCGCATTTATGCATATTGTTTTATGTTAAATACAGGATGCGATGGATAAATTGTCGTCTAATTTGCACAAAAATGAAGATAATACTGACATCTCATTTTAATAGATATATTCACCAAAATTGCACAAAAAAATATCTTGAAATGCTAAAGAGTAAGTCTATTCAGTAAACTCGCCACTGGCTTCAACCACGGACTCCAGATGACTCCGGAATCTCCTGCATCAATTCTGGACGGTCTCCTTGTTTAAGTTGCTGGATGCTGCCATAATCATTGCCTTCAGTTCATCTTTGGTATTACAAGGAGTTTTGTTGGTCTCTCGCTCAATTGCGCCCCACACATAATAATCAAGAGGGTTGCATTCTAGGGAGTTGGGTGGCTAGAAGTAAGAGGTGATGTGGTCGCAGAAATTGTCTAACAGCTATGTCTGGGTTATCCCGCTTGTGTGTCATCGTACAGAGTCCTGTTGCCAGGCATAGGGTTTTCAAGCAGCTACCCTCATGACCCAGGATACTGAACTGTTATGTAATATCAGTGCTCCTATATGGCAGTGAATGCAGGGCAATCTCCTCACAGATGAAGAGTCTTGAAGCAAGAGAAATGTGGTTCTACAGAAGGATGCTGAGAATACCAAGGCTCGAAGTTGTAAGCAACGACGAAGTTCTAGAGATAATGGAAACAAAAAGGAAACTTATAGCTACCTTCAGAAAGATGTCAAGCATTCACTATCATATAGGAGTTAAAATTTCTAGGGAATACAGTAAGGAAAGAGGGCTTGTAAAATTTGATCCTCACGAGACAGATTGAAAGCAAGAGGGACAGAGGAAAACAACGCATAATCTAGCTATCGAGAAGTGGATGGCGGAACACGGTTTATGGGAGAGGACAAAAAGATGAAATTTATTAAGAGCTACAAATAACAGGACATTGTGGAGAGCCATATTCGCTCAACGCCCTGAAGGGACACGGCACATAGAAGAAGATATATATCATAAATAAATAAAACGTTTAGAAACCTATACAAGTATCTCTGATTTAATCTGCTGATATATATGTGTGTGTGTGTGTATGATTATATATATGTTATATATATGTGTGTGTGTGTGTGTGTATGATTATATATATATGTTATAAATGTGTGTGTGTGTATGATTATATATATGTTATAAATGTGTGTGTGTGTGATAATATATATGTTATAAATGTGAGTGTGTGTATGATTATATATATGTTATATATATATGTGTATGTGTGTATGATTATATATATGTTATAAATGTGAATGTTTGCATATATATAAAAACATACACATTTGTAAATATATGTTATATATATGTGTGTGTGTGTGTGTATGATTATATATATGTTATAAATGTGTGTGTGTGTGTATGATTATATATGTTATAAATGTGTGTGTGTGTGTATGATTATATATCTGTTATAAATGTATGTGTGTGTGTATGATTATATATCTGTTATAAATGTGTGTGTGTGTATGATTATATATCTGTTATAAATGTGTGTTTGTGTGTATGATTATATATATGTTATAAATGTGTGTGTGTGTATGATTATATATATGTTATAAACGTGAATGTTTACATATATATAAAAACATACACATTTGTAAATATATGTTATATGTGTGTGTGTGTGCGCGCGTTGATTAATCGTCGTTTGGTAATTTTTATTTTTCACTTAAATATTCACTGCGGAATTAGAGGTGTGTGTGTTTATACGCCATAAATATATGTTATGTAGTTTGATTAAACATCTATAAATAATGATTTACATTATCGTTTGTGAAGTTAAACATTGGTCAGCGAATGTCAGTGAGCGATTCTTGAAAAGCCCTTGCTTATTTGTGCATGGGAGATCTCATTGGGCGCCCGCACACCCTTTGCCTTGCGTCAAGCGCTCTCAAGTTCATCAAATATCTTCGGTCGCCTGCTGTTGAGTGAAAATTGAATTACAATCGCTAAATGTGATTTGTGATTACGATTCCGGCCGATTGCTCCATTAAATTGGCCCTATGCCGTGTTAAGCCTCACAACTATCAGACATAGATAACCTGAACGGGGTTGTGTGTGTGGGGGGGGGTGTTTCACATGCCTCACACCGCCCGAGGGAGAAATTAGTACGCTGTCTTATTAAAATCTCTTTCCTTACTGCCACAAAAAGGTATACTTGTTTATTCCTTATGGAATTGAACATTTATACAGACTAACGTATATTTACACGTTTTTGTTAATGAGTCCAGTATGGAGCATCAATTTTCAGCTGCACTCGCAAGCTATTGTCAGTGTTATTCTTCATTGCTGTCGATTGTGCAACACCAAAACTGCTAAAAATAATCCTAACATTAGATTTGATTTTCCATTCGGGCATTTTTAGAAGGGTTACGGATCATTTTCTTTAAGTTTTTGACGGGTGGTGTCTGATTTCAAAGGAAACAACAGGCGAGATTGTAAATTGGGTTGAAGTTAGGCTCTTTTCGGGTGGGGGATGGGGGTGGGTTTTGATGGTTGCAAGAAAGGTTTCTCTTTTGGTACTATTTACCAAAGACTCCAGTGTATTTAACGGTTAAAATCTCCACCCAAAATGTGTAGAAATCTGATCCGACGGGGAGACGGAAATGTTCTATGATAATCAGACCATGTCATGCCGGTTATTCTCGGCGATTTCAATCTCGCTTTCATAGGCTTAGAAGTAAATTCTATCTATGTATCTATCTATCTAATTCTATTCGTACCTATCTATCTATCTATGTATCTATCTATCTATCTAATTCTATTCGTACCTGTCTATCTAGCTATCTATCTATCTATCTAACTGTATTCGTATCTATCTATCTATCTAACTGTATTCGTATCTATCTATCTATCTAACTGTATTCGTATCTATCTATCTATCTATCTATCTAACTGTATTCGTATCTATCTATCTATCTATCTATCTAATTCTATTCGTATCTATCTAATTCTATTCGTATCTATCTATCTATCTAATTCTATTCGTATCTATCTAATTTTATTCGTATCTATCTATCTATCTATCTAATTCTATTCGTATCTATCTATCTATCTAATTCTATTCGTATCTATCTATCTATCTATCTAATTCTATTCGTATCTATCTAGTATACGTAATGCACACAATGGGGTGCTGAAAATTTTTCGATCCGACCCACATTAAAAAAATGGTAAAGATTTGTTTTGAAATCTTGTTTATTTTTATTTTATGTTTTAAAAGGGCTTCTTTATTGGGGAGTGGGGTGCGGAGGGGCCCAAAACATTTAAGTCCCCACTCGCGTCTATACAGTGAACCCAAAATGTAACAATAGCCTTTATATATATATATATATATATATATATATATATATATATATAGCAAAAGAAATATTCTGAAACTCTTGATCAGAATTAATTGTCTGATCTTTAAAATACATTTTCTGTTGATATTTTCAATTTAGTGTTTTGTCCTTTTCAGTTATATAGAAATGCAGATTGAAGGGTGCAACGATGTAGTTACGGTGCACTTTCTATTTGGGATTAGTCACCTTCAAATCATTAACCCTTTTCCTGTCAAAGGGGGGATACTGATACGCTAAAACTACACAACATAGAACAAGAAATAAATTTTGATTCATAGATATAAAATCCAATCGTGACTTTTCAATTGGGTTCAATTGAAAACTTTTGTTTACGATGTTGATTAGTTTGGCACAAGGCCACATTTATGAGGATCAAGCTCATTTAATCAATAAAATGGTTCACCTACTTGGCTAGTTAACCATTAACCCAGGTAAGATGCCCGAGCGTAATTTGAATTTAGCCTCTTTTACGATCTCTGTAAACTATTATCTAAATTAAAAATAGACAAATGAAAAAGTGTAATTTTATATATTTATACTTAAGAAAGCTTTATTTCTTAATCATAGTAATGAGATGTTCCATTATTATGGTAACAGAAGGTATTACTCGATGGCAGCTTCTCCTCTTAGTAATGAGATATCCCGTCGTTATGGTAACAGAAAGTATTACTCGATGGAAACTCCTCCTCCTCCTTCTCTTAGTAATGAGATATCTCGTCGTTATGGTAACAGAAGGTATTTGTCGATGGCAACTCCTTCTCTTAGTAATGAGATATTCCGTCGTTATCATAACAGAATTACTCGATTGCAATTCGCGAATATGTATTGAGTTGCCATAACGATAGAATACTTCATTAGCAAGTAGGGAAGATCAGACTGCTAATGTATAGTTTTTTGTTTAATGCTAGCTTTGTTTTTATAAAAAAAATTTTTAATGATTTTTAAAACGCAAAATTCTTTTTCTTACTTGTGATAATATTAATTATTATTATTATTATTATTATTATTATTATTATTATTATTAATGAACTAAAGGCATAGACAATAAAAAAATCTTAGATTACTGATACTGAGGATATAAAACACACGCATGTACAAAAGGACTTGACGATAAACTACATCCGGCAGCAAGGCCTCTGATTGGGAGATTGGAGGTTTTGAGGAACGTGGAACCACTTCTTAATTGCTGCTGTTCCAAAGTTCTCCATGACCCGGGGCGGTAGCACCTGTTGTGTGTGTGTGTGGGGGGATATCCCAATTATGGTCAAGTAGTGAACCCCAAAACAAAAACTAAACACTATGAAAGTATAAAAATACATTTTTATAGTAAAATGACCAATAATACATTTTATCTGTAGCTGAAGGCATACAATTACATTCAAAATATATTTAGTTGAAGCCATAAAATTGTGTTCAAAATATTTAGATTTCGGCACTAAATAACCCATGGGGGTGTTGATATGCCGCTGAACAAAATCAGTCAACCAACAATACATATTTATAGCAAATTCACCAACAATACATTTTTATAGTAGAATGACCAACAATACATTTTAATAGTAAAATGAGCAACAATATATTTTATGGTAAAATAACCAACAATATATTTTTATAGTAAAATGACCAACAATACATTTTTATAGTAACATGATCGACAATATATTTTTCAAAACAAAATGAAAAGCAATACATTTTATAGCAAAATGACCAATAATACATTTTATCTGTGGTTGAAGGCATACAATTGCGTTCGAAATATATTCATTTAAAGCCATAAAATTGTTCAAATTATTAAGATTTCGGCATTAAATAACCCATATAGGTGTTGATATGTCGCTAAACAAAATCAAACAACCAAAAATAGGACTTCAGTTCATCATTTTATTTTTCTACAGTACAGGCAGAAACGTTTCATTTTAATGAATTTATTGTTTTCGAAGTTATTTTTCGCTAGACAAGCATTTACTTGCTTTTGGTGTAAGATTGGATCCATCTTGCTGGACTCCCGTAAAATCATTTTGAAAATTCGGGGTGAGAGGAATAACCGAAGTTGTGTATAATCTTCAGTCTAATGCTCTACAAATGGACGCTGACGACATTGATCATCATTCACTTATTGCCGCAGTCAACAGGGAATGCACACTGAAAGATAAATGGAATAAGTAATAATTGTCTTTCAGTGGTTTAGTACTCATCTACAGTTCGCCATTCCTATAAAGAGTAGCAGTGTCAGATTTAAAGTTAGGTTTCCCGGACCATCTCCACTGATATGCGGGTTTTGCTCCTAGAAGGTGGTATAAAAGGTTTATATATAGTTTATCAATTAATACTATCTCTACCTGACTGCCATCCCGCATTCTAATGGCAGTTTATTTATACGGTTTACTCCTGGCTTCATTAAAGTTTTCCTCTTCAAAGATGGACTGCCTTCAACACGGCTATAGAGTCCCTTCTAACCCAGGCAGTAACAGTAAGTAGTAATATCAGACTTTAATCTATAGAAAATAAAAAACTTAATAAAGAAAGTACAGTGTAACCCGGATATAAGAGACCCGGATAGAAGAGAGATTTTCTCTGGTCCCAAATTAGAGCCTGTGTTAATGTAAACAAAATAGATCAAACCCGGATATAAGAGAAACCCTGATATAAGAGACGTCTCCGGTCCCGACAACTCTCTTATATCCGGGTTACACTGTATATGTGAATTTATTTGATTTAAATCAATTTTTCAAATAAACATAGCAGCACGATTATTTGCTTCTAGAGGCTTGGGCGTTGGGGAGGGGAGGGGTTAGTGATTCCAGTGATACATCCTTATTCGAACCTCCCCTTTTATAATTATTCCGAATTTTTATTGCAATATAAGATGTGAAAATTACAGAACAAATCGATTCATTACTGAAAAGTTAAAAATAATAATAATAAACATCTAGCAACCCCTTTTATTCCAACCACCCCATCTATTTGAAACTCAAGTGTATGTGGCGAGAGTAAATGGGTACATGACACACGCAAATTTTAAACACACACATTATATATATATATATATATATATATATATATATATATATATGTGTATAGTTAAATGGATATGAGTTTGTAACCCTGGCGTTTACGCTTATGTGATCCATAGACAAATCTTATATATATATATATATATAATTCAGGGCAGCATGAATCCATCCAGCTCTTACCTTAAATAACAACTTAAAAGAGACTGTTTGACCAACACGAGGACTGATCAAAATTCATGTAAAAAATTAAAAAAAAACAAATGAAAACTACAGACAAAAGTTCTTTTCTCCATCAAATCATTCATTTCTGTAGTTCACTGCTACTAACAAGCAAAAAATTTATTTTCTCCTGATGATGGCCATGTTGGCCGAAACTAGTCGGGGAATCTAAATGAAATAATAATAAAAATGAAAGGAAATTAATATACACCCAGTGTGCCTGAAGATTTTCATTTTTTACTATATTTTATTGTTCAAAACATTACATATATATATATATATATATATTAGGTTGGTGCAAAAATAATGTCGTTTTCTCACATATGTTACTATGTGAGAAAACGACATTATTTTTGCACCAACCTAATATGTAAGCCTAAACTAAAATTTTTAAAGCATGAGTCCAAATTCGACAGAGCCTAAATGTTATATATTAATATTATCAATACCAAAATTCGATACTCCGTGTAATAGCAATCATAAGGCGGAACATGATTTTATCTATCTCTCTCTCTTTATATATATATATGTATATATATATATATATATATATATATATATATATATATATATATATATATATATATATTTACTTTAGGCATATTGAATAATGGCTCGTACTTCTTTTTATTCGTTCAAATGCCCAACACCTTCAGATTTTGAAGGGGGCATGCTGCTGCTGCAGGTGCCTGAAGTTTATGCCTATAATTTGAGTCGTTTATGTTCTGTGTAACACAAAAAATTGTTTGCAATTTGAAAAAAAAAAAAAAAAAATCTCGGCTGAAAAGTCATATATAAAAACAAAAAAGACATATAATCTTAGTTTTAATTCCCGTCAAATTTGATAGTCGGATGTTAATTATTCGCACGTCATCAGAAGAGTATTTGATTTCCTGAAAGAAATTATTTTAAAAATACCGCGTATCCTATTTACATTATTCGGACTATTGTCCCCATCTTTGTCGCCACATTTGTTACAACGTTTCGGCCGTTGTACGTTCCGGCCTTCTTCAGGTGGTTGAAGAACTGAACTGAACCCTTTATTTCGCTCAGGGACACATTGCACAGTGGATAAAGGCGTTAGTTAGATCCAGTGACAGGACCCAAAGAGTGTGAGTTCAATATCTGGTTTAAGAGGGGAATTAACAGGAGATAATTGATAACTGACATCCGTTAGACATGGCACGTGGAACTAGAACAGTCTACCCCAGTGAACGAAATAAA
>OZ010603.1:69318381-69348381 GCA_963932145.1 Acanthosepion lycidas | reverse complement strand
TATATATATATATATATATATATATAATGGTAAATAAATAATATTAGTGTGGACTTGTCTCAATATTAAATCAATAATATGTGGTTTAACTTTTAAAATACAAACATACATCTCTCTCTCTATATATATATATATATATATTTAGTACAATTGGAATTAAGATACCATTACTTAATGACCATTAACTAATAGTATCTTAATTCCAATTGTACGAAAAATTTTGCTCTATTTAATGAAAATAAACATTGAGCGCTTTCTGTGAGTCAGTTTTAACATTTCCAATTTTGCATTGTGTTAATAGGACTCATTTGGATTATGCCAACGGATTACTACCTCCGTGTGCGCCCGCGCGCTCGCTCGCGCGTGTATGTGTGTGTATGTGTGTGTGTTAGAAATGGGTATGTAAGAATTGAATTGTTAAAGAGACCGAATATAAAAATATTCTAAATGTCATGTTTCTTCATGGACGTATGCGATCATGGCTCTTTATAGAATTCCCTTTTCTTTATTCGCTATCAATTGCCATATATTGCTGAGAAATGTCGTAGAGGCATTACCCGTTGCCTTCTCCACGTTTAGGCCTTCGGAGTTTTCTTTCTCCTAAAGTGGTTACCGATCCAAGACTAAAGATGCCTTTCCAGGCTACTATTTAACACAGAGCTGGATGAAGAAGCGAAGAGATGGGTGCATGTCTTTCCCAAGGCAAAAATAATGCGAAAAGACTTGGCAGGAATTTAAATTTACTAAGTCTGATCTAGCGATTAAAGCACTTTCTATATATTTTCATCTTAGTAAATTGTTTTCTCTTTTAATTAAAGTAACATTTTTTTAAAGCAAAATTATTGTCAAACTCTTACTGTGAGTAAATTTAGGTCCAGGTTCTTACAATATTACATCTTTCTTGACAGATTTTTTTTTACTATCACAATGAGGGACATTTAATAACAAACGTGATAAAAAAAAAACAAACAAACATAGAAATAAACAAAATAAAAACGGATAGACTATAAACCCAAACACATACAGTGTAACCCGTATATAAGAGACCCGTATATAAGAGAAACCCGGATATAAGAGAGATTTTATCTGGTCCCAAATTGTTCCCATACTTAACTAAACAAAATAGACCAAACCCGGATATAAGAGAAACCATGATATAAGAGACTTCTTCTCTGGTCCCGACAACTCTCTTATATCCGGGTTACACTGTACTAAAAAAAAAAAAAATCATTTTCTCCTCTCCTTCATATGCATGTGTAATCTCATCTCCGTAAATAATACATTAGTCCAATGAACCCCCAAAGAACGATAGGGATCACACGAAAGTATTCCCGGAAAAGCTATCGAATGGCAGTTTACTTGTATATGCCGCCTATGTCTCCACCTCTTCGCTTACCTAACGATAGCATTTAGGGATATCGATGGCAAAAGTTAATCTCGCAAACTCGTCAGTCCGATTTTCACTCGGTTATCTTACACGTGCAGCCTTGTGCCAAACATGCATAGTAAATATCGATAAAAACATACCCAACTTCATAATGCATAGTTTTCACGAATATAGCGGAAAGTCAGTTTTATTATTGCCCCCTTTTTATACTATGTCGCTGTCACGGCTCTCCACAGCTTCGATCTCTTTAATATACGTAAATTGGCATAACTTCTTGTAAAGGATAGTTGAGTGATTTACCGCTGCCTCCTCCACGGCTTTGAATTTAAAGTTGATCTTCTCCTAGACTGGTCACCACCCAAGGCTCTAGAGTCGAGTTTAGCCTGGGAAGAGAATAGATTGTTTATTCGGGCGCTCACTTCATGGAAAAATCTGGCATAAGGCCGTTTTAACGTGGAGGTCTCGCGCGTACGTAGGTCATGTGACTAAAAATGATCACCCCCAGCCCTTTTCTTATTCCACAGGCATCCTTGCTCCCTTCTAAAAGGGCGACAAAGGCTGGAAGACCTCAATTATTCTTAATTTTAACTGACTCCTTCTGAACATAATTAAGATTTTGTTTCTAGAAGCGGCCATCATCATAATGTCCCATGACCGGGTGTTGCACAGATGAACACTTAATTAGTTCCCCTCCACATATCTGTGTTGAAACCCATAGAGGTATTCAGTCATACATTTTGGCTAGTCATGGGTTAGTAGACCTGGCTGAGCCCATCCCTTCCCAGGTCAAACGACGGCTGATTCCCTCAAACTTGAACCCCCATCTTGCTCACGGACATGTGACCATTGATTCCGTCCTGTGAATACTTCACCATGTCCGTTGACTTCAGTCTAGGAAGCCCGTCGACGAAGCAACGCTATGTCATCACCGCACTGGCTATGGAGCTGTCTACCCCGTTGTGCTAGATGGCTATTGACCATACAAGAGAGTTCAGCCACTATTTGACAAGTCTTGCTTTTAATCCTGCTGGGTTACTACGGTCCTCACTAGAAAAATCTAGTGGGTGGGGGACCAGTTTAGTCGTCGATTACTTGACCATGCTGCAGGTGATACTGACCTATAGGGTACCAGTGGCAATCGTAGAGTTACTTAACAGAATTATTAGGTTGGTGCAAAAATAATGTCGTTTTCTCACATATGTGAGAAAACGACATTGTTGTTGCACCAAGCTAATAGAAGGGGCAAAAGGATTTTAGCCGATGTGTCTGCATTATTGATGGAGAAATACGTTTTTACATATTGTTGAAATTCAGCAGTTTAGACGTAGAGTGTAGGAGATGATATTGGAAAGTTGTCGGACCGAGAACTTTTCAACACCCCCCACATCATCGTGGCTTGGGGGTGAAGTGAAAATAGATAAATAAAATAAAATCACTTGGTTGTTCCATTTTCATGTCGCGAATTCTTTGAATATTTTCTTTTGTTGGAATGGTTCCTTGTTTGTCTTTTACTGGCGATTAACGCGTAAACTACAGACGAGAGGAGACTGGGCTGATCAAACAACCTGCTGCTGCTGATAAATAAGACAGATTTTAGAAGTATGTAAATGCATAGGATTAAATAAAACAAAACCCAAATTGACACGAGAGAAAAATGGAGTAAAAAAAAAAAATTATGGAAAGCAACACACACACACACACACACACACACACACACACACACACGTTTACAATTGATTATTTGCTAGCAATTCTAGCCTTTCCCAAACCGGAATATATACTGTAAGTATTTTAAGCAAATGCAAACTTTGTTGATATATAAACATTCGAGAGTAACTGCAAAAAAATAGTGAATGGAAATAACGGGTTCGATGTTGTTAATAATGTTAATAAAAAAATGGGACCTATGTTAGGTAAAGACTCATCCCGTGTATTCTCGTGTATAAGTCGACTTCATGCTTAGTACGACCATTAGATTTTTTATTAAGTTGGTGCAAAAATAATGACGTAATAATGTCGTTTTTTGACGTATTTTTTAACGTCAAAAAACGACATTATTACGTCATTATTTTTGCACCAACCTAATAGTATTAATTTTAACCCCACCAGAAAATAATTACTAGTGCATAGTGCAACTCAATATTTTATTTTATTTTTATTTTTTTTTTTGCGGAAAAAGAAAACTGATCATAAAATCTCAAACTATACTCGAATTTTTACGGTATTTAAAACGTATCAAAAGAATTCTATGAATAATTAATACTGGATTATTTTAAAAACCGTATGACTGGATTTTTGATTGTAATTTTTATAATCTATTTATTATTAGATTTTACGGTGGGCACTTATGGTTTAAGAGAAGGCTTCTGAAAATTTTTCATTGAATTAATAATAATAATAATAATAATAATAAGCATCTGTCAAGAGTTTGCTGCAGAGACACAGACTAAGTTCTCTTCAGTAGGTGGCAAATTATGATTCTCCACAGCTTCCTTTTTTGTTACCTTACTTTTCAACTCCTCTTTTGCTTTGTAATACCTGATTCTCCATTTATATTTTATAACTTATCATGTAGGCTCTCTTCCTATCTGTCTATCTATCTATCTATCTATCTATTTGTTTGTATCTATCTCTCTATCAGTCTTTCTCTATCTATCTGTTCGTATCTATTTATTTAGTACAAGTCTTTTTTATCTCTCTCTCACACACACACACACACACACACACATATATATATATATATATATATATATATATATATAATATGTGTGTGTGTGTTAAAATTTAAGATAGCGTATATCTGTAAACAGACAGTATGAATAAAGAAAGACGAAAGGAAAACTTATCTTTGCCGACGCGTTTCGTCATTTGCCTGATAAACTCCCTCAGAGGACGAATTGTGTCGGCTAATATAAGTTTTCCTTTTGTCTTTATACGTAAGTAATTGTGTATTTGTGCAGTAATCTCTCTTTTATACAAGTTTCATTGCAGACGACTGACAAGGTTCTGAGATTAGAGTTATAAGAATGTTTTTTTTTTAATTTTCCAAACACGGCCAGCACATTGTGGTCGTGTTCATAGTTGATGTCACCGAGTGTTAGATTTTTTATTACTATGAACGGTATTTTTAGTAGGCGCATGTGTTTGAGTTGCTATTCCCGATTATTGAGAGGGGCTTAACCCGTGGAATTAATAACAAATGGCCTAAATTGAGTAGTCCTACAAAAGAAATTTTAAACTCCTAACAAGTCTTTTCTCTCTCTCTCTCTCTCTCTCCATATATATATATATATATATATATATATATATATATATATATATATATATATATGATAAAAAACAGAAAAAGTATATCTGTAAACGGACAATATGAATAAAGACGAAAGGGAAATTTATCTTAGCCAACGCGTTTCGTCATTTGCTTTGATAAAATCCCTCAGAGAACGAATTGTGTCGGCTGATTACTATAAACGTTATTTTTCCTAAAGAAAGAGCGTTCTTACGACATAATAAAAAATAATTTCGGATGAACAATTAATTCAAATATATTTAAAGAATTAATAGATTTATTTTTACTTCTCAATTTTTATTAATTCATAATATTCCACTTTAATAACGTTTGAAATATATACAGGGGTTCCATAATGATGGGAGCTATGATTGGATTATAAATATACAATAGAGTACGAAATATATTTATTACATAACGAATATACAAGAATTAAACATATTATCTAAGATTTGAATATTACATCCATGAGATGGTCAACACTACGAAAAGGAGGCGCCCGAGCTCACTCTCTCATTTCAAACACAGACATGATAAGGGTCCACTGTCAACAAAAGTGATATCATATGCCCGTAGGAAATAGCAAAATATTAGATAATTTGTTGAACACATGTTCTTTATAATCAATCCAAATTGATAAATAATTACATTGCATATGCTACATAAAAAACTAACGAGAAGTTATGTAATAAATATATTTAGTAATTTCTACCATTTTCATAATTCAAGATAATGCCTCTTTCTGAACATTATTAATCAACCTATATATATAAATTTTAATATAGACAAAAACAATTTACTCACAACAAAGATGCAACCTCGTTTTGGTGCATTTAGTTACACCTCGACTAGTTATGATAACAATTTTGGTTCTCACCAGTCGAGGTGCAACTAAATGCACTGAAACGAAGTTGCATCTTTGTAGTGAGTAAATTGCTTTTGTCGATATGAAACAAAAATTATAATAAATAATTATTGCTCTAGTGCCGGTATTGAACCCTCTTTTGAATTAATGCTGTGAAATTTATATATTATTTTTATGCTCATTACAGTCGGAGATATGTGTGTGTGTGTGTGTGTGTTTAATCCAGCCAATCATTATAATCAATCCAAATTGATAAATAATTATATTGGATATGCTACATAAGAAAACTAACGAGAAGACACACGTTACATCTTTCTGACCAAAGTTCAATTAGGTCTCATTTAAATACTGACCTACCAAACTCCATTCATAATATACTCGTTGATAATACAAATATGATAGCCTCATCCACATATAAAAATGGCTAAAAATAATGGAAGCATTATTAATAAAAAAGAAAAAGCAAAGACTCAATATCAACTATGAACACGGCCACAAACACGCTGGCTGTGTTTGGAAAATAAAAACATTCTTATACAGACATAAAAGAATCCAACAATTAAGTTAAAAGTAAAAATAAAATCATCCTTGATAATGGCTAGAAGTATAGCCGAAAGCGCTCGGACATACGAAATATTCGGCCAATTTCTAAATAATGTATGTCCAGAAAATTATAAGAACACAAGAAAAATTAAATAAAATCTCTGACCACAGTACCTTGTTAGTCATTTTTAATTTATAACGAAACATTATTATATATATATACATACATATATATATATTATATATATATGTACACACACACACATATATATATACACACACATATATACTCACATACATATATATGCACATATATATACACACATATATTCACATACATATATATATACACACATATATGCACATATATACATGTATATATACTCACACATCTATATACACACATACAAACGTATACATATATATACACATATATATATATATATACACATATATACACACATACATACATATATATATACACTTATATACACACATACATATATATATCTATATATAAATTTATATACACTCATACATACATATATATCTATCTATATATAAAAAACATGTGCACACATACACACACACATATATATATATATATTATATATATATATATATATATACACACACACACACGTACATAGATATACACACACACATACACACACGCAAACATTATATATATATATATATATATATATATATATATATATATATATATATATGTATGATGAAAGTGAGAAAACGTGCCATGTTTTTTCATGTCGTGGGTGATCATGGTCCCCCACAGCGACCTGTTTTATTTTTATGATCTCCGTGGAAAAGATACACGGAGGGATATCGTCGAGTGTTAAACTGACTGAATGTGTTAGCCATTCAAATCCGTTGGATAAATGCGTCAATCGGATCGAGGAAGTATGGAGTCTTTATTTATGTCGAGAAATGCACAGGCACTCCCTACTCGTTAAAAAGATGGCGTGCGGGACGAAGTGGGTACATATTAACAGCTGCCTTATATCGCAACCCCATTTGCTTTGGAAGCTTGTATGACACTTGAATAGATTTCAATAATTTTATGTACACAGAAATAGTTGTCAATGCAACCCCCAGTTAATAAATAAGAAATTTTATTTATGAACCAGGTTTGACATAAATCATGGTGTTTCATTCTCTGTGATAAAAGGTAAAAAATAATATATTTTTAATGCCATATCTCGTCAGGATGTATATCGATCATGTCTCTCCGCATCTTCCTTAATTTTGTTTTTTTGAATTGCCATAATTTCCTGATAAAATGCAGTGATTTCTTGTTGCCTTCTAGGTTTTTAATTCAGAGCACTTTCTTACACTCAAGGCCCAGTCTACTCTACTCTACATTTTAACCTATAGCTGGAGCAGTGAGTTACTTTCCGCGCTGATAAACTACTCACACATATCCGACCATTTATATCTCAACTTCATCGACAAGTCTAGCTTATTAATTATGATTTTCCTGAAAACTAAAAGTGTAAATTTTTATTTTCTGGGCTACATGTGACTTTAATTTATGTATATATGAATTCGCAATATTTTGCAAATTATGTTTTATGAATTCGCAATATGTGTTCTTTTACATTTTTCTAATCCTAAACGCACGCATATATATATATATATATATATATATATATATATATATATATATATATATATATATGGTAAATAAATAACAGTGTGGACATGTCTCAATATTAAATCAATAATATGTAGTTTAACTTTTAAAATACATATATATATCTTACAATTGGAATTAAGATACCATTAGTTAATGACTATTAACTAATGGTATGTTACCATTGCTAAGTTGGGAAGACATTAGGGCTGACACAAAACGATTTTAACCTGTTCTTTTTCTAGCTGAATAACTAAAAGGTTTTTCAGTGATTCTTACGACAAATGGTGTCAAGACGTGTAATCTGAAAAGTGGAAAAATGAAACTCAATTATTTTTTGTTTTAGATATTAAAGATTTTGAATTTGCACTTAAAATTCGCTAAGTTACCCTAAAATGTACAATTCGTTTAAAACGGGTTTTAAGAGAAGGAAAACAGAATTGAAAACCAGCGATAGGTTCCGTCAGGCTATCTTTACCCTAGACACACCCTTGCTGGTTTAACTACAACCCATATAGTGCCCCTAATGGGTTATGGGACTCGTGTAAAGACATTTTGTTTTTATCGTCCTTCATTTAATTGCGCACGAGTTATTTCATAAATGAACCTCTGTTGGTTTGCTTCTCTGTCAAATATGAAACACTTTAGGCCTCCACTTTAGCGTTTAATCTAAATGCTGAAGGTGATCAATATTTATAATAAGAAAAGAAGAATAACTAAAAACAAAATAAAAGAGGAGTCCTTATATATATATATATATATATATATATATATATATATATATATATATATATGTATATATACAGCGTGTTCATAAAATTCGTGTGCACTTTAAAAAATGTATAACTTTATTTGTATTTGCGATAGAAATAATTTATAAAAAATGTTATAAAGTTTAATGTACCTAGTTTTAAGTATAGCTAAAATAACTAATGTGATTTCAGGCATTACTGTAAATCAGTGTGCAAATATTTTCCGTGAACTGCAAAATCGTATTACCCTTTGTATTGCTAATGATGGAGGACATGTGGAAACTTAAATAAAATTTCAATAAAACCTTAAAAAATATTGATTTACTTCTTTCTAATCCTTTTTACAAATTATTTCTATCGCAAATACAAATAAAGTTATAATTTTTTAAAGTGCACACGAACTTTATGGACACCCTGTATAAATCTCTCTCTGTCATATATATATATATATATATATATATATATATACCCCTGTCTGTACTCTATTTGAATATCATTAAGATATGCAACAAATGAATGTGGAACATTCGATCAAGTGATTTTCGAACAATTAAAATCTAGATGAAACTAAAAAGTTTCCATTGATACACCTCTCATATTTTTTAAGAAGGTCGATTTTAGCGTTCCAGTCACTCTATGCTCTGTATATTCGTTATTTTTAAAGTGTCAATCGCACACTTCAGTAGGATTAAGTATGTAGATCATATACTTAAATGTAGATCAAAGGCTGAAGTCGCACTCACTACGGCTGATGGAACATCTTGAGCGCGCTAATTGTTTTCTAAATATCATTGGAAAAAATGTTTTCCTTCAATCTTTCCTTCCTCGATGTCCGTCGAATTAAAAAAAATAAAATAAACAAACATCAGACTATAAAATTAAAACACTTGATATTAACTATACTTCACTTAAGTATGACACAAGGCACAAGTGAAGAGCAAATTCGATAGCAATTCCCTGTGGAATAAACCTATTCGTAATTATTTTAAGCAGAAAGTTAAAATTTATTTTTACTGGATTATTTTTAAACCGATTTAACAATGTTTTGCAACTGCGCGTTTTATTGTAGTGTTTAGCGTATCTTTATAAAATTTATATTTATAAAAACAATACATTTAATTAAGTTTTAATTAACAATAGTTCCAAAACCTAAGTGTACTTGGTCTTGCAATTCGGATATGCTCTGTAGGTTACGCGGATCAACATACATCTGATGATGTTCGGACTGCACAACATC
The DNA here is from genome assembly GCA_963932145.1 of Acanthosepion lycidas. NCBI lineage: Eukaryota > Metazoa > Mollusca > Cephalopoda > Sepiida > Sepiidae > Acanthosepion > Acanthosepion lycidas. The sequence goes on along the minus strand of OZ010603.1, from coordinate 69,338,654 downwards.
CGAAACGTTGTGATAGCAACAACAAAGATGAGGACAATAATAGTCTACAGGTAAATAGTGTAAATAATGAGAATTATTCATCTTAGAATGCCAAAGAAAAGTTGTAAAATTTTTTCATTTATATGAAAGTTTCTCGATTTAATAAAAATAAATATACAACTTTCTAAATTTCAGGGCTGATAATTTATCATTATTTACACGATTTACACGCGGACTATTGTCCTCATCTTTGTTGTTGTTATCATACTGTTTCGGCCGTGATGCTCTCTGGTCTGCATTAGGTGTATAGCGGTCGGGGTAACATACAGGGAAAAAATTGTATGATGTGGTTGCTAAGGTTTTTACGACCAGATCACATATTCCATCCATCACATAAGTTATTTTAGACTAGAGTATAATTGTACTATTTTTTTTATTAGTTATTGTTGATAACCTCTTAGTCTTATAATATTCAATTTATTAATTAAATTTTATCATATGTATGCATTCATGGGAGTGGGGCTTTTGATAGTATTCTGCTAGTGTGTAAATATATAGTGTGCGTGGACATATAGTGTGCTTATGAGTAAAGACACACACGCACACATATAGTGGGTGTGTGCGCACTTACATAGTGCACACACACTCATATATATATATATGTAGTACACATAGTGTGAGTATATATATATATATATATATATATATATATATATATATAGTGAATATCTGTGTATATAGTCACTTATAGTGTGAATATGTGTGTGTATTATATATATATATATATATATATATATATATATATATATATATATATATATATTATATATAAATAAAATGTGAATATCTGTGTGTATATATATAGTCTGAATATCTGTGTATACGTATGTGAATATTTGTGTGGTGATTTTCTAAGCCCGGCTTAGATGTGGCACAAGGCCGAAAGTATGGGGCACCCAGTGAGGATCGAACTCACTACTTAGTCGTAATTGATCTGGCAAGACAAGCTTTCTAAGCATTACACCACGTCGAGGTGCCCATGTGAATATATGTGTGTGTATAGTGTGAATATCTGTATGTATATATATCTGTGTGTGTGTGTTTGCATATTATGTGTGTGTGTGTGTGTGTGTGTACACGCGAACATTTAAAGCATAGATCATATACATATATAAGATTTAAAAACATACACCATGAATTGTTTGTATGTATGTCTACATAGTTTTTTTGGTGCGGCCTTCAAAAACGGATCGGAGGAGAACCAGAAAACATATGGAATGGCGTGGGGGGGGGGCTTTCTATAGAGAGAGTGACCAATGCAGTAAGTGTTTGTACCACTCCTTGAGAGGTATTTTGACCCTATCTAACAGCCACAGCTGCACCATTATATTCGTTTTTTTCTTTCTCTTTATTCTCTCTTGTTGAGGCGACAGAGCTAGTCACTATTTTTCCCTCTTTCTTACCATCTTCAGTCCAAGACAGTCTTATCGCCATTCTTTTTACTGATTGTGCCCCCCCCCAACTATCCCAACAGTCAAAATTTTGTTTGACCTTAGAAAAGCTGTATAGTTTGTTTTTTTCCTTCCACCATCGTCGTTGTCGTTCGTCGAGTGTCCGACACAAAAACTTGAAATGTCTGCCTAGACTGTGAATGAAGATTTTCCAAGACAAGTCGACAGATTTCGCGTTCATAAAAGAACAAAAACAAACAAAAACACAGAAAGAGAGGAAGTAACAAACAAAACAAAAATCAAACAAACAAAATCCACACCAACCTAAAGGCATGGATGGCCGTTCTGTGACCAACGTAAGCAAAAGAAACGGTAAAAATAAAGATTTTATATTTTTTCACCATTTTTTACATTTTCTTATTTATGGCTTTGTTTAGAATATTTTAAATGCAATTCACATTCATAAACTTAGAAATATAAATGCAGTTTAAATTTTGTAAAGAAAACAAAAAAAAAAAGCAAAAACAAAACATTTTCCTACTTGTTTGCGTAAGTTTAAAAAAATGAAATGTTTAGTTTTGAAGACGTGTTTGTGTTCAGAAACACAATAGGATTAAAAAAAAAAACAAAAAAATTTAATTTTACTTTTTAAATATTCAACAAAACGCCTACCAAATTGGAAACAGAAATTTACGGCAACATCGTATGAATTATTTTTTTACTAATATAATAATTTTGAAAAAAAAAAAATAATGAAATAAAAAAATTCGTTTACAACACGTTTCTACTTTTTGGTGTGCTTTAAAAAAAAATAAAAATAACGAAATAATAAATAAAAAGAATTATTAAAATATCTTTAAAAAAAATCATTTTATTTTTAACAAACCCTACTTTGGAAGCAAATTGAAATATATAGTCATTAACGTTTTTTCGTTACTCTTAAAATAATTTTTTTTTTACACAAGCCGTCATGTATTGTAATTTAATCATCTGAAGCGTTTTTAGACTGAATAACCTTGTAAGCAATGCCATAAGTGGTTCTATTCTTACAAAGTCAAGTGTTGTTTGGCCCGAATTCCAAAACAAATCTCCTCGCTTTTGTCTCCCTTTACACGTCACTAAATACAGGCGAGCATTTCATATACTTACTACTACTACGACTATAATATCGAGATTAAGCTTAGTGGATTGCTCTCCTTATATATATATATATATATATATATATATATATATATATATATATATATATATATATATATATCTAATAAAAAGGGAAAGAATTAAAATTGTCCTTATTTATATATAATTACAGGCCAATGTATTCTTAGTGTTAAAAAAAACGCAATCAAAATAAATTCCATTCAAGCTAATTATAGTTCAAGTTCTCTTATATTTATTTTCTTTTTTACATACAAACAATGCAAAAAAGAAAAACTAATAAAATATAGCTTTAATGTTAATATCCTTTAAAGGGGTGCTGATAAATTCTTGGCTTGATCATGAAGCGATTTAAAAAAACAACAAAAAAACAAATCCTGTTTGGCTTTGAAAATTTTGGGAAGTGGCTCAGGTCGAGAACTCTTTAGTCTTTTTCTCTAAGGATTTCAGGATAAAGTTAAATTTTAAGCGTGTGAACAATTCTGTATTTCACTACTCCAAAAATAAATACGTATTTACGAATAAATAAAAATAAATTCAATCTGAAAAGTGTAAAAAAAAAAATCCTTTACTGTTTTCGTTTCACTTCAATTGTAACTCCCATCAAATAAAAAAAATTGTTTTTAGTCTGTTCTTTCCCATCTCGTTTTAAATTTTAATGTTTTTATTTTTTTTTTTCTAACTTTAACGCGAAAAGTTACTTCCTGTTAATTCGCAACTTGTATTTTTCGTCTTATATTCATTAAAAACCCTATTTTTTTTTTTTTTTACTATTTTGTCCTCATCTGGGTTGATGTATTGTATTTGAAGCATTTTAAAAAGGAAAATATTAAAAAAACGAAAAAAAACAAACAAAAACAAAAAGAAGGTATTTTAAATTTTAAAGCTAACGAGTTACTCGCTAAGCAAGTTAACATAGTATGCTAATGTTACTTATTAGCAATAATTTAAAAAAAATCTAGTATTTTTACTTATTATTATTTGTTAATCAATTCAAAATCAAGGGTGCCTTTCGTGGGGTGTTGGCGGGAAGTAAGCGACGGAACGGCTTATTCCGGGTTTGGCCAGGCTGATCATCCTGCAAATTCATTCGGTCACGTGATGTGCCAACTGAAAATTGGTCACGTGATTACCAGATGGACACTTGACAATTTCGCCCAGTTAAGGAAATCAATGCAAGGGTGTTTCCGGTTGACCAGTCCCGGACTATCGTTCCACGACCCTCTCCCTTCCCTTCCCTACCCACTATTCCCCACCACTCGGCTTTCTTCCTCTTTATTTATTGCTAGAATCTACATAGACAAGAGATGGCGGGGAGTGGCACTTGGGATAAAAAATGACAGAAGTAAATGGCTAAGACTTTCACAAAAAATCCCCCACATACGTGTATATAATATATATATATATATATATATATATGTTGTACAAATCGTGTAACAGCATAATTAGCCATTCCACAAAATCTTTAATATCTAAAAAAAGTAACTGAGTTTCATTTTTCCATCTTTTCAGATTACACGTTTAGCTATCTTGACACCATTTGTCGTAAGAATCACTGAAAAACCCTTTTTATTCAGCTAGAAAAAGAACAGTGTAAAATCATTTTGTGTCGGCCCCACTGTCTATCCAACTGAGCAATGGTAACATAATTCCAACTGTACGATATATATATATATATATATATATATATTGATTTAATATTGCGACATGTCCACATTAATATTATTTATTTACCATACATATATATATATATATATGAGAGAGATAATTTTATGCACTTCTGACGTCTAAAATGTGAGCTTTTATGACTGGTTTTATATTTCATTATCTTTTAAAATGGTTCATGGTGTTGCCCAAAACTAGTGTTTTTTAGATGGATATATAAAGAACAATTCTTTTTATAGTTTTTAAAACATTTTTTTTTTTAAATAAACGATCTTAGAATTGCATTTCAGTACTTTATTAACACTTGTTTTGTTTTTAAATCGGTGAGACACTGGCAATTTCGAAATCTGATTGTTATAGTCTAGTAACTGATTTAATTTTTAAGTGAACGAAAATTTTTATCTGTCTGTCTATGCATCTGTTATTTGTCACATATATTGTTTGGTTTTATTGTTGGGAAATAAAAATCCTTAACTAATTTGAATCGTATGGACATCAAACAATTCTCATATGCAACATCATAAAAATTCTCCATTTTCAATTCACAAAAAAAAAAAAAAAAAAAAATACTGCTAAATAAAGCGAAGTTCGGATTTTTTTTCAACCGGAATAATGTCAAGTTACTTATCACAAATGAATCAATTTGTCCTAAGAAATTATAAATTAAAAAAAAAAAAAAAAAAAAAAAATTATTTAGCTTGCTTCGCATAAAATCAAGCCCTCAGAAAAAAAAAAAAAAAAAAAAAAAAAACTAAAATCAGAGTTATTGACGTTTTGTAAGTGCGAATGATATTCAGGATACTTAGAAGGATTTTCTGTTTACAATTTAAAGAAAAAAACAATTTTTGGCTTGTTTATCGCTATGAGCGCGAACGGTGACCCCACACTTAGAAATAGCACAACCGAGTCGCCCAAATTGGGGGGTGGTCACAAAGTTCAATTCAACCGCAGTACAATAGAAGGGCCACGCTCTTGGAGAATATGGTGTGAAGTTTAGTAAATATACATTCTTTTTATTTTGGGGAGAATTAACAAGAAAGATCTTCGAAATTTTCATGAAGTTATCAACCCCTAATAGGCTAATCCTGAATAAAACAAAAATAGGGGCCTATCAAATCCCTTCTTGAATTTGAGGATTCTTTGTTTGATACTAAATACACACATCAAAGGTCTCCAATTTATACATAATTTTATTTAAAAGGAAAGAAATTCAAATGTCTAGTGTTTAAAAGTAAACATTTAACTCTTTGCAATCACTTACAGATAAGAAGTAAGAAACGGAGTGTTTTCACTTAAGGTTTTATATACAAAACCTCGCTTGGCATTTGCCTTACTCTAATTAAATATTTTCTACCTCAAAAGCATTTTCTTTTCATTTTATGTTTTTTTCTTACTCAAAAGTCAGAAAAATTATCAATCTTCTTGTAATTGGTTGATTTAAGATTAAAATAGAATTTAACCTGATTTTGGTCTGTTTTTGAAATTCCACATGACATCACTTTTTTCCTTTTTCAACCAATATTTTATTTTTTCTATTTTTTTAAATTTGTTTATCCTCAAAAATTAATTCATAATAAATTTTTAAAAAATATTAGACTAAAGTATAATCCCAATAAAATCTGAATTTCTTATAGGAAATATTTTTTTTTAACACTAAATAATTTTTTATCACATTTCTCCTTTATAAAACTATAAATAAATAAATTGCCACTATGCACGATAATCTTTATTTTTTTGTTTTTATATCCGTGAGCGATATCTTCCCAAGAACAAATTATAGGTCTTCCATTTTTCACCGACTTTGACCTTCGACCTTTTAAATAAATAGGTGAATTTTTCGAAGTAAATTTCTTTCGTTACTAAAAACTGATTTACATGAAGTATTTTTATAAAAGAAAAGTACTAAAAAGTTACTTTGTTGTTAAGGAATAAAAAATAAAACGTTTTTCTTGAATTGTTGTTTAAGAGAAGGTAGATATTTGTGTTTTAAAGTACTGTTACTCCGAATAAAAAGCCATATTTCTACTAACATCAATCATTATCTTCTGCCTTTCTGAAAAATGTTCTTTTATTGTCCTTTCTCCTTCCAGTAACTCCTTGTATCTTAGTGACATTAACGCCGTACTTGGGGTGAAATAATTAAAAAAAATGTATTCCTTTCCAAATGAAAATGAACAAATATTGCGTCCTAATGTTTAAAAAAAAATATCAGCCGAGCGAAAAAACAAAAAAGAAGGTATTTCTCTTATTTTGTGGCATGGTAATTATCGAAACGTCTAAATAAACGCTGCAATGTATTGACGCTATTTCAGTTGAAGAATAATCCTCAGATTTATTTATCTATCTTTAGTTTCTCTTAGCAATGATTAGCTTTTTGGATTAAAGAAAATTGAGATTTGCATTTGTGGATTAAATTCAGTCTTGAAATGTTTCTAAATAAGGATCTGAGGGCAAAATAACATTGTCGTTTTTATTATTTTATTTTATTTATTTTTGTTTACTTTTTTAAACGAGATAATTTTCGTTATTTCAAGAGCTCTTTCGTACGTCTATAATTAAAAAAAATATTGGTAAAGAGAAGCTTTATTTAAAAAGTCATTTAAAAGTAAATGTACGACTTGCAGCTATCGAAACGTAATATAATAATCAGGAACAGGGGAGGAGCATTATTTGACTTGTACATTGCCTAGCTCTTAAATTTTAAGGGGATGACGCCTTTTTTCTATAGATGTTCAGAAATATACATGTTCTATGAATTCTCTGTAGAAATTCGACAAATAATTAAAAAAAAAAAAAAATGGTTTTGATTTGATTTCCGAGAAGCTGTTTTGATAACAACTTATTTATCTACTGCGATTACATATAAATTACTGTGTGGTGTAATGGTTTGCGACTCGGAATGAAAAATCGGCGATCCGAGTTCGAATTGCAGTCGACTAAGTTACTTTCACTTATTTCGCAAATAAAAACTTTTTGGGATACGGTCTAAATCTATTGCATATCCTCAAGCTATGGGATAAATAGTATGACAATTTGAATTCAGTTTGCAGCCAGGATTACGAGGGAACAAAAGCGTAATTTTGTGCAGCTAAAAGTATAGTAGAGGTGACTTCACATTGATTTTATAATCACAACTTCGGCCGATTTCATATATATATATATATATATATATATAAGGATTTTAAAGTCAATGCATTTATAAAATATATCTATAAGAATGTTAGTCATTACACATATATATATATATAAAAGAATATTAAAATTAGTGCATATAAAAGAATGTTAAAATTAATGCATATATATATATATATATAGTATATATATATATATGTAAGCAAATATAAATGGATATAAATCCGACAGAATGAAGAAAAATATTTGGAAAAAACAAACAAAAATCCTTAAATGCAATTATGTTGTTTTAATATGAATGAAATGTCAACGTCTGACGTTTCGGTTTGTCATGTTGAACTGATTATGTTAATTGCATTTTAATGAATATTGTCCTGATGAAGGTTTATTAAACCGAAACGTCAGACGTTGACATTTCATTCATATTAAAACAACTTAATTGCACTTATGGATTTTTGTTTGTTTTTTCCAAATATTTTTCTCCATATATATATATACATATATATATATATATATATATATATATATATATATATATAAAAGAATGTTAAAATTAATGCATATATATATATATATATGCGTGTGTGTTAATGAATTAAAAATATGATAGGAAATTCGTCACCGAGAACAATAATAAAATTAACCACCGAATAAAAGGATTACCAATTCATGGTAGAAGGAAAAATATAGCTTTCTAGAAAGTTGGCAAATATCCTCATCTCTGTTATCATAACGTTTCGGCCGTTTCGCTCTCCGGCCTTATTCAACTCTGTCGATCCGGGTAACTGCTAGTTTAATTTAGAACTCAACACTTTATTTCATATACAGAGATAGATTGTTCTCATTCCGCTGTCAATATCCTATTCTTGTTTTTTTTTTTTTTTTTTTTTTTAAATACTGTTCAGTTATTTTTTGTACTACCAGACCATGGGATTGAACTTACAATTACTTCGATACCTAATTTACCAACAAACCAATGTTTTAATCGGTTGAAACATTGTCCCAACAAGTCCGAATGTAAATAATAACCCCTCATCCCTAATTAAAATTCGAGCAGAATGCGATCAGGCGATAAAAACAACAAAGATGAGGATAATTGTCCGATTGTAAATATAGGAAATAATGATAACTGCCCATCCCAGAAATTCAGGTAGAAAATTCGGAAAATTCTACAGAAATTTGTAATTAAAGCCGCCATTCGTTTGAATTCAACCTTATCCTTTTCCTAGACTGGTTGCCAGCCAAAGCTATAGACCCCTGATTGTTAATATTTAGTTATATTCTGTCTTTAATAAAAATACACATTTCTTTATTCTCTATAGCGAAACCCATCCATATGCTTGAACATTCAGGCAGAAAATTCGGTAAGTTTCATGGAAATCTTATTAAAGCCGTCACTCGAAGAACAACAATTCTTTCTTTACCAAAATCTCCAAAAATGAAGATCTATAGTAATTTTATAATCCAACCTTCTTGCTATAAAATGTTATTTTTAGTAGGAACACGTGTTTCGTTTCTTTTCAGTTTTCTTTCTCTCCACTGTTTCAGAAAAAAAAGCTGATATAGCGACTCATTCATTTGTACCAACTAGAAATAATCTTTATAACAAAAAATGTAGATATATCTATTTAAAAGTATTAGCGGGAAAGTTTTTTTCCCCCCATGCATTCTTTTGATGGAAACACCCTGCTTATTCCTTCGCGCGGATGGTAGGGGGTATTTTAATGGGGGCAGTGGTCGCTTTTTTTGTATGCGTACCGAATATCTGAAAGATTTTCTTTTTGTAGTCAAAATTTATTTTTTGTTTTAGGTAAAGAAAATCAATCCAGGTTTATATTTGATTTTTAATTGACAGTAAACACAGTCATGCATTCATCCGTATGTAAAATTATTTGCCCAGATAGGATTGTTTGGGGGGCGGGGGGTCGATGTATATCACACACACACACACACACACACACACACATATATATATTATTTCTTTAAAAAAAAAAACCCTAAAAAACTGGGTAATTTTTAGATTGGATATACAGTTATTTTTAAAAAAATTAATTTACAGAAAAATATCTTCGGTCACGTTGGTATTGTCTGATAAATCACTAAATGCCATATTGCTGGGCATAGGCGATAGGACTCTCCACAGCTTCTTTTTTATAATTATTTTATTTTAAAATTTTTACTTCGAAATCTGTAAACGATTTACTCTCATTGTTTTAAGAAAGGTAATAGACTAGTTTGCTTTTTGTTTTGAATTCAAAATTCTCCTTCTCCTATACTGGCTGCCAGCCAAGGCTATAGACCCCTGATCGTCTATTATATTTATTTATATTCTGTCCCTAATAACAGACATTTTTTTATTCTCTATATCGAAACCCCTCCATATGCCTGAATACTTTAGAATTAATAAACTTTAGGCTATCCACTCCGACACACTGGGGACTGTTAGTTTTACATAAAAGGGTGTGGTCATGTTGCAAGGTATTAGGTTGGTGCAAAATAATGGGGTTTTGACGTTAAAAATACGTCAAAAGCCGACATTATTTTTGCACCAACCTAATATATGATGCGAAGGAAAATCGGTATCTAACAGAGCTGGGACGAAATTCATTGAATCATTTTTATCGTCTTTTAGTTTAAATGCAAATCCTTTTTAAACTGTGTACTTTCACATCGTTTTTAAAGTATTAGGTTAGAGCAAAAATAATGACGTAATAATGTTGTTTTTTGACGTTAAAAAATACGTCAAAAACCGACATCATTACGTCGTTATTTTTGCACCAACCTAATACTTTGAAATCGGATGGTACACCTGCAGTTATATTTGTGCAGGAGCTGTGTTTGTCATCTCGTGTCTACAAATCAACCCGATTACTTGGTCTTATTTATTTATGTTGTAGGTGTAAGAGTTAATTTTTTATTCACTGCTTCTGAGCGACGCTACCCAGGCGTTCAAACGCTCGGAGACAAATGTAAAAACGCAATTGACATTTGCTTTTTTTTTTTTTTTTTTTTTTAAACTTGAGTTCAAATATGTGAAATTAATTCTTAAATTCTTTTTTCCGAGTTTAGGCTCAGAAAAAAAAAAAAAAAAAAAAAAAAAAAAATCAACCTTCCTCTTCATTTTATCTTTTATTTTAATATTAAAATTTCTTTTACGATATGATAAGCCACAGATAAAAGAACGTGTAGCGTCTAGACTATCAAATTCACTTCCTCTCGTGTTATTTTTCACTTTAAAATGTTCCACGCACAGCCAATCTTTGATTTTCATAAGCGTTTTCCTACCCGTACTTTCATTCATAAAAAAAAATCTAAATATAACGTATTAATTCTAGATGAAGTTAAAAATCTTTTACTGTTAAAAGCCTTTTTAATCATTACAAAAATTAAAATTATATTTTAATTGCTTTTAATTACTTTAACATCGTCAGCGTAAATTCAAAACTGATTGATTAAAAAAATAATTTCTAAGTACACATGTGTTGACTTTATATATAAAGAATTTCAAAGATCATATGCATTTCACGTTACCTATGCTATACGTTTATATATATATATATATATATATATATACACACACACAGGACCGAAGGAAGGGACTCATGCCCCCACCTACCAATCTATGATATGGTGCCCCTTCTACTACATCTCAATTTTTAGAAGGTAGTATTCATACCCATTTTTAATCTAACCTAATTATGTACAATAATAGATCATATGTAATATAGGTGAATAATTCAGCTAGAAAAACTGAAAATAAATACAATGCATCTAAATACAAATTAGAGACATGTCATAATAGATCATTCCATCTTAAATAAATAAATAAATAAATGTTTTGCAACAATTTTTAACATCAACTTGAGATTTTTTTTTTTTAAATGTTTAAGTGTAACACATTGAACATTATTGCTAAAAATAGTGAATTTTATAGATTTTAAAAAAAAAAAAAAATTTTTTTTAGAGATTTAGCAAAACAAATTCACGGATTTGGACGAAAAAAAAAAAAAACAAAAACAAAAACAGAACGACATCAAAAGCTGTGAAAATATTTCATCCTTTAATTATACTTAGCTTAATTTGAAACGTATATAAAATGTATGTACAGTGTAACCCGGATATAAAAGAGTTGTCGGGACCGGAGAAGAAGTCTATTATATCCGGGTTTCTCTTATATCCGGGTTTGATCTATTTTGTTTAGGTAAGTATGGCTCTAATTTGGGACCAGAGAAAATCACTCTTATATCTGGGTTTCTCTTATATCCGGGTTACACTGTAGAAATAAAGCAAATGTCCATAACATAGCGACTGTCACAAACCACTGCTTGGTGCCCGCAATCAGGCCCTCTCTCCATCCATGGGGTGGGAGTAGTACGCGACGGCCCTGTTATATATATATATATATATATATACCGGATATAAGAGATTTTCTCTTATCCCAAATTAAAGCCTGTGTCAAGTCAATGTATATAAATTAGACCAAACCCGGATATAAGAGACTTCTTCTCTGGTCCCGACAACTCTCTTAGATCCGGGTTACACTGTATATATTTAAACCGCCGCGTTTTGTCCTCTGAGGGACTTAATCAAGGCAATGTGATTTGTCTTGATAAAATCCCTCAGAAGACGAAATGCATCGGCTAAGTATAGTTTTTTCTCTTGTTTCTTTATTCCATTTATCTCTTCTATAGATAAACTCCATGAGAGTATATATATATATATATATATATATATATATATATATATATATATATATTATAAATTAATTTATTTAAAATATGTTTTTCCGCTACACAGTTCTAACCATGTTTCAAAAATGGAAGGTCCGAATTTAATTTTGTACTTAAATTAAAGACATTAGTTCCATTTCATCCTCAAGCGAATTTTGGAGTAACTTTTACTGGGTTTTAAAGACCCAGCTAAAATTATAATTCAGGTTTCCAAGGTTACAGATTAATTCACTTCTACTAGACAGGGGTGTTTGTGTGTTCTATATGTCTGTATTTTGATGTTGTTCTTTCTTTTTATTTATATATACATACATACATACACACACATATATATATATATATATATATATATATATATATATATATATATATATATATTAAAATATTTTACATCGCGACACGGAAATTTCTATGTTTCGGAACTTTCTCAAAATATTATTGGCAGCTAACAGAAAGCAAAGTAGTTCGACCAGATATATAATGGGAAGTGGTTGCTAGAATTGAAACAAAATGGTTATTTGAGGCGGGAAGCTGTAGTCTTTGACTCTTGGTGTGGTGTGGTGTGGTGTGGGGTGGGGTGGGGTGGAAATAAACTTACCATACTACAAAAACAAAACGATTTAAAGTTTTCCATATAGACATAGAAATAAAATAAATTCATTCATCTATTTATGTAAAAATAAATATCTGTTGAAAAATATATAACCGGGAGTACAATAGAATCTGCTGCCAAACCCAGTGTGCGGCAGAAATACCTCCCACATCATTAGTATGATGAAAAAAAAATTTGAAATTCCGTTCAAAAAAACTGCTACACCTAAATGGCTGGAAATTTTGCTAACAAACATCGATGTCGGGATAAAATTGATATTTAAAAGTTAATTAATCTTTTTATATAATATCGGTCTATTTTTTTTTTTTTAATATTATTTTAATATCGAGCACTAAAAATATTTGCTGTATCTTAAATAGATATATATAATTACAGCGAGACTCGTCTGTCTTTGAATGTTGTGTAAAAAAGCCATTTAAATCCTATCAACCTGTGTTGTTTTATTGTCTTACTGACGGACTGTTTTGGATTAGTTTTCTGGAAAGATAAATTAGTTTAATATTAAGACACGTGACAGAAAGTCAAGTATCTCTTTCTTCTTTAGCGCCCTAATAATGTTTCATTATTTCTTTAAACTGACATTGTTTGGGTGATACGGATTATTGGTATTTTCATTATAAATTTTTTTTCCATATTATCATAGAAACAGTCTAGATTACGATATAAAAAAAATAAATTTCATAGAATTAGGGTGCTCAGTTTACTATGTAAAGTCATTATAAATTGATTCTCCTACGAAAGCAAAATAAAACATGCTCCATATCACGTGATTTCCTCAGACGGAAGAAAACAAGAATTTCAATCTGCAATTATTTATTCATTCATTCTTCTATATCTGATCATCGCTGGAAACGTGAGCTTGGTGGAATGGTCAACAAACTGGGTGCCCAATTGTTATGGCCTTGTGCCAGATCTAAACTACGCTTAGTAAATAATATACTTACCTGGCCCAGTCGGAGTTTCAAATTAATACCAGCCTGAGTCCCAGGAGGCCATCCTCCCAAGCAGTACTCATCTTTCAAGAAGGGGCTGGCTGGGGTCATTGCCCGGCGCCTGAGGCCTCTCCAATAGGAGGGAGTGCCGAGAGACTTGAGCAATTCTTGAACATCTTTCGAAATTCCATGCTAAGCACGACCTTGTGCCACATTTCGTCTGATGTGGGCATATGGATTAATACCAATATTATTCTAGATTAAGCACTACAGATTTCATTAAATTAATTTTAAAAGCATATTTATTTTAAGTTTTCTAGTGGGCGGGGGTTACATTTACATAGTAAAATGAACCATAACTCAATTAACTTATAAAATTTAATTTTTTTTTTTTCATATTCCTGATCAGAAGTGCTTAACGAATCTGTACTTAAAAAAGGTTATTTCTAGTTGCATTTCCTTTTGTACAACTCCACCTACGATTCAGTAGCTGTACTTATTAATTAAAAATGTCAGCACATAACAGTAACTTAATAATTACTTCTTGTTTTAATTAAAGAACCCGATGTTTGTTCGTCACACAACAACGGAAACATTAACAGGATGGCATCACGATTGGGCAAAGCAGCTTTAAATCGACGACTATTAAATATTACATGCGATTTAAATAAACGCCATTTTCTTCAATTGGAAGTTTCTTCAGGCAGGGATCCTCAGAATAAAACAAAAAAAAAATTAGGCAAAAATCAAATGTTAAATTTTAAAACTTATCAATACGTTATTATTTAAATATATTTTTTTAATTCTTTTTTTTTTATTAAATTTTTAGTTCTATTTTTTATTTTATTTTAATAAACATTTTTTGTTTTTCGCTTCTACTTATTTTCCAGAATGCGGCCCCACAGTGATGTTGATAGATTTTTAATGTAGTGAGTCCCCGGGACCCACAGTTGGTAACTTTAGTGCATTCCTGGGAAATTCAACTACAGTTTCTTAATAAATTTTTGTGTTTTGGATATTTCAACGAAAAAGTACAAGTAAAAATAATAACAAGCAATACTTTAACTATTTTAATTAGCAGTTTTATAAGGTAGAATAGGACTAAATAATTACCACTGAATTTCAAGTGATTAAATTACTAAAGTTTTCTTATTTCAATATTCGTTTATTGAAATTAGTATTTTTCAAAATATTTGAATGTATTTGGGTAAAAAGTAGTACCTAATTATTAAAATTCGTATTTAGCAGTAAGATAAATGCTAGTTCATGCCTTCAAGATAAAGATCATTAAAAGCTAAATTGAAAGATCTTTCATATCTTACAGTAATATTTGAAGTAAAATACATAATAAATTTTTAAAAAGCCTGTCAAAATAAACGAAAAATTATAAATTAATACACTAAATAAATATATGTAACACATTGAGAGCGACATCTATGTAAGTACGCCACTACATTTTCGGCCAAATATCTGACTGTGTTAAATTGCAGCGTTACTGATTTGATTTTATTTTTACTTTCGTTTTTTTTTTTTCAAAACAATAATAATAATAATAATAATCTAGCTTAAATTAACAGAACTTTAAAAAAAATTAACTTAGTAAATTCAAAACAAAAACAGTATTTACAATTAAACACAATTCGATTTAAACTTTTTTTTTTTTTTTTTTAATTGAATTAGTAAATTTAAAACGCACACAAAAAACAGTATTTAAAGCAACGGTCGGCAAACTTCAAGGAGTTCAGGCGCTTCAAATAAAAAAAAAAACTTTCCGGTAAAGTGACATTGATGTCTATTTCATACCACCCACACATCTCACTGCCTAATGAAAGAAGGTAAGAATAAATAAATAAAAGAAAAGAACTAGTCAAAAAAATTATTTGAAAGAATCTGTGCAAGGTGTCGCTTTTCATTAGAAACTTTAGTTGCGTCTCTTGGACGCACCGGTGGGAAAGTTACTGCGTCCATTGAGATTGTGTGTTAGGGATGCAGGACACGCACCTATCAGCATCTTTGGACTTATATAAAAGTTTTAGAAGCTAATGATTTTGGTGGGGTTAAACAACGGAGAACGAAGTTCTGATTTATTAGTTTGGTGCAAAAATAATATCGTTTTTTGACGTTAAAAACATACGTCAAAAAACGATATTATTTTTGCACCAACCTAATATGAAAAATTAATAACAGTAATGTTTTTTTTTTTTTTTTTTTTTTTTTTTTTGTCAAATGATACAGCTCCGTAACATTGTCATCAATTGAGGTCAAGACGACTAACTCTTTCCATTTTGTTTTCAATTTCAGGTAAAAGGTATTGGCAGTAACTTTAGTCCCCCCCCATTATAATGCAACTATGGATGTTCTTTATTCTTTATAAAATGGTGTAAATTTAAGGATTGATGTTGAATTAGGCTTGTCTTCTAAACAATAGAGTACTTGAAAATAAAAAAACGTTAGTGGCCTGTTTTTGATAAAAGGAATTTTAAGTACTTGCCTCTTGTTTATCAGGAGTGCTAAATTTCTTTTGCATAGACCTATTCAATGTGTACCCATTGTTTTCACTTTAACTATTTCTTTTACCCTTTTGATGAGAAATATTGCGGGAGTAAAACAGATTACTATCCAATGTCGGAGATTTTTTGCAACCGGATAGAAGGTACGGATATTCAGATAGTGCAACGTTTATCGACGCGACAAGTCTAATCCGGCCTCGTCTGTGGCGTTCGTTTTCATTTGGGGGTAAAACCCGATTACATATTTTCCCCTCCCAGCTAAAAAGTTAAATAGTAGAGTAGACTTGGTTCTCTAGCCTTGGTTGATGGCCGGTCTAGGAAAAGGGGTCGACTCTGAATTCAAGACCAGGGAGAAAACAACAGAAAACTAGTCCATCTTTCCCCAAGAAGTTATGACAATTCACAAGTCCTGGAGAAAAAGGTATCTCTAGAGAGGCCATGACACACACGCACACACACACATATATATATATATATATATATATATATATATGTTGATGGTTAGTTGAATCAGACCAGAAAAGAGTAGTATTAAAAAGTGCTCAATATACGTGTGAAAAAAAGTAAAAATATTAGGTTGGTGCAAAAATAATGAGATAATAATGTGGTTTTTTGACGTTAAAAAATACGTCAAAAAACGACATTATTACGTCATTATTTTTGCACCAACCTAATATCATGTAGAGCTTTTAACTTTAAAAATCAGGAAGTCAGTTGAATCCAGGAACCTTGATTTCAACTGACCTCCTTATTTTTAAAGTGCATATATATATATATATATATATATATATATATATATATATTGTGTGTGATGTCATCAGATGCGGTGCGATTTTCGCTTCTTTCGTGTTTATCGTTGCTTAGAAATCTTCTATGTAAACATTGACAGACAATCATCACTGTCGTGTCCGTATATTGTTTAATATGTTTTAATTGACATCTTTGATAATGGCTTAAGTAAGCCGAAAGCTTAGATTGTATTAAAAAAATATGGATCACTATTGTGAATTTCTTTCTTCTTTCAACGATAATGTTATTAAACTTATCAGAAGTTACGAAAAAAATTTACATAAAATAAATAGACAACACTTGTCTATATTATTTAATGAAACGTGTATGAATATATATATATATTTGGTTGGATTGATGTGAGTTTGTCACAAACTCACATCAATCCAACCAAATAGGTTAGCTCTATCTCTGATATTGAGCGCTTTCTAATAAGTGAATGTCTCGAAGAAAACCGACAATACTGGAAAGTCCTAAAGATAAATCTACTTAGTAAAGTGCTCGAACCCTAGACTGGGCAAAAAACGCTTAACAACGCTAATCCCTATGAAAAGATGGTCGTATTCCGAGTTTCACGCCAGACCAACTAAAAGCATAAGATTAAAAAAAAAAACCTCCGGAATTTTTGGACACACTAAAAGTTAGACTTTTGTATTCTTTTTTTTTCTTTTCCTTTTTAAATGTGTGTTACTAATGAAATCCGGTAGTTTTAGTCTGTTTGTCACGATAAGGGTTTGCAGATGGCTTTTTGTGGAAACTTTATTCATAGTGTTTGACTAGAATTCTATTTAAACATAAGCGTAGAATTCTCTATATTTATTAGAAACTGTTTTAGAAAATTTTGTTTATGTGTAAACACATGTTTCCAGGTTAGGAAAGTCAGCCTGCCCTATTAAAAAGTCTTAATATTTCTTTATTTAATTCGGACACTAGGACAACTCTGGGGAAATGCAAGAAAGATTACATTGCGCCAATTTTCTATCTGACGGGAAATATCAGAAAGAGAAAAAACTTCTAAGAATTTAAAAAGAAAAAAAAAAAAATTGATCTTTTTTAGCAAGAACCATGATGGAAAAATTTCAACTTTAAAAAAGTTTTTTTTTTTTGTTTTTTTTAATTAGGATTTTCGAACCAAGTTTTTTTTTTAAATATATATATATATATCCGTGTTAGTTATTTTAATGTTCCTGAACCTATTCTGGTGATGTAATTTTTATGTACTTAATATTTTTTACTTTTTTTTTTCTTTTTCAAAACTTGAACCGTTTTGCCGATTGCTTTTGTCACTACTTTAAATTGTTTCCTCTTTTATTTCAATCTCGCAGATTCTCAGTCATGGAGAACTAAGCAAGGCATCACCCTTTCACTTAAGAATCCATAAATAGACAAAAGAAAAAATGTTTAAAGAAAACAAAAAAAAAACTAAAAACTTTAACCTGACCTTTTTTGATTTCATCTTTTAGTTAATGAAAGGTTTCAGCAGATTTTGCATTCTTATGGTTGGCAAGAGGTTTCTTCAATCGTCCTGTTAAAAACTGGCTTGAATCTCAGATTTTTTTTTTTTTTTTTTGCAGTCTACCCTTTTTCTTTCTTCTTCCTCTCGAAAGCACCATGTTCAAAAGTGAAGATGCTCTTGTCAAAACGATAATATCTGTCAAATCATCTGATCAGAGATTTCAATCTCGGAGACGTTAATCTGCTTGCAGAAAAAAAATAAATAAATAAATACGTATTTGCGCCTCAGTCAGCCATCTTGATCTCCCAAATACTCCCGTAAACGGAATAAAAATAAGTCATTGCTGTCAATTCGAGGTGAAAAACATTATCCAAATCGACAATTATTATTCGGCAAGGAGACTACAGTTTAGTGCAACCCTATTATGTAAAAATATGCTTCCCACCAAGTTTTTTTAAACTATTGTTAAGACCACATAATTACGTATCGTAGAGGCTTACTAAATAAAATTGTTGTAAAGTGTTGCATATTATAAGGAATGTAGAATATAGTTGACAAGACAGGAAGAGGTTAGGATTGTAGAGAGGCAACTACTTGGGAGTCCGCTGTACATCGTGACAGTTCTGGGTGGAACCTTGTCCTCACCATTGGAATAGAAAGGGAATATTGACTCGGTGTACGTACCCTGGATGTGAAGGCCTGAACTAGTGGAATCAAGGAATGTAGTTCGCTTGAACGTCTGCCATGAAAATAGCGAGAAACTAGTAACGTTTTAGTACAGTGTAACCCGGATATAAGAGAGATGTCGGGACCGGAGACTAAGTCTCTTTTATCCGGGTTTATCTTATATCCGGGTTTGATCTATTTTATATATATTAACACAGGCTCTAATATGGGACCAGAGAAAATCTCTCTTATATCCAGGTTTCTCTTATATCCGGGTTACACTGTAGAAGGAAAAAAAGTGGGGGTTGTTGTAAATAACAAAAGTACTTTAAATTTAAATTAGTATCCGGTCAGTGTAGCTGCTACCGGCGAGTCAAGTTCAAATTTCGGATTACAGTGTAACCCGGATATAAGAGAATTGTCGGAACCGGATAAGTCTCTTATATCCGGGTTTCTCTTATATCAGGGTTTGGTCTATTTTTGTTTAGGTGAGTATGGCTCGAATTTGGGACCAGATAAAATATCTCTTGTATCCGGGTTTCTCTTATATACGGGTTATACTGTACTTTGTGGTGTTCGCTAAACACATTTAGGAAAGACCTGATTTCATTTTTATTGATGCCATGGACGCTGTCTATACAGAAAACCTCTCATCTATGCCCTCTACCCTTAAAGGACTTCGGATGCAACGGACAAAATCTGCAAGAAAAAAAACAAAAAACTTCCAAATCGTCAGCGATGTATTTTTAAAATTTGCGAGCTTAGCAGAACGAGTCGTATTAGTTCTCAAAGTGACCGCTTGGTGGCGGGCCTTTCAATTTTAAACAAAGATGGGTGTACATTAGCACCTGCGCGAAAAAGTAGCTGTAGAAATCTATTATTTTTGTTATTTTGATTAATATATCTATATTATGTATATATTTTTTATGCAATATATACACGTTTATAGTATTTACATTATGATCATAACTACTGCTAGTTTCTATAGTGGTTTTATAACTCAAAAATAATCCCTTCCCATATACGGACAATCGGCTTTAACAGATCACCCATCCCCGCTATTAGTCCGTTGATGAGAGGTTTGTCTGTAATTTAGAGCAGTGTTTCTCAACCATTTTTTTTTTCACGCTTGAACCTATAATTAAACTTTTGCGGCACACCTAAATTATAACGATCAAAAATGAGTATACTT
>OZ010603.1:69300881-69313381 GCA_963932145.1 Acanthosepion lycidas | reverse complement strand
TGTTTTGTGCCGACCCCGGCCTTCATTTCATTCGGGGAAAACATACCATCCCTTTTCTTGCACCTGCTACTGTATTCAAGTTTACTCACTTGTCTCTCTGTAAACATACTCACACCGGCGCGTCTGTCTGGGATTCTAATAGCCTCTTAGACTTACTATTTTCTTTTCTTTTTTTTTTTTTTCGTGAGACAAGATTGATTCCGTACATATTACGACAAGTTTAAGTATCTTACGATAGGCCACGCAAGCAGGTACTTGATTTTTAACCTTCACTCTCGAACCCCCACCCACCTCACACTACCACAAGTATGAAAGCTACGGAAAATCTACTATTAGAAGGTTGGGGGGGGGGTCTTCTTTTCATTACATTCTATTACTGTAAATCACTAATTGATATTTAATAAGCCATACTTAATCGTATTCGGCAAAAATCTTCCACGTGGAGAGGACGAGTTTTAATGATAAACTCATTAGAAAACCTGGATGAGGTTCGATTCATTATACTATCTATCTATCTATCTATGTCTCTTCATTCTCTATCTATCTATCTATGTCTCTTCATTCTCTATCTATCTATCTATGTCTCTTCATTCTCTATCTATCTATCTTCGTCTCTTCATTCTCTCTCTCTCTCTCTATCTATCTATCTATCTATCTATCTTCGTCTCTTCATTCTCTCTCTGTCTATCTATCTATCTTCGTCTCTTCATTCTCTCTCTATCTATCTATCTATCTATCTATCTATCTTCGTCTCTTCATTCTCTCTCTATCTATCTATCTATCTATCTTCGTCTCTTCATTCTCTTTCTATCTATCTATCTATCTATCTTCGTCTCTTCATTCTCTCTCTATCTATCTATATATCTTCGTCTCTTCATTATCTATCTATCTATCTATCTATCTATCTATCTATCTTCGTCTCTTCATTATCTATCTATCTATCTATCTATCTATCTGCATAATTTGTAATTGTTTTTATTTCTCATATCGTTGTTCACTTCTATTTAACTAACAACTACTGTAGACTATGATTCATATGCAGTAAGTAGTCCATATATTACAAAATCGGAACTATATTATCGATTATCTGAGACAGGGGTTGAAAAAATATATTCGGTTAATTCAAAATTATGAATAACTAAATTATCGAAACAGTATGGGGTGGAAAAAAACACGGCAATTAGATAAAGACTACTTATAGACTGATAGTAAGTGATTAGGGGTACCTATTTATTTTAAACCTTTGAGCCCTGAACACCGCTTTATTTTTATCAGGTAGAGAAAACATTTATATCATCAAATAAGATGTTCAAACGTTTTGTTTTAAGAATTAGTCCAGTTTATATTTAAAAAAAAAAAAAATTAACTAATTTTTGTTTGATTCTGGTTTCCCGCGCGTTTTTATACCCCTAGCTCTTGAACCTGGATTAAAGTAGAATATTTTAGCTTCTAGTTGAAAATGTAACCATCTAAACCATTTGTTCTAATCATAATCATAGATCTGATTGTTTTTTAACGTTTTCTCAATCAAAATGCTTCTTGTTACATATTTATTTATTTAAAAGAAAAACAGACCACTTTAAGGTACCATTATAATAATTTATTTCACCAGAGCCCTTTTAAAGGACGCCGGATCATCAGATAGCACTTCCAAAAATGAAATGAAACGAAGAAAGATAATATATATATATATATATATATATATATATATATATATATATATATATATTGGGTAAGAATACTTGATATTGAATAAGCTACCCCTTTAGTGGACGAACCTGCATACACACACACAGGCACATATATATGAAGAAATATAGTTTTAATGTGTGATATATTTTGGGATAAAGTGCTCAATATCAGAGTGCGTATCATGATGATGAGGACATGAAGTTCTTGAAAGTACTTGCTGCTCTAAAAAACACACCAGATCCATCTGACAACAATTTTATACATAAGGATCGCATCATGCAGTGGATTGTTAGTAGTTTAATGCTTATATTAAGTCTGTTAGCGAAGAGATTTCGCCATTAATTGCATTAATATTGCTAATTGATTCAATGTATGATTATCTCTTTATAATATAAAATATATGCTGCCTAATATATATATATATATATATATATATATATATATATATATATATATATATAATGTATGTGTGTGTGTGTTTATGCAAGTATAGTCTTAACTATATTTTTTTATTCAAATTCTCATCGGGAAGAACGCAACATCTTTATACAAATTCTAAATGTTGATGAAAATAGGATAACAAATATCTGATTAAATATGTATACGCTAATACAGAACAATAGCAATTTTGGAAAATCATTTTTCTATTTTTTATATATATATATAAACGAAAACAATCTTAGAATTCCACAAATGTGTAACTTACGCCATGTGTAAAACAAAGACTCTTAATATTGTAGGATACTAGGCCACCTATAAACTCACTGGGTTTCATTGAAAAACAATTTATGATACAAAATGAGATAACAATAGTAGCAATTTTGTTATTAATTACACAATATATTCCGTCCTGGGTATGACGATAAACTATATCCACGTCCAGAGTAAGACGATAAACTACGTCCAACAGCAAAGCCTCTGATCAGGAGGTTTTGAGGAGCGTGGAACCACCTCTTAATTGCTGGTGTTCCCAGGTCCACCCTGACCCGGGGTGGTAGCACCTATTAGGGTCCCAGCTATAGGCAAATTGTTAACCCCGGAACTGAGGTAGAAAGCATTATGAAAGTGTAAAAATAGGTTTTAATACCAGAAATACTTTGTAAAAAAAAATTATTCCCAGAAATAAATTTTTGAAAAAAAGAAAAAAAAGAAACTATTACCTACAATACGTTTTTGAAAATAATATTACCAGCTATATATTTTTGAGGAAAAAAAATATTACCAGAAATAGATTTTTGACAAAACCAAAATATTACCAGGAAAAAAAAAAGTTCCCGGCATTAAATGAACCATTTGAGGTTGATAAGCCCTAAATCAAAACAAACAATTTATTTTGTATTTAAAGACCGTAAAAGAAGATTTATTGTTTCACTGGACATCATAGTTAACACACCGCGTGAAAATCTTTAGTATTAGCTTAAAATAGGTGTAGTCTTTTTCAAAATAATTAGCATATTTTTTTTTTTACTTTACATGTTTCTTCCTCGTATTGATTTCAAAATACGTAGCGGCAGCAAACCAGCGAGCATTTTTTTATTTATTAATCATCAATCCATATAACATGTATAGCGTCTCCACCATTACAAAAAAGTTCTAATTCAGTGTTGTTAATTGTATATATGTCGTGTTATGTATATTTAGATTTATTTAATAATGTTTTTATAATATATTATGAATCAAATGTTTGTTTATATACGTGGATTGATTTAAGAATATGTATTGAAAACAAATCCTGAATTTCCTATAAAAAATGCCGTAAAAGCAGAAAAAAACGGCCCTAGCTCAATAAACCCTTGTCTAATTTTAATGATATGTGGCACGATACTCGGCAGTGGTTCAGGGTACAATATGCTCCTAGATTGGCTGGGATATTGTGTATCGTTTAAGCTGCATCTCGGGGGCATACATACATACAACATTAGAGTTTTGTATTCTGCTCGTCCCTCCTTTCGTTAGTTAGTTCGCAAGACCGTTACGTCCTGCCAATATCTAATAAATAATGGACTCTTCCGTTTTGATCGCGTGGAAAGAGAGGAAAAGACATATCAGAGACGCTACTTAGTTTCAGTGAGAAAATGAAAGAAAGAAAGAAAGGCTGTTTCAGTGAAATGGAAAAAGTTGTCAATTTCAAATCTATTCATTTGTACCCCCTTACTTCTTAAAACAACAACCAGCATTCATATTTATGATTGTTATTGCAAGATTTTGTTAAAGTTCAACGATGTGTTAGAAGAATTTCTACGGATATTTTATTGTCATAGAACTCGCTATGAACTTATTCAATCGTTAACTGAAGTATTAAGATTCATCAGAAATTTAATATAGGAAACTGAAATTTTCTTGGGTCTTTCTAGTATTTATTATATATATATATATAAAGTACTATATATATATATATTAGGTTGGTGCAAAAATAATGACGTAATAATGTCGTTTTTTTTACGTATTTTTTAACGTCAAAAAACGACATTATTACGTCATTATTTTTGCACCAACCTAATATATATATGAAGTAATATATATATATATATATATATATATATATATATATATATATATATATATATAGCCAAGAAAAATAACAGCATATGTGGCCTGACGATTGCATATAGCATGAAACAGACTATCGCCTCTAAGTATTGACTTCTATGTTCACTTTTATATATATATATATATATATATATGGGGGACAAGTGCTCTAAATGGGATATAGACAGCATGAAGTCAAGTAACAATAGTGCGTGTTTGCTTCATCTCAAAAATTATCAGAATTACAGAAAGGATACGAAAGGAATACAAGAAAGTAAGGTAAGAAAAAGAAATCAAGAATGTGAAGATAGAAATGGGGAGAGACAGAGGAAGATTAAACTGATAAGAACAGATACTACACTTTGATTTTAGTGAAAAGGCCTAGAAGATGAAAGAAAGAAGGAAAGATAGAAGTGAAGAGAGAGAATCAGATTAAGCTGATAAGAACAGATACTACACTTTGATCTTAGTGAAAAGGCCTAGAAGATGAAAGAAAGAAGGAAAGATAGAAGTGAAGAGAGAGAATCAGATTAAGCTGATAAGAACAGATACTACACTTTAATCTTAGCTAAGAGGCCGAGAAGAGCAGCACAATAGGTTGATTGTTATTGAAATATTTTGTTAAGGTTGTTAAGCACAAATATTTAACGATGCGATAAAGGAATTTCAACGGATATTTTATTGTCTTAGTCATCGCCATCATCTTATTCAATCATTAATCGAAGAATTAAGATTCACTAGAATATTAAATTCCGAAAACCGTGAAATTTTCACGATTTTTTCTATTATATATAAATGTACAATTCAATAATTTAAGGGAGGCCATATTTGCAGTTTTATAAGTACATTGATATATATATAGTACTTGTTTTGCAGAAGAATAGATAAAATGTTTAAGTTCAGATTATGTCTTCTCTATTTTTGAACAAATTGCATTTTATAAGAAGATATATAATTTCTTATTTTATTTCTTTATTGAAATATTCGTCTAATACGTATTATTGCTAATTAAACATTAATTTATCATTTTAAATTTACTTCATCTATGCTACAGGGCTTGCATGTCTAACGTTCCCCGGATTTTTCAAATGTTTTGTTGTATTTATTTCTTTTAACATAGCCACTTATTAAAAAAAAAAACTATTATCTCGTCTTGCTTATAACTGATAAAAACTGACACATTTTTTAATATTAAATAAAATTATTTGTTCCAAGCATGAATTTGTAAAATAGAAATAATATTTAATCTGTTTTGACACTGGGCCCAGTTTAGATATTTACCTAGTCCAATTTAAAAACAGGTTTGGTTTGGTTTATTGTGTTTTACGGCATATCAACCTCAAACTTAATGCCGACAACTTTTGTTTTTTTTTGGTAATATTGTGTTTTGTCAAAAATATTTCTGGTAATATTTATTTTCCTCAAAAATGTATAGCTGGTAATATTTTAAAACATGCATTGTTGGTAATTTTTTTCCCTTTTTTTTTTTTTTTTCCAAAAGGTATTGCTGGTATTAGGTTGGTGCAAAAATAATATCGGTTTTTGACGTTAAAAAATACGTCAAAGACCGATATTATTTTTGCACCAACCTAATGATATTATTTTCAAAAACGTATTGTTGGTAATGTTTTTTTAACAAAAACATATCGCTGGTTATAGTTTTTTCTTCAAAAAATTATTTCTGGTAATAATTTTTTTACAAAGTATTTCTGGTATTAAAACCTATTTTTACACTTTCATAATGCTTTATACCTCAGTTTCGGAGTTAACAATTTGCCTATAACTGGGACCCTAACACGTTCTACCACCCCGGTCATGGTAGACCTGGGAACACCAGCAATTACGAGGTGGTTCCACGCTTCTCAAGACCTCCTGATCAGAGGCCTTGCTGTTGGATAGTTTATCGTCTTACCCAGGACGCGGATGCTAAAATCGGTTGGCCAAACTTTAAATGTAAGAAGTGTATAGGATAAAATTACAGATTTGAAACCGTTAACCATATTGTGCTAGAAAGGGTTTTACCAAATGCAAACTATTAGATGTGCATATGGGTAAACATAACAGTTCTCAACACGTTTTCTAAACTCATTTACGAGATAAATAGCAGGGTAGACTGCACTTCTCCAGCTTTGAGTGGTAATCAGTCTAAGAGAAGGAAAACTCTGAATTTAAAACAGTGAAAAGAGCAACATGAATGCACTCCGCTATATTTCCCAAGAAGTCATTTTTCTTAATCATTTTCACCCCAACAAAGGCAATAAAGCCACTAAGCTGTAAATTCTTAATGACAAAGAAAACGTATAAATTCACGTTCATATGTCTAGATATGGTTACAATTTTATCATCGCTTTTTAAAGCAATAAACATTGCCGAAGAGTTAAGGTAGTTAAAAAATCGGTGTCATAGGAAAAACTGTCCTTCTGATACTCCGTCTTATGGCGAGCACGTTTATCCATGTTTGTTGTACGTTAAAAAAGCGGTGTCATGGGAAAACTGTTCCGTCTTATTGTAGACACATTTGTCCAGGTTCACCAAAATCTTATTTTATCATTCTACCACAAGCAAGGCAATAAAGCCACTAATACACAAGGGAGTGCAGAAAGAATATAATATATATATATATATATTAGAAAAACATTATTAAGGAAAGAAAACAATAAAAGTTCAGGAATTAAGAAAACAGAAGATAACAATTGACATTGCATTTACTTTTTTGAAGATCAAAGTTGACTGGGAAGCAAGAAGCCGGAAGAGAGTTCCACAACCGAGAAGTTCGAGAGAAGGAACTGTCAACATAGAACTTACAGTTACTACTTCTGTAGAATTGTGAGACCTAGATGCCAATTTAATATTATTTTTTTTTGTATTACTCAATTAATGCCCACCTTGTTTCCACTGAGTCAAAGTCTGCACTGCCTGGCCCAGAGATTGAACTCGCAGTTACTCTCTGTTAGGTGCAAGTTTATTAAAAATGTCTAAAATGCT
Organism: Acanthosepion lycidas; assembly: GCA_963932145.1. Classification (NCBI taxonomy): domain Eukaryota; kingdom Metazoa; phylum Mollusca; class Cephalopoda; order Sepiida; family Sepiidae; genus Acanthosepion; species Acanthosepion lycidas. Next base: position 69,306,175 of record OZ010603.1, on the reverse strand, counting down.
TAGTTAAGTCTGTAAAATTATTTTTGCTTTATTTCTTTCTTACGAATTAGCTTAAAACGATTATCTTTCTAATAAAAACAAAATTTAAACTTATAATTGGCATTAAATATACTTTTATGTTTGTCTTTTTTTTTTTTTTTTTTTGTAAGTCTAAGGCGATGCCTAGACGTTAGGATATTGGACAGAATAGTGTATTCAGCTTTCTCGGAAAATCTGCGTTCGAAATTCTATCTTTTATCTGGGATCGAACCAATTGCTCACGTATAAAGATACAGCATACGATCTCAGCTAGTTACCTCATATAGTCATCTATAATTCGAGTTTTTATGTTAAGTTTTACGCAAAGAAAAAACAAACAAACAAAAAAAAACGGGAGGTCGCACTATACATAGGCAATTTTTGAAGCGGTTAAAAATTCTACACTTTCGGTAACCGCTTGCGCTATACACAGGTAAATCTTTTGGGTAAGGGTAAAATTCCTACATTTTCGTTTACCATAACCTACCAGGTAGGCCTACATTACTATGGTACCTTTGGTTACCCTTTAAGGTAGAATTAAACTCATTTAGTCTGACTTCTGTTGTCTAGACAATGGCGAAAAATAAAAGTATGTTGTCTAAATCTTCGTATCAGAGATTTTACGTTAAGGTATTTCGTTTCAGGAGGCACCTTGGAGTAATGGATAGCGGCTCGGATTGAGAAATCGGAGAGCCGAGTTCGAATTCCGGTCGAATTACATTCACTTACGTGCTATTACCCTTGGGAAAGGTATAAATCCTCTTATTCTCCCCATCCCACCAGCTATGAGTAAAATAGGACAGCCTGACAGTGTTCTATAGCTTTGGATGGCAACTTACTGTGGGAAAAACTCTGCCTCGTCAGTCATGTATCGAAAGATACATGATCGCCTACGCGTGTATCACGCATGGCACATAACTGACTGATTGCTTTTTCTCACCATTTTGGGGTAGATTTATACAAAAAAATGAATGAAGCCGATTTATTTGCTATAAGATATGCTCAGTAGTGGAATATTTAAGTACGGTAGGCCTACAAGTATTACTCAGAAGCTGGGGTCGCTTTCTACACGAGCTGTATAAAATAAAATTAGGTTTTTTCACAAATTTAAGTTTTTGGTTTGTTTGTTTGTTTGTTTGTTTGTTTGTTTAGCGGCATGTCAACCATTTGCTGGTTATTTAATGCCGAAGTCTAAATATTTTCTACACGAGTTTTTGCTTTATTTTTAGTAAATAATAATTGTTTACTGGCACAAGTTTTACTAATTAACCCATAGCTGGGGAGGAGAGGTGGATACATACCTTTTTCTAAGAGTATTTGCGCGTAAGTGAATGTAACGTAACCCAACTGGAATTAGAACTCGGTTCTCCGATTAACAATTCCAAGCCATTAGACAGCCAAACTTATTGCACCTGGTATTCCTAAGCGGTCACCTATCTAGGTACTGGCCAGACTCGACGTTGCTTAACTTCGGTGGTCGGACTTGATGTGACCATAAGCCAAATAAATTTAGGGGTCGACTTATACACGAGACTATACGCTAGATTTTTCCCCCCTTTCTCTTAACAGCATGTACCTGTTCAGGCTTTGAACTCTGTTGGTTTTAGTAATTATGGCGTCCACAGTATTATGAATGGATAGGTGTCTGGTGAGAGCGTTTAATGATTAATTTCAGGCTGGCTAAGTTTCGCTGTTAGAATTGATAATTTTTCAGCGTGGTTGCCTGTCGAGAGTATTATCAGGTAATAAAACCTGTGGCTTGTGCCGACTTCATTAAATACTGCAGATGTCAAATTTTGCTGATAAGATATAACCCTTTTTAAATATTAAATTTAAAAGTCGAATATGACAAAAACACTGATAAAACAAAGAGACAAACATAAATTTTCCTAATTGGATAACCCATGAAGAGCTAATTTTTTAACTCTGAAAAACATTCTTAAAGACATTTTAATCTTGGGAACAGATATCGTAGCCAATCAAAAATAAGTGAAACTTGTATAAAAGTAAAGAAAAGACATCATAATTTTTTTTTAATCAATTCACCTCAAGTGAGGTGATATTGTTACAAGATGTAAAGGGCTGCTGGGAGCGAAAGAGTAAAAAAAAAAAAAAAAAAAAAAAAAACTTTAGAAGGGACTAGAAACTCAGTCTTAATCATGAAACAAGGGATAAACCTCTACTCCTGTTCAAAAGACTAGGGAAGAGTGTAAACCGAGCGATAAGCGAATCTATTTACTCCTATTGAGGAAAATAAATAAATAGTAAATACGATTTCAGTTTTTAGGTGGATACGTTAGAAGTATAGAGTTGAAGTATAATTTAGACGGAACTGGAAACCAAATCCTAAACAAGGAAAATCCTGTTCAAATGACCGGGAGGAGTGTGAACCAGTCGATACGAGAATCTATCTACTTCTATTGAGGAAAAAAATAGTAAATAAAATTTGAGAGTTTAAGTGGAGACATTAGAAGTACAAAGTAGAAATAGAATTTAAAAGGAACCCGCAAACGAATCCTAAAGAGGAAACAAAGGGATACACCTCTACTCCTGTTCAAAAGACCAGAGAGGAGTGTGAAGTGGACGATAGGCGAACCTAAATACTTCTATTAATGTTTCTTCATTGTTTGGATGTGCGGCTGGTGTAATGAATAGCGATTCGAAGCATGATAGGTAGGGGAATTCGAAAACCAGTCAGGTTTTGTTACATTCATTTTCGTGCAAATGCCCTTGTTAAAGACATGAGCCCATCTCTTCTCCCTTCAGTAGGGTAGTCTGGGCGATTCAGCCTTGGTTGGCAAACAGTCTAGGAGAAAGACGGCTCTAAATTCAAAACTGTGTATAGCCCTGGCGAAGCACACCTTAACGAATAGAATCGTGCAGTTTATAATTAACTTTGAAATATCTTTGAATCTTTCCGTCTTTTTTTGTAAATTTTTGCAACAAAAGGTGTGTGTGTGTGTGTATGCATGGTCTATTTTATATAGGTTTCTTATTGCAACAAACATTATATTTAATGAGTGCATGTGTTTGATCAGACATCCCCCACTTTTTTTTAAAATGAAGTTAATGTCTACCTGCCTAGAAAGAAAGTGTGCAACCCGACAGAAATCGCACCTGTATTCCATTGTTTTGATCTGGGGAATCGCTTTTAAGGTAAGAAACACTTTACTTGCAAGCGATTTCCCAGGTGAAAATGACGACATAGTTTCGATTCTTGTCGAGGGGCACATTTACTTCAATAAGACTTTGGATGTATAGGCCGGTAGAAAATAATTTTACTTACCGAAAAAATCCAAATAAAAATGTAAAAATAAATATAACGTTCCTAGTAATAATAATAATAATAATAAAAACTTTAATGCGATTGGATAATTGAAGGACAAATTAGGAAAAACAAAAAACAAAAAAACGCGTTTCGTCTTTTGAAAGGACTTCATCAGACTAAGGTAAATGTTTTATTGATGGAACTAAATATACAGAGATTGAGGAAATATAAACTATTTTTTATAATTTTTACGACGGGATAACGTCGAAGACGCGGTGACGCTAAATTTTATAATTTCTGATGTCGGGTGTGTCTTCCTTTACTCAACATTGTTTTGATATATAGAAATTTATATGTAATGATTTCCTATTAATATTAATTGTATATAATATAAAAATTATAATTTAACACCAGTGAATCCTGTAAGGATTTGAACATCCGACATAGAAAAAACACGGAGTAAAAAAATTGCAGAAGAATGTTAACACTGTTTCTGCGTCTTTTTTTTAATAGGCATTTTTTTTATTAACCTAACCTTAGTTTCATTACCCCTAAACTTTATCTTAAAGATAACGTAAAATGTGGAAATCTCTGTGCTGTTGTATATCTACAATATTCGATTTTAGTGAAAAAATAATTTTTACACCTGTCATGGAAATTATTGACCATAATCGTCGTTCAAAAATCTGCAACAATGGTTTCACATATACCAAACATGTCACTCGCAAAAAAAGTTGTGACATGCCATCATTTTGGACGGCCTTGGTAAACTAGTATATTTATATATTTAAAGACTCACATGTGAAAACCTTCTAATAATAGTAAGGACTTAACAAAATATGCCATCATTTTGGACGGCCTTGGTAAACTAGTATATTTATATATTTAAAGACTCACATGTGAAAACCTTCTAATAATAGTAAGGACTTAACAAAATATACCATCATTTTGGGCGGCCTGGGTAAACTAGTATATTTATATATTTAAAGACTCACATGTTAAAACCTTCTAATAATAGTAAGGACTTAACAAAATATGCCATCATTTTGGACGGCCTGGGTAAACTAGTATATTTATATATTTAAAGACTCACATGGGAAAACCTTCTAATAATAGTAAGGACTTAACAAAATATGACATCATTTTGGACGGCCTGGGTAAACTAGTATATTTATATATTTAAAGACTCACATGGGAAAACCTTCTAATAATAGTAAGGACTTAACAAAATATACCATCATTTTGGGCGGCCTGGGTAAACTAGTATATTTATATATTTAAAGACTCACATGTTAAAACCTTCTAATAATAGTAAGGACTTAACAAAATATACCATCATTTTGGGCGGCCTGGGTAAACTAGTATATTTATATATTTAAAGACTCACATGTTAAAACCTTCTAATAATAGTAAGGACTTAACAAAATATACCATCATTTTGGGCGGCCTGGGTAAACTAGTATATTTATATATTTAAAGACTCACATGTGATAACCTCCTAATAATAGTAAGGACTGAACAAAATATGCCATCATTTTGGACGGCCTGGGTAAACTAGTATATTTATATATTTAAAGACTCACATCGGAAAACCTTCTAATAATAGTAAGGACTTAACAAAATATGCCATCATTTTGGACGGCCTGGCTAAACTAGTATATTTATATATTTAAAGACTCACATGGGAAAACCTTCTAATAATAGTAAGGACTTAACAAAATATGCCATCATTTTGGACGGCCTGGGTAAACTAGTATATTTATATATTTAAAGACTCACATCGGAAAACCTTCTAATAATAGTAAGGACTTAACAAAATATGCCATCATTTTGGACGGCCTGGGTAAACTAGTATATTTATATATTTAAAGACTCACATGGGAAAACCTTCTAATAATAGTAAAGACTTAACAAAATATGCCATCATTTTGGACGGCCTGGGTAAACTAGTATATTTATATATTTAAAGACTCACATGTGAAAACCTTCTAATAATAGTAAGGACTTA
>OZ010603.1:69255881-69295881 GCA_963932145.1 Acanthosepion lycidas | reverse complement strand
ACTCTGTGTGAAATTTTACACATACATACGCACACACATACACACACACACACACATATATATATAATCATATATTATTATAAGAGATTATAGTAAAAACATTTTGCAATCGCGACACAAAAGCTTTTATATATCACTCCTATCATTGTACTACTTCAGGGGATGGTGACTGGTGACTAAATTATGTTTCAGGAAATTTAAAAACAAACTGTTACCCCTTTTCCGAAAGTTAAAGTGGAGGAGAGGTAACACTTGGTCTTTTAATTTCCTGAAGAAGTACAATGATAGTATTGAAACATGAAACCTTTAGAGTAGCGATTTCAAAATGTGTTTATTATAATCTCTTATAATAATAATAATATATTGGTCTACTTTGTATTGAGCACATTTTAAAAGTAAATGCTACAAACAGTGGAATTTTACTCCGTCTGTTCTTTCTCTCATTTTTCCATATATATATATATATATATATATATATATATATATAAACCATTCCTTTCAGTTCCCATCCTGCTATCCATTCACGTAAACTATGCCTGCCTTGATTACTTTTACCTTCAATCAGCTCCGTGTGTGTGAAATTATCCACCTTCTTCTTCCTCATTAAGACGCCCAGATATTTCAACCGCCTCTCAACTCCCCTCTTTGTTCCTATTTTCTTTAAGATCTCCCCCATTGCTTTCACACTCCGTCCATGGTATTCTCAGCATCCTTCTATAGAGCAGCATTTGCGATGCCTCCAGTTCAGCATTCCCTGTTACATAAGAGGAACGATACTGCCTAACATTTCAGTCCTCTTTTCTTTACTTCTAATCAAAATTTCTTGTTTCTTGATATTTCGTTTGGTTTCTGGAAGGCACTTTCGTTATTCAATATGCCTTCAGTTTTCGATGTTACATGACCCATCCTCTGTTAAAACACTTTCCAGATCTTTAAACTTCTGTGTTTGATTATGTATGATTCAGTCAGTCATAACTGCTTGGACGATCATCTCTTTGGATTCATGACTGACTAGACAGAAGATATTCCCGCAGTAGGCCGCCGTTTCTTTCTGCAGTAGACTAGTTGCCAATTTGTCCTGTTATTCAACCCAAAGCTAAAGATAAGGAGAAGAGGTGGTTCATGCCTTTCCCAAGCGTATTTGTGTGTAAGTGAATGCAACGAATCCAATTTGAACTCGGCTCATCATTTTATAACCCGCCCTTTAGAAATAATCTTTCGATATTCCTCATTCCCCTTTATGACCTGTCTTTCTCGGAACATATTAACATTGTCAAATCACTGACAAAACTAAATAATTATAAGATATAGCCACAATATTTTCCCTTAAAATGGAAAATACTTAGGGGGCGGGGGCTTCTAAGTAAAAAAAAATCGTAGACAGAGCAAGATAAGCCATACAATCTTTCAAAGCATCACTTATCTCAGGGCCTACTTGACGATATTTCTATTTCATCAAATCAATGGCATCTGCTTAGAACACTTTGACAATGAAGAGTGGAAGTTTTTTTCCAATATTTTAAAGGTTCAAACACTTAAAACTCATGTCTTAACAATCTAAATTATCTTAAAAGAAACTCCAGTTTAAAAAGTCAAGGGATCTGATTTAACATCTGTGCATATTTCTGAGATGAGGTATTTTAACTATACTCCATTTACATTGTTCGAAGTGTTGTCCTCATCTTCATTCACGACATTTCGACCATTATTTCGCTTCTTCAGGATCTCTCTATATTTTTGAAATGAGCTATTTTAACTATCTACACTATTTACATTGTTCGAGCTGTTGTCCTCATCTTCATTGTCATATTCACGACATTTCGGCCATTGTACGCTCCAGACTTCTTCAGGATCTGTCTATATGCCTGAGATGAGGTATTGTAACTATCTACACTATTTACATTGTTCGTACTGTTGCTCTCATCTTTATTGTCACATTCACGACGTTTCGGCCATTGTCTGTTTCAGCCTTCTTCAGGTGATATTTGGTAGAATTTCGAATCGCACAATTTATTTATTCCATGGGGAATTGTTCTAATTCCAGGTACCATTACTTTGGATACATCTATTTTTATTTAATTCACCTTGATAACTCTTCAAGTTTTTGTTCATCGTTGAGGTCAGGAATTGAACTCGGAACTCTTTGTGTCAAGTCATTTTTTGGATCAATCAACGAAGGCTTTTATCCTCTAGGTCATGAGATCCTTGGGGATCTGATTGAACTTTTGCTGGAAAGACATATACAACTTCGGGCGTCAAAATCGAATTTTTTTTCCCGGGATTTTCTTTCAATGAATTGCTAGATTTGAATCCCAAATTTGCCTTGTAATGGGTAAAACTCTAAATGTCAAGGAAACCTTTCAATAGCCATGCAAGTGGGCTATAGAATTTATTTTTTTCGAATTTTATCAGTTCCCTTCACAATTTGTTTTTCAAATTGTAAAATATTTAACTTTATTTATTTACATTTTTCTTTTTAAGTTATAACAAAAGCCGGACAAACAAAAAGCACTTTATTCCAGTTTTGAAACTGTATTTTGATTGCGTTAAATTTTCTTTATTAATATACAGATAATGTAAAAAGCTATTCTCTCGGCAAATTATATTGATTTGCTTTTTCGAAATAAAACCAGTTTGCGTTATGGCTAGAAAAAATCGCCATTTTTTTTTTTAAATTCTAATTTTAAGTTATTGTTCAAATCTGTCTTTTCTACAAATACTTTCACAGTAACTGCTTCGACAAGCTATTTTCGCTAGTTCCCAGACTGCATGAATTTAAGCGTGCTACTAGGCTGGCAACACGGTCCCACCCTTTCACTGTCGAAACGGTTAAATGTAGCCGTCTCTTCTACTTCAATAGCTTCATGTCTCGCGCTTCCCGTCAGTGGAACTTCCTTCCTCTTACTTGCTTCCCTGATAGCTATAATATCCAAATATTCAAATGTAATGTCAATCGACATCTCTAAATACCCTGACCTTCATCCTTTCCTCCATCACGCCTCTTTACCCTCGCTCCCACTCTGTAACCCCTTGCGCACTAGTGGCATCTGAAATCACTGTATGTCATTCTTGAGGCAACTTGTTTAAACACGATCTATCACATAATGGGTTGAGAGAGCTGATTTTGTTGCACTTACTTTCACACAGCGAAATATATGGATCCATTTCTTCTCAACCACAGCTATGAGTATTTAACTTTTCGCTGTGGTTGAGAGGAGATAGATTCGTGTAGGGCAGATCGGGCTCTAGCCGTGGTTGGCGACCAGTCTAGGAGAAAGATAACTCTGAATTGAAAACCCAGATATCCGAAGTTGTGCAAAAAGATTGCTCGCTAGACATGTGTTGCCGATAATGTCTGCAAAACAATAACAAAATAAACTTCAACAATTATGGATGACTCTATGGAGAGGGATTATCCAAGCTGTCATTGACACCAACTGGCATTGGGCCCAAGCTGCTGGATGTAAAATTTCTAATTTTTTATGCATTTTATGATTTAGAGGATGGTCAGGGCACCATATGAAGTTCTTCATAGTATCTTTATCAAGTAGTCATGCCTATTTCCTTACGATGTAATGAAACAAAGAGTTCTGGATTTACATAGCAACATAGAATAATCATTGACTTATCTGCAGCCGTTTCCATCAGTAACGGTGGCATAACAGTGAAGAGGTCTTTGCCAAGATATGTAGCAATGTAAACGAAACACCAAAATAGATGGATTTCTTTTTTGTTTTTTTCTTTTTCAACGAATACACATAGTTTCGAATTGTCCACAATTACGCCGCCTGTTTTGTTGTTGGCTAAGATCAAAGTGTAGTATCTATTCTTAATCTGATTTTCTCTCCTCACTCTATTCTTCCGTTCTTTCTTTATTTCCTACTTTCATTTTCTCAATGAAACCAAGTAGTGTCTTTCTTCCGCTTTCCATGCGACCAAAACGAAAGAGGTATTGGCAGGGCATAATGGTTGTGCGAAATAACGAAGGGAAGAACAAATAGTTATTATATGACGAGAAAGACCCTTGAAAATTTCACGGTTTTCCTATTTTAATTTTCTGATAAATCTTAATTCTTCAGTTAATGATTGAATAAGTTCCTGGCGAGTTCTACGACAATAGAATATCCGTAGAAATTCCCCTATCGCTTCGTTAGATATTTAAGCTTAGCAACTTTAACAAAATATTGCAATGACAATCATAAATATGAATGTTAGTCGTTATTTTAAGAAGTAAGGGGGTACAAATAAATAGATTTGAAATTGACAACTTTTTCCATTTCACTGAAGCAGACGTTAAACACTTCTACCTTCCCTTTCTTTCTTTCTTTCATTCATTTTCTCACTGAAACTAAGTAGCGTCTCTGATATGTCTTTTCCTCTCTTTCCACGCGATCAAAACGAAATCGTCCATTATTTGTGAGGCATTATTAGCAGGAAATGTTAAACAGTACTTTCTGTCATTCTTTTTTTTTATGCTGAAACCAATTACGATCTCTTCCATGCGGTCAAAAAGGAATAGTCTATAATCTATGAGGTATTGGCGGGGCGTAACGGTCGTGCGAACTAACGGAGGGATGGGCAAGCAGTATTTTTTATATGATAATGATTATGTGTTCTTGTTATCTTTGATAAGTTTGATACGCCGTTGCTAATTTCACTGTGTGTTTTCATATTTTCAGGCAGCTCACAAGTTTGTAGACCTCACTTCCACACTCCTCTCCATCCATGGTTAGCTGAAAGCAAACCAGTAATGGCACATTCAAGTCCGAGTTGGATGAGCCCTTTCAGCAAGTCTCTCACTCACCCGAGTCCAACTGCACCGCTCTCCGTTCACCCACCCACATCCATTGCTACGTCAAGCTCATTTAGTTTCCCACCCACGCCTCCGAAGGACACCAGTCCGGACAGCATAACCGGGGCCACAGGTGACTATACTGATAACAAACCTTTCAAGACAGTGGACGAGACCGACCCCCAGAGTGGTGCCGTGGGTGGCGTTGGTGCTGTCGGAGCTGTTAGTGGCGGCAGTGGAGGAAACAATGGCGGAATTCCCCATTTTCTCAACACGCACAGTTCAGCCCACATGACCAGCTATCCTTCATATATGTCCAGTTCAGAATACTCAGCAGCTCCCCTCGGATTTCACCATGCCACAAGCATGTTCAAAGCAACATCAGCTTTGTCTAGAAGTCGATCAAAATCGCGTTCAAATTCAGGTTGGTTTAACTTTTTATTCTTTTAACCTAATAAGTTGCACTATTGTTTTCACTAGATACCTCTACTAATTCGCTGAAAAACAGCATGATAAAAAAAAAAAAAAAAAAAAAAATGGCCCAAACTCGATGAAAACAAACGATTTATCATGAAAATGTTTGTTATTAAGAAGAAAAATTAAAGTATTTTTTTTAAAATTATTTCATTTATTTTTTTAATCCTTTCTAACACGTTCGAAAAATCTTGTGTCAGCGGTGGGGCAAAGATTACTATGGGAATTTTAGTGTCTATTTTTCTGCAAAAACATAGTTTTGGAAATTCTTTTAGAAATCAAATAATTCTCTGATTTTAAATAAATTTTCAAGACTTATTCCAAACCAATGAAAGAAATTTTGAATTTTTTTTTTTTTTTTTAGAATAAATCTTCTGGTTCACACTGCTCCCCGGTCTTTTTAACAGGAATATGGGTTTATCCTTTCTTACATGTTTAGAAATGGGTTTCCGGTTCCCTCAAAAGTCTTCTCATTCTCTGTCAGTCCCAGTAGATCCTTGCATCTTAGTGGCATCATCACCTTGCTTGGATTGGACCGATTTTAATTGATATACATTTAATCGTCACTACCGGGAGAAAACTCTTCTGCTCTAAAAAAAAAAAAAAAAAATGCTTTCATTCTTTGTGAAATGATGATGCATTCCTGATCTCTACATGGCTTACGGCCATATCACGTTGAAACACCGCATCTCGTACCATCATTGAAGTTAAGCAACGTTGAGCCTGGTCAGTACCTAGATGGGTGACTCCTTGGGAATACCAGGTGCTGTAAGCTTGGATGTGGAGATAGTATGGTTTACGGCCATATCACGTTGAAACATCGGTTCCTGTACGATCACTGAAGTTAAGCAACGTCGAGCCTGGTCAGTACTTAGATGGGTGAGCCTTGGGAATACCAGGTGCTGTAAGCTTGGACGTGGAGATAGTATGGCTTGCGGCACTATTACGTTGAAACGTCGATTCCTTTACGATCACTGAAGTTAAGCAACGTCAAGCCTGGTCAGTAGTACCTAGATAGATGACTGCTTGAGTATACCAAGTGCTGTAAGTTTAGATGTGCGAACATGTAATGGATAATGGCTCGAAATGAGAAATTGGAGAGACGAGTTCGAATTGCGCGCAAATTGAAATTGGGAAGATTATGAATCCATTTATCCCCCATTTATCTATGGGTTGAAGAGTTGAATCTGTATCAGAAAATCCTTATTATCTGCAAAAAATTTCTTACAATCGAAGGACATATTCGGGTTTGAAAAAAGGTTGATAAGCCGTAAAAACAAATCAATCAAATCCTGATCACTACAATGTTAACCTCTTTAAGTCTAGATTTATCTATCCTACTTATCCTCGTAATCTGCACTTATTTCCTCTTACATTCATACAAAAACTTCACTAACTACTTCTCGTCGCTAAGGATGCCCGTCGCCCGTCCGAAGACCAGTCACTCCCGCGGGAGAGTCCTGTAGTCGAACTTAGACTTATGGAAATACGTTCTCACACAGAGAACGATACGGTACATAGGCTTTGTATTTGAATATTTTCTTTTAAGTTTTCTGGCATACGACATTTGTGAGAATCGAAAAATATATTTTTTCTTTTTTGAAAATATTATTTCTTCTTTGTTTCTTTTTTTTTTTTTTAAATATTGTTTCTTTTTTTTTTTTTTTTTTTTAAAAACAAAACATTGTTTCTTTTTTTAAAAATCCTTTTAGAAAATGGGTCCTGTTCATAACGCAAATACAATTTCGAATCGATTATTGATTTTTTTGGTTATCTGTATTTTGTTTTATTTACAAATATCAAATTTGAAACTGTCCACATCGTTGATAACTATGTACTATTGATGATATCCTTTTTTCCATCAAATTAAGGAGACGCTTACACAAACATTAGTATTAGGTTGGTGCAAAAATGATGACGTAATAATGTCGTTTTTTGACGTATTTTTTAACGTCAAAAACCGACATTATTACGTCATTATTTTTGCACCAACCGAATACATAGTCAATATATATCTCCAATGAATACCATTATTAGGAATTTTCCTCCTCCAATTCTTTATAAATAATATCCGATAGTAAGCCCTCTGAGGAGTTTTGAGGAGCGTAGAACCGCCTCTCAATTGATGCTATGAAGATATATAAAAATTGATCCTTGAATATCCGTCTATATTTCTGAGATGAGCTATTGTAATAATTTACACTATTTATATTGTTTGGACTGTCGTCCTCATTTTTGTTGCCAGATTCACGACGTTTCGACTCTTGTACGCTACGGACTTCTTCAGGTGATTGGAATTTCGAACCGTTTATTTCGTCCACAGCGGAAGATTGTACTAATTCCACGTGCCATGCCTCTTCCGGATATCTCGGTTATTTCCCTCCAATTTTTTTTTTTTTTACCTCTGCTGTGGCCAGGTATTGAATTCACAGCTCTTTGGGTCAAGTCATTGGATTACTTCAACCAACGCTGTTATCCACTGGGGCGTGTGTCCGTGAGATGTCCGGAAGAGGCATGACACGTGGAACTAGAACAATCTACCCCGGTGGACGAAATAAACGGTTCGGTTAGAAATTCCAATCGCCTGAAGAGCGCCGGGGCGTAAAAATGGCCGAAACGTCGTGAATATGGCAATAAAGATGCGGACAGATGCGATTCGATGCAAATAGTGTAAATAATTGATCCTCGACTTGAAAATCGTCACCTTCAGGAAAGTACCCGGGCGGGAGTCTGTTCCAGTAGCAGTTCTTAAGACAAAAACTGTCTGAGTGAAATTTTCACCCGACAAACCTTATTAATCATAGTGCTTGCAGAAAGCGTTCTAAAATATTTATTTGCCTTACCCTCGCAAAGGACTCATTTTAACGCCTAAATTCTGTATTCCAGTGAACGGGTCTGCAAGTGTAGGTAGGTAATCAAACGCTCTAGGGCGGGCGGCTACGATATATTCATAATTTATATGCGCAGACGGCAATCTATAATCATTAATTCATAATGAAACATACACATTACATGGTTGAATTATGGTTGGTAAGTATATTTCTTTGATGAACGGGATTGTTCACAGGATGCTCCGAAAGTAATGCCTCCAGTTTATTTCCAAGAAGGCTGCAACATACAGGGAGCTCAATAACACCGCTGGACGGAGCAAATTTTCAGCTACAAAATCGCAATTATTCCCCCCACCCCTTGCGCATCATTCATATTAATCACAATTACCTCCCCGCACATTGATAGACGTCACCATTACTTTCCCCCAACACATAGTCATTACCCTTAGTTTCCCCCCACCCAGTGTCATTACCATTAATCCCCCCCACCATTCCCCCGATTCGCAGACTTCAGCGGGCTTACGGCCACATTACATCGAAACATTGGTTCTCGTAGATCATAGAAGTTAAGCAACCTCGAATCTGGTCAGTACCTAGGTGGGTGACAGTTTGGGAATTCCAGGTGCTGTAAGTTTAGATGTGTAGGTGTAATCGATAATAGCTCGGAATTGTTAAATCGGAAAGCTGTGTTCCAATTCCAGTTGGGTTCGTGATATTCACTTATGTAAAAATATAATTGAGAAAGGTAAGAATCTACCCATCTCTCCTATGGGTTAAATAGTAAAGCTTGTAATACCAAAACCATTATTATCTCAAAAGAAATTTAAAAAAAATAATATTGTCGCCACTTTTGAAATGTGTTACTCATCAATTAACTGAGCTCACGTCCACAGTTTGGTCTCCCAAAAACACCCAGTAAGTGTTGAAAGTGGGGGAATAGTTTCCTACGCATTTTGATTTCAGGCGTTATTTTTGATATCTGTAACAGCTGAATAAAATATGGGTTACTGTTGGAAAGGTTCAACTTCTGCGGTCATACCACGAACATCCGCCGCTTACGTCGTGTCCCAACATAATAAAATTGAAGCCCTTACTTACGGAGTGTGTCTCTTATTTCAGCGTCTCATGAGGTCGCAATATTAGACACAGTTAAATGAAACAGGCAGTAAATAAAAAAATAGTTTTAAATCCGTGAAAATGTTACCTGAATCATGACCAGAAAACAAAGATCATCAGATAAAGGTCATCGAATCGATTATCTATCACACACACACACACACACATATATATAATAAACAATAAAATCCAGAATTACCTCACTTGGGGAATAGACTATTTCGGCAGACAAAGATATCGGTCATCTATCTTATCAACCACGGTGTGGAGAGAGTTCGTGTCTAAATACGTAGGGGAACAGTATTTAACTGTGAAAGCTAAAAAAAAACAAACTTTCAAACAATTGATATAAAATTTATCCATTTCAATGTTTCAGTCAGACGAAAGGCACAAGTCAGGAATCAGGGGAAGGTGTAAGGTATTTCTCCTAAAGAAAATAAGTTTTCTAAAATTAAACCCGAATATTAACCTTATGATATTAATTTGGGATTATATGAAGAATGAAATACCAATTTAAAAACAAGAATAAAAATAAATTAAAAGAGGCTAGAAATTGAACTCGGTTTGCCTCGGTCCGGGACGTTAGCCGTCAAGCTTACCAGCACATTCGTTGCAAAAATACATTCCTTTTGTGGCTAATATGCGAAAATATCCAAAGCTCCATTTACTCTGTGTTTTTTTTTTTTTTTTTTTTTTTTTTTTTTTTTAGGTCAGTTCTGTCAAGTGTGTCGACGGAGCTTGTTGCATATTATGTGACCCTACCATTTACAGTCCTTGACCCTTAAGTCAAAATTGGCACCACTGTTGAAGATACATTTTGTCACATTTGTCGTAATTACAAACTCGGACAGAGAATTCGTTATCGATTAATGAAAACATGTAAACAAGAAAATTAAATGGCATAGATTAAATTCAACCATTATTGTCCGAGGAAACTCGAAGGAAACCATTAAACGAAATTCATGAAATTTGTTAAACTAAATCCTGAATACTTTTAAAACAACAGAATCATTAGAATCTCATTAATTTTTGCAATTTCGCGCGGTTGAATTGCAATGGAGGACTTTTGTTTCTCATGCATATGCAAATGAGCCTCGGGCTGAAATAGCAACGTATTCGGCATGAAATAGTTGCCATCTTTCTTTCGTAGTCTTTTATTGTTCATACTTTCTCATTATCGTCGCTTGTAGCAGTAATAATGTTGGCATTAACTTTAGATTAGCTCTCAATGTATAATGTCTAGCTATGATTCAAATTGTTTCTTTCTTTTTTTTTTTTCATTTATATCTAAAAGCAATATTAAACAGTCTATCACGATTAATTTAGAGTCAGCCAAATAAAGAAAGAAAAATTATTTTTAAAACATTTTTATTGAAGAGCAAGTCGCGCAAATTTTAACTGCAACGGGAATTTTGTATTTTTTTGTTTTGTAATTCGTACGAATATCCACTCCATTTTTTATCTCATTTCGGTTGGCGATGAATGTATACCTTTGTTTCGAGACACAAGCACACGTGTATATATATATATATATATATATATATATATATATATATATATATATATATATATACTCTACTTGTGTATCCAGTACTGTCTTTTTTTTAAATAAGAACAAAAATACTAAAGAACTTCGGATCATTAATCCAAGAGTTGTTTCCTATTATATCAATATATACGCACTATATATGCAGCGTGTCCCAAAAAATGTATACACACTTTAAAAAATATAAACTAAATGGCGTATACATTATTTTTGGACACCCTGTATATATATATATATATATATATAATGTGTGTGTGCGTGATAACGATATATATTTTTATATACCAAGGACAGTATTGGTGAAAAATGCATGACAAAATGGAAAACGTTTTTGTGTGACGCGTTTTGGACACCGCCCCCCCCCCCCCCCCCAAGAACATTAGCGAGTTAAATTTGTTAGGTTGGTGCGACTACACGTGTGAACGGACAAGGGGAACTGGGAATTTAAAATTTTATGAAAACGACTGGCCAAAAAAAAAAATAAAGTTAATGACATTATCGCCTTGCTTGTGGTGAATTGATTGATGTTTACGTTAAACATATGAACATTTAATTTTTCATCTGAATTTAAATGACGCACGCACACACACAGACACACATATATATATATATGTACTTTTCTATTCATTATCTATCCATCTATCTATCTATCTATCTTTGTTCATTATCTATCTCTGTTCATTATCTATCTATCTTTGTTCATTATCTATCTATCTTTGTTCATTATCTATCTATCTCTGTTCATTATCTATCTATCTCTGTTCATTATCTATCTATCTATCACTGTTCATTATCTATCTATCTATCTATCTCTGTTCATTATCTATCTATCTATGTTCATTATCTATCTATCTCTGTTCATTATCTATCTATCTATCTGTCTATCTATCTCTGTTCATTATCTATCTCTCTCAGTCTATCTACATATATTAATCCAAGAACTATTCACTGCCCACTTTGGGTCCGTGTTGTGTTTTTATTTTAATCCTCAAACTTGCACTAAATCTTTATTTAATTCGCCGATATTAAAATCGGATAAAATCTTTTTTGCATTTTTTTTATTTTAACCACCGTATTTGTTTAGTGGATTCACCCAGATATTCTTAGAAAAATGTTTGTAAACATCAAAAAGGGAGTTTAGAAAATGAAGCTAGGTTTGTTTACAAGTAAATATGGCGGGTGTTTTCTTCCTTGACTCTTCATCACAGTCCTTCAAAACATCCGTTAGCGGTAATATTTCCAAACGATAACTCGTCATATTATCAAGCTGAAATGAGTTCCTAACGCTCTAAACAGAAAAAGAAAAACACATTGAGAATGTTTGCCAAGGGATAGCAAATACAATGGAACAGAAATGACGATGATAAAGGAAGAGAAAGAAAAAGAATTGGTTTGTTGTTATTGTTCAGCGGCATATCAACATCTCTATGGGTTATTTAATGCCGAAATCTAAATATTTTGAATACAGTTTTATGGTTTCAGCTACATATATTTTGAACGCAATTGTAAACCATCAACTACAAATTATCTATCTATCTATCTATCTATCTATCTATCTATCTATCTATCTATCTATCTATCTATTCAATTGTGTTTTTATCTATCTATCTATCTATTATTTCTTTCAATCTATCTATTCAATTGTGTTTTTATCTATCTATCTATTATTTCTCTCAATCTATCTATTCAATTGTGTTTTTATCTATCTATTATTTCTCTCAATCTATCTATTCAATTATGTTTTTATCTATCTATCTATTATTTCTCTCAATCTATCTATTCAATTATGTTTTTATCTATCTATCTATTATTTCTCTCAATCTATCTATTCAATTATGTTTTTATCTATCTATCTATTATTTCTCTCAATCTATCTATTCAATTGTGTTTTTATCTATCTATCTATCTATCTATCTATCTATTTATATAATACATAATTTTCTACGTCGGGCTAACTGTATGCTTTATAGATATATAGTATTTCGGGAGGGGATAAATGACAAAGTGGAAAAGTTTTCGTGTGACGCGTTTATTAGGACTTCATCAGGCGAGGTCTGCGTTTAAGTTGATGCAACCGATGGTCGTTGATAGGCAAACATCTCTACTCCTATTAAATGACAAAAAAAAAAGAAAAAAATGTGTTTATTTTAAACAAATACTTACTTTTCAACATAATTTCCTTCCGTCTCAATTCCTCGGGAATGGACGGGTCTATTTAATTTTACAACACCAATAATTATACGTTTTTGATTATCTTTTAATTATTTCAAAAGAAGTCACATCTTAATGAAATTCTGTTGGAAGCATAATCTAATTTGCCTTCCCAAATTACAATGACTTTTCACGCAGATGGAATATTAACGAAAAAAGACACATGCTCATATCAGCGGCTGGTGCTCGGCAGGGAGAGGATTAAAAACCTCTGAGTTCATTCTTGAATCTAATGAGTTTTAATTAATATCAAATCCGTAAGTGGAAAAGATAATCCAAGTAGGTCATTTTAATATAAAATATTAAACATATATCCAAAAAGAGAGCTATAGTATAGTATACAAAGTAATATGATATACACCAAGGAAAAACTTAACGCATCGTCACACGGTTAGAAATTATAAGTAAAAGTAAATTATAATTCTTTTCAATGATGCGTTAAGTTTTTACTTTACATGTATATATACATATACATATACATACATATATATATATATATATATATACACACATATACATACATATATATATATATATATACACACATATACATACATATATATATATATATATATATACACACATACATACATACATACATACATATATACATATATATATATATATATCTTCATTGGGTCTAGAAGAATCCTCAACAGAATGCAGAAGCACTGGACGGCCATTTCGTCCCATTTTAGGACTCATCATCAGAGCGCATCCACTACCGAGAATCGAACCCGGACCGTTACGCTAAAACAGAAGGCTCGTATAAACTGGCCACGATGACGAAGAGGAAACTGAATAGACTCGCTATAGCTCCGCCACTCACAAATTCTATGGTGGTACTCATCCAAGTATTCATAACCCAACTGGTTGTGCCCCAAGAGCCACGGCTTTCCTTTGCCCTTAGCCGTTCCATCGCAGAGCAATAGTTGGGTCAAGCGAGGATATGCAAGTGATAGAATTTTGAAGAATTAAATAATCAGTATAGTGATCTATCTATCTATCTATCTATCTATATATATATATATATATATATATATATATATATATATATATATAATTTATCATCTAAAAAGAAGAAAATTGTTAGATCGGATGAGAAATTGTATAAAAACTAAATAAAAGCACCTTGTCTGTCGTTTTCAATGAAATGTGCACGAAAGAAGGGTTGCTGTCTAAACACACACACACTATATATATATATATATATATAATTTATCATCTAAAAAGAAGAAAATTGTTAGATCGGATGAGAAATTGTATAAAAACTAAATAAAAGCACCTTGTCTGTCGTTTTCAATGAAATGTGCACGAAAGAAGGGTTGCTGTCTAAACACACACACACACACATATATATATATATATAATTTATCATCTAAAAAGAAGAAAATTGTTAGATCGGATGAGAAATTGTATAAAAACTAAATAAAAGCACCTTGTCTGTCGTTTTCAATGAAATGTGCACGAAAGAAGGGTTGCTGTCTAAACACACACACACACACTATATATATATATATATATATATATATATATATATAGTGTGTGTATTTTTGAAGAACAAATATATTGCCAGCAAATACATTTTTGGAAGAAAAAAAAAATATTACTAGCAATAAAAATTGTCGGCACTAAATAATCCATTGTGGTTGATATGTCGTAAAGCAAAACAAATCAAGCATAAAAAACCATATTTGAATTAAAAATCCCCAGCGTCTTTCGTTTTTGCGCATGTGCAGTCGCGTCACCGGAAACATAAAGTTCGCGCTACAGAACGAAACGCGTCACACGAAATCCTTTTCCACTTTGCCAAAGTTGTTCTCTATATATAACAATGTATACATCATTATCCCAGATATATAGTTTGTAGATGACCTTTTGTAGGTGTTATATGTTTTAGTATAAACCTATTTCTTTAAGATAGGACATTATGTTGACAGTTTCAGTAATTTCAAATAGTTTTTTCATGTCGTTTTCCGTGTAGTGTTTATATCTTATCGGTGCTAAATACATTCAGCTAAAATGTTTCACCGTGAGAGAGGCTTGGCATGTTGGTTGATCTTCATTCTTCAGCAAGTATGAATGGGTGAGACATACATACAACCGAGCCATCATTACTTCTGCTTTTTTGTCCATTTCAAAGACACCTACCTCAATTCTCCCAGGACTGGTTGTAAGCTTATTTTCGTTGTCGGTCTATATCTTCTGCTACATCGGCTTAACGAAACTGTCTATATCACTTTCCAGGTCCGCATAAGGGATGCTAACGGTTAGATTTCAGGCAGACTTTACTGCCGAGCCTGTCTGGTCATTCCTTTTGGAATCCAAAAAAGAAAGGAGCTTCTGTTTTTAGTTGCTTAATATTATCGCTTATAGACTGTAAACTAATTTGTTCAGTGGTATTATTTTTTACCAGCTCGGAATAAACAAAGCAAATTCTGTTTCCTAAGCATCACTGTTTTCTAATTAAATCACATTGTCTTCTTTTTACTGTCTAGTCTCGATAACACACACTTGCCACTTTAAATAAGTGTTCCAAGGTGAAATGCTTTTAGAGCAAGACTTGCTTGCTTTTCCTCATAGCTTTTTTTACAATCCTGTAGGGTACGATAAATAAATTAAGCCAATATATTTCAGATGTTGAAGGTGTTAGGTTTTAATTTTACCAACCCTAAAACCACAAAATTATAAATAATATATGCATTATAATATATATATATATATATATATATATATATATATATATATATATATACCCACACGCATATATATATATATATATATATATATATACACATACACACACATATATATACACGTTATAATTATACATCGTAAAAATAATGAAAATCGGTGAATGAAGAATTTTATCTTTCTTAGACGAAATTAAAAAAAATATTAAAAGAAAACCTCCAAGTCTTTATCTAGATATGGTACAGGGCCGCGAGTATTGAGCACCCAGGATCAAACTCAATACTCAGTCGAAATTAATCTGGCAAGACAAGTTTCCTAACGCTTACAGCACGTAGACTGAGTTACAGTTTTACGGCCTGTCAATTATTTTTTAAAAAATATAAGACCTACTATTTAACCCATAGCTGGTGGGAGTAAGCTGGATTAATATCTTTCCAAATAATGTTTCCGCGCAAGTGAATCCACGTTGAAATGCCACGAAGAGTTAATAATAGTGATTTGTTTTTAATCAGTTCACTCCAAGTAAGGCAATGGCGCTACCAAGACGCAAGGGGCTACAGGAAGTGTATGGGAAAGAAAAAAAAACTTATCTGTTCCTATTTAGGAAAAAAAAAATACACAAAATAGTAAATAAAATTTTAGAGGCGAAGACGTTAGAAGTACAGAGTTGAAGCAAACTTTGGGAGGAAACGGAAATTCATTCCTAAACAGGAAACAAGGGATAAACTTTTATTCATGTTCGAAAGACCGGAGAGGCGCGTGAAACGGACGATTTACAAAGTATATCTTAGATGTGGCACAAGGCCGCAACTACAGAGCACCCAGTGAGGATCGAACTTGCTATTCAGTTGTAATTCATTTAACGTAACCTGCTTGTTAACCGTAGCACGACGCCGAAGTGCCCTTGTTATAACTTTAATTAATGCTTTCATTTCGTCGGGCACGCTTTTATAAATGCTCAGCTTAACATTTGATGGAGCAGAAACTAAAATCGTAGAGCCGAGTTCAAATTCCAGCTGAAGCAATTTATATACACTTCGTAATGATGTCGATAGCAAAGGCATGAATCCAATCCTAGCCTAGTTCTGAACAAAATAGTCGACTGTTGTCTAGCCTACGAGAAAGAGCACGTATAGTTCAAAACTACAGAGAAGACAAAAGAAAAACGTTGTAAGTCAGGTGAATGGAGCCATGATCACTACACCACGAAGGGACATGATACTTATGCCAAAATTTAACTGACGCTAGTTGATCGGAAATATATAACGTAGAAAGCACCCCTCCATTGCACTAAGTCTGATACATAGTGTTTTGTAATAATTATAACCTAAAGTACGGTAGAAGATCAGTTACGGAAATGAAGGGACAATTTCAGCATTCATATGAAATTATTTTTGTGATTTTTTTTTTCTTTTTTTGGTGCGTGTGTGTGTGTGGCGTAAATTTACGTCATTCGCAGTTGAACAACTGAAATTGCCGTAACCTGTATTTAACCAAGTTTGATATAAGGTATTCTTTCCTGGACGAAATTGCAGTGAACTTCAAAGATTTGGTAATCATTGTATTGCGGCCTCAAGTCTTCAATGTCTATGTTTTTGTTGTTTTTTTTTTAATGCCGTTTTTGAAAATAATTTCTCACCTTTTTCTAGTGATTTCCACGAGAACAAAAAATTTCTTTATTCAAATTATTTAATAGAATTAAGCATACAAACGTTTTAAAAGGAAAAAGTGTGGAATGGCGTCCGTTGAAGAGTAAATATATTGTAATTGTAATCTTAACAGACACACACACACACACATATATATATATATATATATGCATTTATATATATATATATGTATTTATATATATATGTATTTATGTATTTATCTATATATGTATTTATATATATATATGTATTTATATATGTATGTATATATATATATATATGTATATGTATGTATGTATATATATATATATGTATATGTATGTATGTATATATATATATATGTATATGTATGTATGTATATATATATATATGTATATATATATATGTATATGTATGTATATATATGTATATATATGTATGTATATATATATATATATATGTATTTATATATGTATATATGTATTTATATACTCGTGGTCTGACGATTGCGTTTAGCATGAAACACAGTCGCCTCTAAGTGTTGACTTCTATGTTCATTTATATATATATATATATATATATATATATATATATATATATATATATATCCTAGCTATATTAAAAACAATTTCTGGAAAGTGCCACAGTTTTGGGATAAAAAAGGGTACAAGCAACATGAAACTTAAGTAGCTAAGATGGGTCACGAAAGGTACTTAACTTTCCACTTAGGCACAATAAAAGAAAGAACGTTTTTGTTCCAGAGTAGCAGATGTTTCGAACTTCGAAGAGTTTTTTTTTATTTTTACTTATTATTCCCTTTTGGCATTATTTAAAAGGATTTGAGAAAACGGACTTGTTCGAGTTTACAATAAACATTTCTTTTTTTCAGCAGAGAAAACAAAATATTTGTTGATTACTTGAAACAAAATTTATCTTCAGCTACACTCTCCCAACACCTTAATCCAAAAACACGATTACTCCGCATTAAGAGTTTTAACGTTTTTTTTTTTTTTTTGTAATTTTCATTTGATTAAAACTTGGAAGGCAGCGATAAACACTTCTAATTATCTTGTTAATTAACTATTATTTTATTAATTAGCGTATATTTCCGTGTATAAGGCGACCTTTAGATAAGACGAGGTAAAAAATGCAGCAAATTTTCATGAATTTATCCTATACCTTTAGTATAAGACGACTTTTTATTGATTATATAAAGATGATGTTATTGGGGATGTTGTTACTTACCGTACTTATCGTTAGAAATTCCAAATAAATATGTTTTTCCTACATACGTCCCCTAAAAGGGAAACCATTGATTTGTTTACTTTTCATCACATGATCTCTTGCGAATACCGATACTTCTTCCTCTTCTTTTCCTATATCTAAACAGTTACAAACACCCTGGTGCACTAATGGCCATTTACTTATACTTCATCAACAATTACAAAATACCGCTAATAACAGTACAATAATAGTACATTCCATTGCTGTGAACGCAATCATAACTCAATGTTTACATTTTCTCAGCTGAGCTTGCATGGATACAAGTTGATTTCATTGATATGGAATTATTCTTTGAATAGAAATGTGTTCAAAATCTAGCTTAGAATGTTGCATTCATTTTCGCACTAACGTCCTTGGGAAACGCATGAATCCTTCTCCCTAGCTATGAGTTAAATATCAATCTAGATATCTAATCTTGTTAGGCAGCCAGTCTACTAGAAGTAAAACTCTGAACGTTAGTCAAGGGCTCCCTTGTTCAAACTGTAATAAGGTACAATTTTTTTCAGAGGAAAATAATTTACTAAAAGGCAGAATCTTCAGGTTTTGATCCAATTTGTATGTCATGCTTTTAAAATCCGAGAAAATGAGATTGTCATGGTTTCAGAATTAAACTAGTTTTATTGACAAAGAGAATAGTGCTATTTCAATTTCAACAAATATATATATGAGGGTTTAACAATGTCACTATATACATTTACCGGTTATGCAGCCTGATCTCCCCTTCTACTTAGATATTCCATTGTTATGGTAACAGGATGCATTACTATATAAACATGCCACGTGTCAGCATATTAATGGAATCTATTTTGTTTATAAAGAGACCATGTTTCTAATTTTCTTTGTTTTTGTTTCTTAGGTTTTTGACATTTTATAATTTAAAAAACAGAATCCTTTCTTTCTTTTTAGTTTACATGAGTCAATATCATTGATAAAAATCCTAAGTTACTTATGCAGAAAATAAAACCAATGTAATTTCAAAATGACTTCTATATAGCCGTCATTTTGGGGCCTTACATATCATGTTAGCTATCTTAGAAGAATTTTACGTTTAATGACTTAAAAAAAAGAAGCCTTTCTTACATATGACAATAAGCGTTAATTGCTTAAAGATCCTAAATTACTAATATACAAAATAAGACAAAAATAATTGCAAAATTACTTTTACTGAACCATTTCACCCCAAGCAAGGCGTAACTGTCACTCAGACGCCAGAGGTTCCAGGGCGTGAAAGAGAATGAGAAGACTTTAGCGTGGAGAAAGGACAATAAAAGAACAGGGTCTAAGAAAACACTATATGGCGATTGACATTACATCTAAATTTTTGAAGATTGTAGATGGTAGGGAAGGAACCGAAAGGGAGTTCCAAATGTGATGGAAGAAAGTACTAGAATAGTACTTCTGGTTAAATCTAGCTAGTTCAACAGTAAAACGATGAGACCTAGTACCTATTTAGTACTGCTTAGTTACTGTTCGCCCTGTTTCCACTGAGTTCAAGTACACACTGCCCAGCCCAGGGATGGAACTCTCAATTACTACATCACAAAATTCACGAACCAATGCTTTAATCCACTAGGCTATTGGAGAAATTGAAGCCTTCCTGCTGATGGGTGCTGTTGCTCAGGTGTGATTGCATTCACCGAGGCTCCTCTTTCTACTGCTGCTGTAATTAGAGGAGACACAACGAAATCAGTCATGGCTGATCATATATGGAAAGAAAACTATAGTCACCAATCTCTGAGGAATGCAGTAAAAATAATAGATAGAGAAAAACACTGGAGAGTCAGACATCTGAAAATCAGCGCGTATGCTAAGAGGATCTCCTTAGTAGGCCTAGCGTGAAAATAAATACGGTATGGGAACCGTTAATAAAAAGAGAAAGAGAAATTACAGAAGGTGCAGATCAGAAAGCGGAATTAGAATTTGATATCCGAAATCATTTTCTCATTATTATTATTATTATTTTCTTTTTTTGTTTTGTTTTGTTTTTTAGTTTGAATTTTGAATTTTTTTGAGTCTCTGTATCTATAGAAGGTAATAATTGACTGAAGGGCATCGTATGACTCAATCTGATTCAAACAAACAGCTTCTTTTTTTTTTTTTGGCTTTTTTATCCCCACCCCACATTGTCTACTCTTAAGTATGTTCCGCATTTCTTTCCCTTTCTTTTTTCCACACCTGCTCTTTATTGCAAAGAAACAAGAGACCATGATATTTCTGGGTGAGCAGCACTTTTTCCCAACCCAAACCTACCAGCAACAATACCCCTTTAGGTGTTGATGTCAATCACAGTACTCTTGGAATTCTCTGCAGCGGATCTCGTTGAGCGATTTAAGCGATGACGCCGATGTTACAGCTCCAATCTAGCCATCAGCAAAATAAACGCGCCAATAACTATGACACGTATTTACATAGAATATTGCCAAACAGGCATTCTCGATTTAGAGAGCATGGCCAATACATACTGGCTATAATAATAATTTTGGATTCTTGCTTACAAATTCTAATACCTGTTTTATAGATGTGCTCTTTGCTGTAAGTTAAAGCATTTTCTTTAATTTAAACGATGACACCGATGGTACAGCTCATATCAAGCCATTAGCAAATTAAACGCGTCAATAGCTATAACACATATTTACATGTGGCTCTGTGGGTGTTGAAAAAGCACAAATAGGTCGGAGCAGATGGAGAAGGTTGGAAGCAAACAGCCATAGTGAAAATGAGGTATTGCCCTGATTTGTAGTGAGTCTTAAAGTCTTGCATGGGATGCGTGTAACAAATTTAACAAGATTTGGCGCTCGAACCTTCCATCCTTTCGAACATTTATTGAAGCAGTCCTACTGTATGGATTAGAAACTTGGATATTATCTCTGCGTCTTGAAAGGCGACTGAATGGAACCAATACAAATCTACTTAGAAAAATCCAGAACATCAGTTGGAAATCCCATGCAACTGTTAACACAATTTACGGAGAATTGAGACCAATCTGTCTTAAGGTCAAACAAAAATGATTACAGTTTGCCGGCCACTACCACCTAGCGGACAGGAAAATCGTTTCATCCTTACTCCTATGGCATCCTTCTGGAAGTGTCTTCTCGCGAAAATTGACTTTTCCAGGCACCATATATCGGGACTCAGGGTTGGACATTCGGGGATCTGGGGACAGCAATACAGGACCGAACAGTGTGCAAAGGGATTGTTAATGGAGTTCCAACCAACCATAAGGAAATCGAAGGATGACGACGATGATGAAAGTAAAAACAACTGTTATGATTGTTTACGCAATTTACATTGTTCGAACTGTTTTTCTCATCTTTAGTGCCATATTCACGACGTTTCGACCATTGTACGCCCTGGCATTTTCAGAATCTGCCTGTATTTCTGAGATGAGGTATTGTAATTATTTACACTATTTACGTTGTTCGGACTGTTTGCCCCATCTTTATTGTTATATTCACGACGTATCGGCCGTTGTACGCTCCGGCTTTCTTCAGGTGATATTCGTTGGAATTTAGAACCGAATTCTTTGGTTTAGTCTACGGGGGAACTCTGATTATGAATATCAGGATCTTATTGCTTTCCTTTTTTTAATTGTATACTTTCCAAAGTGTTTGATACAATATAAAATGGGAGGGTATTCACTAACACAGCACATGAAGACTGTTTTAAGTTTAAAGTAGAAAAATAAAAGTAAAAGCCACATTTTTTCACTTATGAAATCTCTATGAATATTGTGGCCAACAACTTTTATATTTAAAAAAAGAATATATCCCGCAAATATCTTAGCTAACACGGAACATACTAACAATGTTGCAGATACGTTGCGTTTTAGTTGGAAGGATATGTGACGTTATGACGTCGCTACTGTAACGTTTGAATCAACTATTTTGCTGATCCCAAAAAACAGACCACTCACCCACATTTTTTTTAGTAACGCTGTGAAATGCTGTAGCTGAAAAAAATTCCACACTTGTCAATTAGGGGCATTAAATTACTTTTTATTCACTTAATATATACTGAAGGTATAAAATTTCTTTTTATATTAAAAAAAGAATGAGAATCAGTAATCTGAATGATGAATGCACGTTCTCATACCACTCTAGAATTAATTGTTCATTTTCTGTTAATGTAACGTTACAAGAAAATGTATTTGCAACGTTATAAGGTTTTTGCGAAGTTTTTTCAGTAAATATTTAATGATTCCTGATGCATTTGTCCCGTAAATAATATTAGCGGACTCATGTGAGTCCAGGAAAAAAGTAAGAAAACAAAATAAAAATGGAATTTAAACAAGTATTAATAAATATATTAAACAGACATGTTACAAAAAGATGAATGTGAAATGAAGTTAAAGTTGCGAAGAGTTTAAAGCAACCTTCAGTATGTCTCTCTAGGGTAATTACATGTCGACAGAACGCGATGAGAACGTCTTGTCGCTGTCAAAGTCAAAATGGAAAGAGGAAGAAGCTTTCAAATCTCGCGTCGCCTAATGATTATCGTCAGGGGGTGGTAATTCGATATCTCGCCACCTGTGTCTTAGTGATTTTGTCGCCTTCCTTGGTGTGAAATGATTAAAAAGGATGGTCTCTTTAATAATATAAACATATGATTATTTCATAGATATCATTACATCAGGTAAAAATTATTAATCTTTCCATTACGTTGTCTTTATTGTCTTCCATCATGAACATCTGACAGCTAACAAAGAACGTTGTTTCAACGTTGCAGATACCGTTGTGTTTTGTTTGGCAGGATATGTGACGTTGTGGCCTCGCTACTGTAATGTCGGAATCAACTCTTTTCCTGACCCCAACAGACCACCCACCCACAACTGTATAGTAACGTTACGGTGTGCAGTCGCTGAAAAACAAACCCGTACTAGTCAATTATAAATTCAAATTACCTTTTCTCCACTTACTAATATGCATAGAAGGTATACAATTTCTTTTCGTATTTTTAAATTGATGATCACTAATTAAGATTATAAATGAACGTTCTCATATCTTCATCGAATTTATTGTACATTTTCCGTTACTATAACGCTGCAAGGTAACGTATTTACAGTGTTACAACTTAACGTTGCGTCAAAGTTGTGTATTCTGCAAAGAAAGGTTTTTGCAACTACTGTGTAACGTTACATACAGAGTGCGATGGGAAAATCATCGCCATTTTATATTTTTAATTTCGCGCATGCGCGTTCTTTGCTTGTGATTCTGTCGACTGCACTGTATAGTAGGGTCAGTTCGGTACCGTCTGTGAGAAAAAGAGTACAATTCAATCGGTTAGAAATTTGGAAACGGTATTCTGTACTACTTGGCATTCGCACCGGAAACCCCAAAGCGAAAATTTCAGAGTATTTGGGTGTCAGAAGAGTCCATCTCGGAAAGAGTTGGATGAGTCTAATTGTGATTACGAAGTTGCGGCAGCTCAGAAATCTCACTCGAATCGTTTCGATAGGAAAAGAACTCCCGAATTTGTTGGTGAGGGACTCACTCAACACGGAGGCCTATATCAAGTGCCTTGAGGAGGTAGTGCTCCTCTTGGCTAAGAGGGTGGCTGCTGGAAGACCCTATGCCTGGCAACAGGGCTCTGCATCATGCTATACAAACAGGAGAACCCAGTCATGGCTGTCAAACAATTTCTGCGACCACATCCCCTTTTATATCTGATAACCTAACTCTCCAGACTGCAACCCCCACTTGTGTGGGGCGCAGTTGAGCGAGAGACCACCAAAACTCCTTGTAGCACCAAAGATGAACTGAAGATAAGGATTATGGCTGCATTCGCCAGCATGATCAAAGAGATTACCCAGAAGAGTTGCAGGAGATTCCGAAGTTGTCTGGAGGCCGTGGTTGATGCCAATGGTGATTTTATTGCATAGGTTTACTCTATAGTATTTCAAGATATTTTTTGTGAAATTTTGGTAAATATATCTGTTAAAATGAGATGTCAGTGCTATTTTCATTTCGACGTCATTTAGACAACAATTTATCCATCGCACCCTGTATATGTTGTGGCAACCTCATAATATTAGCTGTGTCAAATCAATTCCGGTTTCGGTTTTATTGTTATTATTAGTAGTAATAGTTTTCAGTTTCGATATTTTGGTAATTATTATTCATTTTCTCTTAATGTAACGTTACAAAGCGCGAATTTGCAACGTTAATGTGTAAAGTTTTATGCAATTTAGCGGGTCTGTAAAAAAAAATAAATAAATAAAAAAAATAAAAATAAAAAGTGTTTTTGCAGAAACGTTAATTTGATAACCGGGATGATTCGAAAATAAAATAAGTAATAGGAAAAAATGTAAATTTTTAACTATGACTTGAATTTTATTAATTAGATATAGTTTTTTGTTAGTGTTTATTTATTAGTATCATTTTTTAAGGTTAATTTTATTTCGTTTTCAGAGAATGATTTTCGTTCTTATTAAGCTTTGTTCTGCATGTTAGTTTCTTACAAACAATTGAAATTAAAAAAAAAAATGCATGTTTAATTAAAAATCTACTAACAACTAAATATAAATATACACTGAATATTGCTGCCATATATGGTTTGGTGTCCCCACTGTTCATCCCGAGGTTCTCGACAAAATCCAGAGACGAATATGCAATGTGATAGGTCCTGATCTGACATCTCGTCTACAGTCAATTTCTCACAAACGTGATGTGGCTTCCCTCTGTCTTTTCTACAAATATTTTTATGGCGACTGCTCTGACGAGCTAATTTCGCTTATACCAAAACTGCATGAATTTAAGCGTGCTACTAGGTTGGCATCTCGGCTCCATCCTTTCATTGATGAAAGGGTTAAATATAGCCGTCTCTTCTACTCCAACAGCGTCTTCTCACGCACTTCTCGGCTATGGAACTTCCGTGCTCTTACTTCCTGATAGCTATAATCTTCTATATCGATAGCTATAATCTTGCTTCCCTGATAGCTATGATCTTCAAATATTCAAATGTAACGTCAGTCGACATCTTCTGATGCCTTGATCTTGATCCCCGTCCTTCTCTATATACTTTCCTCAAACACCCCTCTTGCTATCACTCTCTGTAACCCCTTGCGTGCTAGTGCCACTCCCGCCTTATTTGATGGTCTACAAGAGTCGGACATTGAATGTAGATAGTCTTTATAGAGTTACACATGATTCAAACACAGGTGTACTATGGAGTCTGCTTAAACATCGACTTATCTGACGGCTCAAATTTAAATATACGATTTCCCTATTATTTACCAAACCTCATTTTTGTTGTTATAACAAAGTTTCAGCCGTTGTGTTCTCATAAAAAATAATACCTTCTGCGTAACAATATTAAAGTGTTGGTTCGAGAATTTGCAGACAAAGTAATTGTGAGTTCAATCCCTGGGCTGGGCAGCGTGTACTTGTATTCTGCGTAAACAGGACAAACAATAACTGAGCAGTACTAAAAATAAGAATTAGACGAGATATCCCTAAGAGTGGAGTTTGAATGGTCTAGTTCCGTAGATTGTATAAAGGGTTTAGTTCGAAAATGGGAGCCAGGGAGGACAACGTCAGGAAAGTTGTCATAACAACAAAAAAGTGGACGATAATACCCAGTTTGTGTCACCTCCAAAATTCAAACAGAAATGATTTCCTTGTTAAATATTCAATATACCAGCATTATATATATATATATATTGAGCACTTTAAAAAAAAAAAAAGTGCCCAATACAACGATTAAATCAGCGTAACGAATTGACTGTACATAAAAAAACCTACGTATTACAATTATACATCCATTATTATATATATATATATATATATATATAATGGTACATGTAATATTGATTTTAATATTGGCATGTATTAAGACAAATTGAATAAAATAAGTATTGTATTTTAGGTTCGAAACTATATAAAAATGATTTAATCATATCAGAGGCTTTTTTAATATAGTTGTAAAAAATATATAAAAATAATTAAAAAAAAAAAAAAAAAAAGAAGAAATTATCTCAGATAATTTCT
This sequence comes from Acanthosepion lycidas, assembly GCA_963932145.1. Taxonomy (NCBI): domain Eukaryota; kingdom Metazoa; phylum Mollusca; class Cephalopoda; order Sepiida; family Sepiidae; genus Acanthosepion; species Acanthosepion lycidas. The sequence continues at coordinate 69,269,320 of OZ010603.1, read as the reverse complement.
TCGTAATTTTAATGTATATTCTTAACCGGAAGTATGATGTCGTCTCTTAATATGACAGTTTCCCAAGATATATATGAATTGAATACCCCCACAACATGTAACCTATATTTTAAACATTTCTGCGTAAACTTTGACCTGTCTTGTAATTAGTCAAAAGAGACATACCAATAAGATTTTAAAATCTGCCCCCCTCCTACTTAACTCTTTAATAAGCAAACATGTTTTCTGTTTTCAAAAATAAATCATTTGCATCAAAAGTTACCGAACATAAAGGATAACGGGATAAATTAATTTTAAGTCCCGAAACATAGAAATTTCCGTGTCGCAATGTAAAATATTTTTAAATAAAAATATTATATATATATATATATATATATATATATATATGAGAAAATGTATAACTTTATTTGAGACACCTGTCGTCAGTTAAGAGTTTATCGGATGAAACGAGTCACAAATAAATTTTTTCCGCTTTGTATTACAAGTTCCTCAATAATGTTCTATATATCGCTATGTCATATACAGTTCACAATTTTGCTGGTAATTTTTTTTTTAAATTGGTTCAAAAAGGAGTTGTTTTTTTATTTGAAATTTTATTATGATAAAGAAAAAAAAAAAAAAGCATTTTATGATAAAATTTTGCTCTCGTAAAAATACCCTATCTTAGACTTGATTACTGCAGTAAAAATTTTTTGTATTCCTTGCAAAAGTTTCTGAAAATATAAGCTTGATCCCATTCTTTTTTCAATGATTGTAAGAGCCCTATTTCATTTTTTTCTTTTTTAAATTTTTCTATTAAGTTCATTCCATGCTAATTCTGGGGGTAGCTTCAAACTTTTGAAGCTGATTATATATATATATAATTACTTTATGCCGAAAATTACGGTAATTGCATGTTTCATATTGCTATTTATTTAATACCCCTCACCTTTTAAAAATGTTTTTCTTTTCATATAACTGATAACTTTTTTCTACAATATTATGATAGCCCGGTTTTGGTGTGTGGCGAGAAAGTTTCTTTCTCTGCAAAATGTTGGTTCTTGGCAAAAGTTCCAAAATCAAGTTGACATTTTCAAAGCTTTTTTTTCTTTTTTCTTTTCTTATTTTTCTTTCTTTTTTTTTTTTTTTTTTTTTTTAATTACCTTTCTTTTAATTCTGACAAAGGTTCCGTCCGTGTATGCATTAAAAAAAAAAAAAAAAAGAAACCAAAATTCTTCTTCCTGAAGAATTCATTATTTCTTCAGGCTACTACGAAGGAGAGGAGTCAGGTAATTTTTACAGACCTCTTGCGGCAGGTAGAAGTTGCCACACAACTGCGCCCGGGCAAAACAGTGTAGCGTTCCTTAAAGAATGAGACAATCCACAAAAACAAAAAAAAAAAAAAAAATTATCGCTGAAAGAAAATGTTATCAGAAAAATTAATCTTTAGCATTAAATTCTTTTTAGTTTCAAGAATGATGCCAACGGATTTAACATGACTACTAATAGACTACTATAAAAAAAAAAACTTCTTTTGACTGCTAGACATTAATATTCTAGACATGGTAAAATTGGGAGGGAGTAATGTTCTAGAAAAGTATGGCTAATAATGTATGGTATTTTTGAAGTTTATTTTGAAAGAGCGTCGTTGAAGCCATCTAGTAGCCTAATTTTTTAATATTTCTCGATTCAGATGGCTGTTGGCAGGACATTTCTCTTCAAGAGAATTCGAGCAAATATTATGGAGAAATACGACATGACGCCGGTTAGTATAAATAGGGTTTCCACTATTATCTCCGTTAATTTGTAAATATATATTTACTTATTATTTCTTCTCTATATACATACATCTATATATATATATATATATATATATATATATATATATAATTTTTAGAAATGTTTAGTTTCTCCGCGATTTGCTTTTGAAAATGTTAGACTATAATTTATATTGACAAAATACACCATATTGTTTTAGTTTCTCTTAATAATTTGTAAATTTTATTACTTGACTAAAATTTAACGCTTTTAACCAAATTTAAAATTGTGGCTTTAGTTAAACGATATGGCTGAAGGTTATTTACATTGCTTAAATACGGACAATTGTCCTCTTCTTTGCTATTATAACAACGTTTCAGTCACTGGGACCTTCGGCTTTCTTCAGGGAATTTTGATATTCGTTTATATAATCTACAGGGATTGATTGTTCTTGTTCCGCTGTCTATGGGGAGAATTAAGAGAAAAATATCTTTATCCCTAGACGTGCTCAGAGAAACGAGAACAGTTTATCCCCGTAGATTAAATAAAGGGTTCACTTCGAAATTCCCTAAAGGTTATACAGATCGATAGACACTGGAAGAAGGCCGGAGGGTACAACGACCGAAACGTTTTGATAATAACAACAAAAATAATAAGGAAAAGTGTCTACGTGTAAATAATGATAATTCAGACATGAAAAATGGCGGAAGATCTTTGTATGTACACTAATGGCTTAAAAATTACCGACGCTGGAACATTTGTAAAAAACATTACTTTTTATTTATTTCCATTGTCCGGACTGTTGTCGTCATCTTTGTTGCGATATTCACGACGTTTCGGCCGTTGTACTCTCCGGTCTTTTTCAGGGGATTGGAATTTCTAACTGAACCATTTATTTCGTCCATCGGGGTAGATTGCTCTAGTTTCGCGTACCGTGCCTCTTTGGGCCAAGGTACTGGATCTAACCAACAGTTTTATCCACTGGGCCATGTGGATAAAAGGACATTTTGAGGACATCAGTGTATGGATTTTTTGGTACTTCCAACCAGCTGAAGAGCAGCGGAGCGTACAACGGCTGAAACGTCGTGAATGTGGTAATGAAGATGAGGACAACAATGTAAATAATATAAATAATTACAATACCTCATCTCAGAAATGTAGGGAAATCCTGAAGAAGGCCGGAGCGTACAATGGCTGAAACGTCGTGAATGTGGCAATAAAAATGAGGACAACAGTCCGAACAATGTAAATAGTGCAAATAATTACAAGACCTCATCTCAGAAATATAGACAGATCCTGAAGAAGGCTGGAGCGTACAACGGCTGAAACGTCGTGAATATGGCAAATAAAGATGAGGACAACAGTCCGAACAGTGTAAATAATGTAAATAATTACCTCATCTCAGAAATATAGACAGTTACTTTTATTTTATTCATTATTAAATGGTATTTTAAATTCATCTTCGTGGCTTGATGTAGTAATTTACACTCGGCTTAACCGGTTTCAAAATTGTTGGTTTAAGAAGGAATAAAAAAAATAAAAAAAAAGTTAATGAATTAATCTTAAACCTTTACAATTTCTAATTCTCTCGCCCTATTTGATATTTAAATCGTTTACAATCAGGACCAATATTCCCATACTTTGTTATTCACATAACGTTTCAGTTGCTGTTTTTCGGCATTCGTCAGTTATCTGTTAATCCAGGTAACCTTAAAAGAACTTCGAAATGAACCCTTTATTTAATTTACGGGGTAGATTATTCTTCTTCTGCTGTTCATGACAGCCCGCCTTCTTTAAGCATCTAACAACAACAACAACGTCAAGAGTCTGACTAGATAATATCAATAATAATAAACCCTTAACCCAGAAGTGCAGGTAGAAACTATATATCGAATGATTTTTTATTTTTCGGCAAAAGAATTGCGAGAATAATTATAACCCCCGCCCCACAAAAAAAAACAAAAAAAAAACAAACAGAAAACTTTACTTAAGACATGTATAGATGGCGCCTTTATTGCCATAAATAGTGATTGAACACGTGGGGAGCATATTATTGCGCATGCGTACTCTATACCGTTAAATGAAGTCATTCGTAATAACGTTAAGCTTCCCCCTTAAAAACATAACCCGCTTATTTTTCTGTGTTATTCTCAAACTGTTAATTTCTCTCATGTTATTTTACAAAAATAAAATTAATATGAGCTCTTAAATTTTAATCAACGATTATCGTGAGGAGATTTAGTCAAAGTTGTACATATAAGATTTCCTGTTTTAAACACGGAGCTGGTGAAAAGATCTTGGCCCAACTCTCTTCCCCAAATCCTACCAAGCATCAGATTTATATATGCTTCTTTCTTGGGGGAAGCGGGTGGGTACTAAGAAGTCGTGTAATGAGGAATCGGAGAGCTGAGTTCGAATGCCAGCCTAGTTCATTACTTTCATTTACGTGCTAATACCCTTGGGAAAAGGTATGAATCCATTTCTTCACGCCCCAGCTATGGGTAAATACCAGGAAAGACTAGGTTCTAGGGTGGCAACCAGTTTAGGAGAAAGGAAAAAAATCTCTGAATTCAGATCAACATGGGGAGAGTTGTTATCAGTTAGACCGAACATGTGAGCAACGATGAGATTTTGGAGAGCATGCAAACAAAACGGGAACTCATACTTAACATCAGAAAGTGGCAGCTGAAATTTCTGGGACGCATAATGAGAAAAGAAGTTTTGGAAAATCTGATACTCACAGGGCGGATAGAGAGAAAGAAGGACAAGAGAAAAGAACGCGTGACATACTTAACGGGTCTAAGCAAGTGGATGGCAGAACAGGGTCTTGAAGAAATAACAAAAAGCCAAAGCTTATTGAGAGCTACAAGGAAGAAGAGAAGATGGAGAGCCATGATCGCCTATAAAAGAAGAATAATTTTTATAGTGATTCCTTTTGAGAACTTCTGCACCCTTGCCCATGTGTGTGTTTTATTTTAAGTCTCTTAATGTTCAGACTTTAGAATTCTTATTTGTCTCGTTTATATGGAGTTACGGTGGAGCAATGGATAGCGGCTCGGATTAAGGAATTGGAGAGTCGAGTTCGAATTCCAGTCAAGTCCATTCCATTCACTTACGTGCTAATACCCGCGAGAAAGTTATTAATTCATCTCTTAAGGCCCAAATTATGAGTAAATATTTAGAAGGAAAAAAAAAAATTCTGAATTCAGACCAACAATGGAGGGTTGTTAGGCTATCTTACATAGGAAACACTGCAGTACGTGTGTACCCCTGAAAAATCCAACACACCTAATAGTGTTTAGACATTTTTCAATAGTTTGTTAGTTAAATATGATTTAAAACATGATTTTATATATGAACTGAATACTAGATGACCTAGTGGATTAAAGCACGGGTTCGTGAATTTGGGTGAGTTCCATCAGGACGTTAAAAACTTTTTTCCTATAAATATAGTATACCTTAAAAACTATATATATATATATATATATAACTTGAAAACTTTTAAAACTTTGTCATACATTTTTCACTATATATATATATATATATATACATACATAAGAAATATAGTTTTAAGGTGTGCTATATTTATGGGATAAAGTGCTCAATATCAGAGATGGAGCGTATGTAAATATAAAAGTGAACATTGAAGTCAACACCCAGAGGCGATAGTCTGTTTCATGCTAAACGCAATCATCAGACCTTGAAACAAACCGTCGCCTCTGGGTGTTGTTGACTTCAATGTTTATATATATATATATGTTTTTAGTTTGGCGGATACACAGTGCAGTAAAATAGGTACTCTTACCTGTTTAATACAAAGTGGGTTATATATGCAAATAAACAGTGTTAATAAAAGGTAACCGGAAAATCATTTAAAGTGTGAAATGGTGCAAATTGGTTTTAAGATTGAGTGACGGAAAGTTTCATTAAATTAAATACAATTATATAATACAATAATAATAGGTATATAATATCTATATACCTAAGACCAGATATTCGAAGGTTAATGTAATATAGTTAAATACATTCCAAACATCTTTTATTCGTAAAATCTTTTTTCTCCTTGGCTACGTTTGAAAAAAATTACTATCATTTTTAGAAACCCTGAATCGAGCCGATGTCTTGATTTGAAAGAATGTGACCATATGTATACAAGTGTCCAACATGTCGTCTCCTCTGACATTTATCGCCTGTGCGCGCGTGCGCAGGGGAAGATTATTTTACAAGCGCGCTCATTTCCAAAGAAAAAAAAATATTCGAAGTTAGAACGACTGATAAGTGTCATCTGTTTTCTTTGAACAGAACCGCATTCATAGAAAGTTTGTTTTTTTTTCTAAGGGATTAAAATTTTACCTGTAAGAGATTTAATTTGTCTTTTAAAACTGGGAAAAAAATCTCGAACGAATAAATAAAATCGTTTACAGTTTACATTTTTACACTTAGGAAAATGTTTTAAATTTCGAAATTTGAATTGTGAACCCCTTTTATTTATTTTATTTTCTATTTGCTACGACACGGTAAAAATATTTGAAATGTGTTACAATGAATTTTTTTACCTTATTTTTGTCAATCACTCACGGTAGTTAGTATAAAAAAATAGGGTTGTGTTTTAGAATAGGCACTGTGACTTGAAATAATTTTTTAATGTAATCTTTGATTAATCATAGATTAAATACTAAAGACCAGGAATATGTGTTTTTTTTTTTTTTTTTTTCAAAATAAAATCTAATAATTTTTTTTTTTTTTTGATGCGGGTGAGGTGTGTCCAGTTTGCTATGTAAACTCATTATAAATTGTCCCACCACTTTTTTCTGCGGTAGACCAGTTGCAATCCAAGGCTATAGAACCCAGTCTGTCTTGCTATTTATTTACCCATAGGTATTAGCATGTCAGTGAAAGTAGTGGCTCTGAATTGAATTCGAAATCGGCTCTCCGATTCCTCAATCTGAGCGGCTATCCATTACTCCACTACGGAAACAAACAAACAAACAAACAAACAAAAAAAAAGTTCATATTCCCATTTTCCATGGACCGGAAATATTAGAGAAAATAAAGGTAATATTAGATAATATTAATATTAGAGGTAATATTTAATAGCATTTAATCAGTTATTTTTTTCTAAATTAAATTTCATATATAACACATAATTTTTTTTTTTTTAACTTTTTGCTATAACGCATTCTTGTTCAAAATGGACAGTGGTCATTACTGCACCATTTCTATTGGTTTACTCGCATCGCCTTCGTCCCAGTTCTACTTTTCTCTTTACCGATAATAATCCACTGAAGGGATCAATACTCTATGAGCTTTATATCAATTTCAGTTGAGGATCGGTCGCTATGACAACCTTTATTTTTTTGCCTCTCTATCCCCAAATGCCATCGATTTTTACGAAGAATAATAACCGACATAATTCCTGATTAATTTATTGGTCCCCACCCCGATGTCTCTTTCTTTTTTCTTTTTTTTTTTCCCTGGCACGCATCTTGCAAATAACATTTATTTAATTCCGTCGTTTCGTTTGCTCCAATTCCTGTTTGGAACCCTAACAGGAAAAATGACAAAAAACAAAAACAAAAAAAAAAAAAAAAAAAAAAAAAAAACAACAACAACAACAAAAAAAAAAAAAAACTGGGATGAAAAAGAAAGCATGTTTGCGTTAAATTGTTTTTATAGCGAATGTTATTAATACTAGGTTGCTGCATTAAAATAGAGATTAAGATCTTCCAGCAAAGTGTTTATATATATATATATATATATATATATATATATAAAAACAAACTATGAACCCAACGAGCCAGGCAAACCTATCTAGGTTTCACCAATGCGGATCGTCAGGGTACACGGGTTTGTTTATTTACAAACCAAAACACCAAGGTTTTTCCAAACGAGTATAATTACATATGAAATTCTGAGTAGCGGTTTTTTTGTTTCGTTTTTTTTTTTTAAATCGGTATCACTCCAAGCAAGTACACAACGAGCACGCAAGGGATTACAGGTTGAGGAGGAATTAGGTGCAGTAACATTAATAATGAGGAGATACAGAAAAGTATTCAGGGGGACAGTAGATATCTCTGCCGATTTTGGCATTGAGCAATTAGTTTATTTTGCATCTTAAGTTTTTAGCTTATTCAAAGATTTTGCATTTAATTCTTACTATTAGGTTGGTGCAAAAATAATGACGTAATAATGTCGTTTTTTGACGTATTTTTTAACGTCAGAAAACGACATTATTACGTCATTATTTTTGCACCAACCTAATATATATATATATATATATATATATATATATATATATATATATATATATGAGAACAAACGGAGTATAATTGCACTATACGTAACATTAAAAGAGGTCTCAATACATAGTAGAACTAAATATTTTAATATCCTAATATATATTTATATATATATATATATATATATATATATAAATAGGAGGACAGAGTATGTCCTCTAACCTTTGGTAATCGAGGAGAAGGACAACACTAAATGCCAAAACTGAAAGCCCGGGGGCAGGAGTTCTTTGGAGATCATGTGGCATAGGGTGTGAACCTGTTCTCTGTATTCGATTCTTCCAAAAAGTGTGGTTTGTTCTGCACAAGCCTTCACCACTTATAATCAAACTATATGTGTGGGTAGTGTGACTGTTTGATTCTAGAAACTGAGCTGCTTGACCCTCATACATAGAAAAATGATGTGAGAGTTATATATGTATATATATATATATATATATATATATATATATATATATATGTCTAAGAAATATACATCAATTACACAACTCCGAGTTTCATGCTGACGCAATTTTCAAGTGCTGGAAATATTACATATATATATAATACTAATAATATAATAATTCTAGCACTTGAAAATTGCTTCGGCATAAAACTCGGAGTTGTGTAATTAATGTAAGATATTATGTATATTTCTTTATATATATATATATATATATATATATATATATATATATATATATATATATATATATATATATTATTTAAAAAAAATTATAACATAAATATGTTATAAAATCACTACAAAAATAGCCATTTTGTTTCAACACCTCCGGTGTTTTATCAAGTGATTAAACATCATCACTTGATAAGACACCGGAGGTGTTGAAACAAAATGGCTATTTTTGTAGTGATTTTATAACATATTTATGTTATAATTTTTTTAAATAAGTAATTATATCTGCTCTAATCTGTATTGAGCACTCTTTTAAGAACAGTAATTGTTGGTTATTGGAATTCATTCCGTATACCCCAATTATATACTTTATATATATATATATATACTTTATATATATATATATATATATATATAAATAACTTTGTTTCCTAACACTGGGCATTGTTTTTTCTTATACTATAGAGTATTTATACGTATTTGTATATGATTGCTCATTCGTATTCCTACCTATATTTACCCATGCGATCATATATATATATATATATATATATATATATATATATAACCTTATTTTTAATCCGACAGATTTTATCACTTGTAAACGATGCTTTAATGGATACCCATTTTTAAGTAGACGCTACGTCTGTTAATCCACTAAAATAGTTTTTAAAGTTATATATATATATATATATATATATAAATGAAAATAAAATATTGGTAAGCAAATATAATACAATTTATTTTGAAGAGGACCTAATGCGATATATAAAAATAAAAAAAATGACTTTTTTTTTTTTTTTTCATTTTGCGATTCTGGGGTTTAAAAATATTGTCGATCTGAAAATAGTGCACTTTTATTTACTTTATCTTTTTAATTTTTTTTTTTTTTAATATCCGTCTATTTATTTTTGTGTAGCTGTATCACAGAAAATATGACCAGATATAATTTTTATTTTCATATTAATATATTTGAACCACAACAGATCACGAATAATGAAAAAAAAAAAAAAAAAAATTGAATTTTGTAAAAAAATAATTGTCGTGAGGCGGGTTTGGAGACTCCAGTGGACTTTGTAATTTAATCCCCGTACGGAAGCCAAAACAAAATGTGCTCATACCACATTATGTCTTAAATTAAAAACAAATACGTTGAAATTCATAATCTGGAGATTTTTCGGTGGGTGGGGTATATTATTATCGATTAAGCACTGTAGATTACGAACTTCAAAAACATGTATTATCTTTTTTCCATTTTACGAAATTACATCGTATCAGCATATTTATTTTGGCTTCCGTATGCCGTGAGAATCAATGTACAACTAATTTCCATAAAAAAAAAGTGGACACCTATTTAAATTTTATAAAATTTAATTTTTTTTTTAAATCTTCCTTATTTGGTGTGCTCAAATCTATATTAACATAAAAAAAAAAAAACAATTTTGAAAAAATTATTTCTGGTCATAGTACGTATTGTCGTTGACCATCTTATTATAGCTGGACATGTAAACACATACACACACACCTCTGTAAATAAAGTATACACTGCAATTTCTAAAGAAGTACTTGATATTTACTTATCAGTCCGACAGATTCTGTTATTTAAACGTTACTTTTACTGGATAACCATATTTGTGTAGACGCTCCGTTTATCTTATTGAAGAAAAATATATTCTCTCCAGTAGGATTCGAACATGCAACCACCTGGGTAGTGGAAACTGTCGTTAGATCATAGATTCATAGAAAATATACATGTTATAATATGTTTATTATAAACAGATCATTTACTTGAATATTTGACTTCACTAACCAGACACTTCCTCTGTAGCTAAAAGGTATAGCACGTCAAGCTATATGACGGTTCCGTGTAGGATACAGGTTCGATTCCTGACGGAGGACGAATATTTTCTATGAAGTTTCTCGGGCATTCAGGCCGGTAAATATTGTTAATACTGTTTATTACAAACAGAGCATTTACTTAAATATTTGTATCTAAAAATAACGTATAAACAGAAAATATATTAAATAATTGTTGGACTATATATATATATATATATATATATATATATATATATATATATATATATATTTGTTCCTCACCTGTCGAGATGCATTTACATCGAAACAAAAATGCATCTTTGTCGTGAGTACTTGTTTGTCCTTATGTAACATTTTATGTATATATATGTGTGCATATATATGTATATATGTGTGTGTATATATATATGTATGTGCATATATATGTGTGTGTATATATATATGTATGTGCATATATATGTATATATGTGTGTGTATATATATATGTATGTGTATATATATATGTATGTGCATATATATGTATATATGTGTATATATATGTATGTGCATATATATGTATATATGTGTTTATATATAATGTATATATATGTATATATGTGTATATATATGTATATGTGTGTATATATATATATGTGTGTGTGTATATATATATATATATATATATATATATATATATAAACGCACGTTGTTTTAGCGGTTATACGTATTTGACTTGCTATCTGTTTCTTTTTTTAAATTATTTTGTTAAATAGGATGTGCATTTGGTGTAATGTGTAACGACTCGGAATGAGAATTCGGAGAGCCGAGTTCAAATTCCAGTCAGGTTTATTACAATCACTTACACGCAAATACCCTTAGGAAATCTATGAATCCATCTCAACTCACCAGCTATGAATAGACAGGGCCTATAGCCTTGTTTGGCAGCCAGTCTATATCGGAATGTAAAGGAAACCTACTTCGAAAAAAATATTTTGCCTAGTCAGTCATGAATCGAATGAGAAATGATCGCCCATGCGTGTATCACATCTGGCACGTATCAGCAACCGGCCAACATTTCAGAAATGCGTTAACCGTAAGTGTAGAAAAATATATGAAGAAATTCATTTGAATGTTGCCATCGGAAAATCTTTGAAGTCAACAGTCAGAGGCGACAGGCTGTTTCATGCTAGGCGCAATCGTATTAGATTGGTGCAAAAAATAATGACGTAATAATGTCGTTTTTGGACGTTAAAAAATACGTCAAAAAACGACATTATTACGTCATTATTTTTGCACCAACCTAATATATAATCTGTTTCAGATTATCAAAAGCTTTAACAATATTCTGAAAACGGTTATTCTAAAATACGATAATAAATGTATATTTTTATAATACTTAAAAATATACTAAAACAATTTATATTAAATAATATTGAATACGCCTTGCAAACGACTAAACTTATTCAGCTAATCCAATCAACGTATTTCTTTTGCAGAAGGCCGTGAATGTGTAAACTGTGGGGCGACGTCTACACCATTATGGCGGAGAGATGGGACGGGCCATTACCTGTGTAATGCCTGCGGTCTCTATCACAAAATGAACGGTTCCAATCGGCCTCTTATCAAACCAAAGCGGCGTTTGGTAAGTAATTCTTTTTTATTTATATATTTTTTTTTCAGTGCTTAATCGATTAGCATTGGTTCATGAATTTGGTATGATAGTGATTGTGAGTTCAGTCCTTGGTCCAGATTATTGCTAGACCCGTCTCCACTGAGTAAACGGGTCCAGTAATAACTAAGCAGCTCTAAAAAAAAAAAAAAAAAAAAAGAACACGTAGTTGTACCCTTATACATGTCATAAATACATGAGATATGAATTCATATCCGCCCCCAGCTATGGGTTAAATAGTAGTAATGGCATCTAGAATAATAATTGTTATTTTAAGGAAATTGTTAATGCAATATTCACACACCCCACCCTCAAAAAGACGAGTTTCTTCTAAGAATTGAAAAATGTTCAATTTCTTTTGATTCTTTTTTTTTTTAATTTGTTTCGCTTATATTAAAATCAAATATATTTTTCTATATTTCTCTTTCACAATATTCACTCAAAAAAAAAAAAAAAAAGATTTATTCTTACAATCTAGAATATATTTCAGCTTTAAAGGACTCATACAGGGTTGATAAGCCGTCAAAATTCAATGAATGCAAGTACGCACTGCCTGGTACAAGGATTGAATTTACAATTATTAAACGAGCTTGAAATTCCTAAATTCCACGAAAAAAAAAAATTCCCCTGAACGTAATTCCGTGTTATTTATTACCTTGTCGATCTATCTTGACCTCTAACTGTAAAATGTTCAAATTATTTTTAAATAGTTATTGCATCCGAAAAGCAATGATTTTTTTGGAGATTTCTCTCATTTCGTTCACACGAATGGCAGTTATCGTCTCCATCATGCGCATCCAGATGGTCAGTGTGGTCAGAAACTGCCTCTCTGTTGCTATGGCTTTCAGCTTTGAGTCACATTTTGCTGTCTGCCTTAGGTGTTTTTTCATAAACATCTTTCAAATTTCTCATTCGGTAATCCCTTTATTTTATTACTGTCTTCTTTAGAACTGGAAAAAAAAAAAAAAAAAAAAAAATATAAATAAAAAGCTCGTTGCATTGTTTTTGAGACTAGATTAACATTCTTGCATGACGGTGTCATTGTTTTTACGCTCCGCCCAGAACCTTCCATCGATAACACTCCAAATAAAATCAAAATAGAAGAAAAAGGTGTGTGGTGCGGGAGAAATTCCAAGTAATAAAAGAATCCTGTAACGATAATTCTTTTATTTTTATCTGTTTTTTTTTTTTTTTTTTTTTTTGGTGGGGTCATTTTATTATTATTATTATTTTTTTTTTTTTTACGAGAGGGTGCTGAAAAGTTTTCGGCCCGATCAAGAAACAGTTCTTAGAAAAGTAAAGACGAAAAAGTAAAAAAAAAAAA
>OZ010603.1:69178381-69250881 GCA_963932145.1 Acanthosepion lycidas | reverse complement strand
TGGATGGTAATTGGTCTACCGCAGAAAGAAATGGCAACCTACTGCGGGAAAAAAAATCTGCCTCGTCAGTCATGTATCGAAAGATACATGATCGCCTAAGCGTGTATCATCCATGGCATATAACTAATATTAAAATCGAATATTTTTTCTATTTTTTCATTTAGACATTCTTGTCTCACCGGTTAAAATTAATCCACATTTTGAAATTTTATTTCTACATTTACTCAGGGTTATTTTTATTTTTCATTATTTTAAAAAAAAATAAGACAGGAATTTATTTATGGAGTTTCAAACAGAACAGATATACTGATTAACGATAATACTAATAAATACTTTTTTTTTTTTTTTTATTAGGTTGGTGCAAAAATAATGACGTAATAATGTCGTTTTTTGACGTATTTTTTTTCACGTCAAAAAACGACATTATTACGTCATTATTTTTGCACCAACCTAATACGATTGACTAGACAAATTACATTTAGGTCACTACTCACTGGAGATGTTATTAAAGGCCTTTTACAGGACAATTAGTTGAGAGCAGTCGGTTAATTAGGCGAGTTGTACCATAGACGTTGTAACCAGAAATAGTTTTTCCCAAATTTCAACCTCTCGATGTGTGAGGGCCAAATGTGATGGCATAAATTTTTTTAAAGAAAAATTAAAAAAAAAATCTTCAATATTTTTTTCATTATATTTTCATCTAATATAGGGCTCAAGAGCAACTCAATGTAGAGGGTGATTGAATTGTTGTATGAACGCAAGAAGAAGAAGTAAATGTATTTTATGAGGATATGTAGAATAGATAACGGTTACCCTTCGGTTACCATTGTGGTAATTGGGAAAGCATTGTCTCGGGAGTCTGTTCCAGAAAATAACAGATCTGTATTAAAAAAAAACAAAAAAAAAAACAAAAAAAACTGAATAAAAAGTACTCCCTTTATCAATGGAATACGAGGTGTATGATGACGATTCGAACCCGTGTACGATGTTAGAGTGCATCGTGTTGTCGAAAATATAAGTTTGTCAACGGTTTTTAAAAACAAACAAACAACCAAACAGGAAATAATGTATTTTTTAAAACTATTCTGCTTAAATTATTTAACACGATTTAAAAATAATAATAATAAAAGAATTTAATAAATAAAAGAATCTAAAAAAAGAATGGGGATGAAAAGAATCAACCGCTAACTTTTTAAAACTCTTGCAAGCTAGTAAAATTATATTACTTCTGCCTTCCCAGCTAATCACCATTTGCAGTAGTATTCTCCTCATTTTAAGAGCCTGGCTTTGTGGGAACAACAGTAGCCGCACGTAGGCTCTCATTGTTAACTCTCTCTCTCTCTTCATTATAGCGGTTGTAGTCTCATTTTTCGTTTCCATTACTAAATGTCACGAGAAATCTTACGGAATTTTCTCTAACGGCTGCCGCTGCTACTATCTGCATTGTGTCCATTACTGAGTGAAAACGTAGCCTCGTTAGCCATCTCCAATTACAGGCTGATGTATTAATCTCTCTTTTAAATACGGCGCTATCCGATTCATAACTAATTCTGTGTTTTTCTTTTTTTCTCTTTCACCCTCTATCTGAAATTAGTAATAAAACTACCAATATTATTCGGCCTTTTTGTTTCATGGAATAATAAAAAGAATTTATCCCGGGAACTGTAAACATCTTGATGCGAAAAGACTTTCTCTTGTTTAAAAAAAATCTTTCTTCTTTCTCGACTTGTACGTAGGGTTGGTGCAAGGGTCTTGTACCACCAATTTATAATACCCCCGAATCAATAATACTTTGGGGGGGGGGGGGCATCTCAAATCCCATATGGTAATATTATGTTCCATAATGGATCATATGCAATAGGTGATCGATTTAACTGGAAAAAAAAAAAGAAAAACTGAAAATAAATACAATGTATCTAAATACAAATTAGAGACGTCATATTCCGTTATTCTACAATAAATCAATAATATTTTGTGGCAATTTTTAACATCAGATCGGGATTGGGGGGGGGGGCGTTGTAATGTTGAATTATTTAACACATTCAAAATTATTGATAAAAAAAAAAGAAGTGAATTTGTGTTTTTCGAGACTTAACGTAAACAAAATAAATTCACGGATATGGAAAAAAAGAAACTGAAAATTTTTTATCCTTTAATAATCAGTTTTGCTTAGTTTAATTTGTAACTCATACAAATGCAGGCAGAAAAAACAAAGCAAATGTCGGTAAGGTAGCAAGGGTCCCAAAGTACTCCCCTCATCCCCCAATTAAGCCCCCCCCTACACACATACACATATTGGAGGTTCGGGGCAGTACGCACCTGCCCTGCTTGTACACACTGATGTTTAAAAATCTCATTAACTTAAAAAAAAAAAAAAAAAAAAAAAATTATAATGTTGGTGCAAAAATAATGACGTAATAATGTCGTTTTTTGACGTATTTTTAACGTAAAAAAAACGACATTATTACGTCATTATTTTTGCACCAACCTAATACAAAAAACTTTTTATTGACGAAATAGAGGATTTCTGTCCTTGTCATTTACTTTTAAATGAAAAAAGTTTAGTCATAAAATAAAAAAAAATAAAAAAAATGACCACCTCTTTAGTTTTGTCTTCATTAACTTTGTTACGCGTGAGTCTTTAAATATATTTAACAGATTTTATTCAATGAGTTTTGTCTTTTCACCTTAGGGTTTTGTGAACATTTTTAATGGATCGCCATTTTTATTACACCGCCACCTGGTATCTTTTCTACAAAAGAAATAAATCTTGTACATTAAAACATTACGGACAAAAAAGTACAAATTTGTGTGACCTGTTATATAGACTTTAGTTTTGATTAATATATAATAACATGGAGGAAAATCTATTTTATGAATGTTTCAAATTAGAAGAAACAATATTGGGTCCTGCATAAGTATGGGACCTACGTTCATGATTCTTCTAAAATATGGGATCTACCTTAAAGAAAATTATCTACGCGCGAAACTTTAATTTATACAATCCGTACTTCCAAGCTTACATCACCTGGTAATCCCAAGCTGTCACCCATCAATGTACTGACCATGCTCGACGTTGCTTAACTTCGGTGATTGTACGGCAACCGGTGTTTGAATGTGATGTGACCGTAAACTTCATTCGGGGGGTATCGTAATTCATTGTGGCATAGATATCTTTTAATGTTTTTTTTTTTTACTTTTTATTTTTTTCAGTAAGTGCTGCAGAACTAGATCGTGTCCTCTCTAAAACACTGATTCCCAACGTGGGGCGTATTCCCCACCGGTGGGGGTATGGTAATATTTTGGTGGGGCATGCGTAGGATTTGCACCCTTCGGCTTACTATACCAACAGAATAAGGGGACAATTCGAGAATTAGTTATTTAAATTGAATTGTTTTCTAGTGAGTCTCAGTGACAATGTTAATATGTGTTAAGTCACATGATGCATATACAGTATGCATAAATAAAAATATTTTGTGTGTATAATACGCATACATGTAAGAATTAAATATTACCAGGGGAAGCACCAGAATTTTAGAAATACCAAAGTGGAGTATGGCCCCAAATCGGCTGGGGACCACTGCTCTACGAAATACTCGTCTAAGGACCATAATTCCAGTGGCGTAGCTAAGAGGGGGCGGACCGCCCCGGGTGCCAGCACAGGAGGGGGTGAGACAATGTCACCCCCAACAAAACTTTTCAACCAGGCTAAGGTGCCAAAAATAGTGTGAAAACAGTGTTGGATACACAGGGTTTCGCAGGCATATGACCCCCCCCAGAAATAATTTATGACCCCCCCCCAGTTTTGTCCCCTATCCGAAATTTTCTAATAAATTGTCGGTAAATTTGTGAGGAGGAAAAATAGCAATGTTTTCAGCTTTTGATTTGAACTGATTATTTTGTGGTATTGGATTTTGTCTTTTGTCTTGGATCATACATGTAAACAGTAACGTAACGGTCAGTAAAGTAGAGGTAGAGCATGTATGAAAATTTAGCTACAGCTAACCATTCAGCATAGGGCGAATCGGGGCCATTGGGGTGACATTTGTGCGGACCTCCCCGGATGACGTTTACTCTAGGTACGCCACTGGCTACAGCTAACCATTCAGCATAGGGTGAATCGGGGCCATTGGGGAGACATTTGAGCGGACCGCCCCGGGTGACGTTTACTCTAGCTACGCCACTGGTTAATTCTATAATAATATTTCTTAATAAATTAACGCTTTATTCATGTACAAAAGATTCAAATTTATTGATATTCATTTTATTTAAGATATAGCAACATTAATTACTGATGATACATGTGGTCTATAAGCATTTATTGGTATGTATATTTAGTGTGTATTAATACAACCCACATTAGACGAGTCTTTCTCTTCTTTTGGTACTTCAGGGTGCACTTGTAGACTAATTAAACTCTGAGGTGCATTTGAAATTTTAATAAGAAATAAAATATTCCTGAAATTTAAAAAAAAAAAAAATAAATAAATAAGCATTTATTTTTAAGACATTACATTGCTTCGTGTCTCTTGGTTTTTAAAACTAAAGATTTTTAGTTTTAAAATATAAAAAATGAATTCATAAATTACTCTTCTGTTAACTTGCGGCGCAGCTGGTTACCCGTTATGGCGCATTAGTGCGCCCGGGCCCCACCAGTTGAGAAATCCCTGTATTAGGTCATAATTTTTTAAGGGGAATATACCTTAAACGTATATTCTTCAGTCGTGTGTTCCTTAGATCCCGTTTTTAATTGGATCTCATTTTTAATATTTATAGAGAATTTTCTCTACTTGTCGATCATCCTTGGATCATCCTTGGAAGGTAGATCCAATAAGCAGCAACAAAAATATTTCTGAAACTGTTTCATTTGATTTCTTAAGGGTATTATAACTTTACTTTAAAATAAATTTTAATAATTTATAAATTAAAAATAAATTTCGATTCAATGTTTATCCACACCCCCATTTGCTTAATATCTTCCCCTCGGGGGAAAAAAAAAGAAAAAGAATGGTTATTTAATTTTACGGTTTTTATTATCGGAACTTTCTTCGGTGTGACGAATAAACTCTAACCTATCTATAAAATAACAGCTATAAATATTAAAAAAAACAAACATCTACTAATCTTGTACATTGGTTAAAAAAAAAAAAAAAAAAAAAAAAATTCATTTTCAAACAATTATCCACATTTCCCAATATCTTATCTAATAGCTATTGTCACTATTTTGTCACGCTAAAGCCGAATGATATATAAAATTAAATGAACCTTTCTTTGATTTGAGCTTGCGGCATACCAATCCGCCAGAGTACTGCTGCTGAAATATTAAGGCATATTTAACTTTAGAACACTAAGTTAAAGTTAACTTGTTTCCGTTTTAAGTGTTTTTATTTCTTAAGATACAGTGTAACCCGGATATAAGAGAGTTGTCGGGACCGGAGACGAAGTCTCTTATATCCGGGTCTCTCTTATATCCGGGTTTGGTCTTTTATATATACATTAACACCTGCTCTAATTTGGGACCAGAGAAAATCTCTTATATCCGGGTTTCTCTTATATCAGGGTTACACTGTATATGTATGTGTGCGTCTGATTTTGAAATAATATTTAAGCTTTACAAACATTGATTTAAAACAACGACAATTTTTCTTTTATTATAGTATAAGAAGCAGGCACAGGAATTAAGTTTTTTTTTCTTTTATTCTATAAAGACTTGAAGCATTCTTGTTTGGAACAAAAAAAAGTTATTAACGAATTTAAAAAGAAAAAATTAAAAAAAAAAACTAGTTCGAAAAATTGAATTATTTTACATTCTTTGAAAACAAAAGCTTATTTCATTTATCTAAAATCTCTCTCTCTCTCTCTCTCTCTATATATATATATATATATATATATATATATATATATATATATATATATTTATTGAAGAGAGGTGCCGCAAACGTTTTTGGTTTTAATGTGGATTTTTTTAGAAAAAAATATTGTTTTATTTTCCATAATTTTACTACACACGTTTCTGGTCTCGCGACCGTCTTCAGGTAAAAGCGGAGATTTCCACATATTATTAAAATAATTAATTTTTTCCTTATGTTTTTCAATGTTAAATATTCTCGATATGTGACATTTTCTGTTTTTGTGTTAGTAATCCGAATTTCTTTCTTGAATTGGCAATGAAGTAATATATAAGGTTAATAAATAATAAGGTTAATAAGTGATATATAGATTGTAAGAATTTTTTGAAGATAATAATGGTTTACTGACACAAATCTTATTATTTAACTCATAGATGGGGGAAAAAGGTGGTTTCCTCTCTTTTCCAAGGCGATTTGCATGTAAGTGAATATAACGAACCAAACTAAAATTCGAAACCCGCTCTCCATTTTTGAGAAGGAAAACATAAACTACTGTGTTTTATTTAATAACGGACACATAATATATGCAATTGTACATACACGCAGGCAATTGCGATCCAATGCTAAATTTCGAGGGGTTCTCTTCCAGATTTGTAACTTTCATTGTTTCAGTCCAATCCAAGGTTACATTTTGTGTACAATATGTCTTCAGTTGCATGTAGTCGATTTTTTTTCTTATTTTTTAAACCCCAGTAACATATCTAACATATATAAAAGCTCAAATCTCTCTTTTTTTTTAATGGAGAATGGATTTGAGCGTTCGAAGAACATTTGTTATATTAAAGGCATTTAAAAAAAAATGAAACTATGGATAATACGCAAATATTATGTAACTAGCAGGGCTACCCGGCAATACCCGTGTATTATACAGTAATTTAAAAATTCATGATGAACCTTGTTCATTTATAATTAAATTAAATTTTTTGTTACTATTCAAATCAAGATATACCTTGTATAAATAACTATATATAAAATCTGGGCTAGTGCGAGGTCTTGTTCCCCGCCAATCCATGATACAAAGCTACTCTGCCAAGTCTAGGATTCAGCTCCACCCCAATCTACTAAATCTTAGTTTTTATGAGGTAGTAAGAAATTTTATTGTAACCTAATTATGTACAATAATGGATCTTATGCAATATAGGTGAACAATTCAAGTAGAAAAATTAAAAATAAATTCAATATATATATAAATACTAATTAGAATCATGACGTAATAGATGATTCCATCTTCTTAAATACATCAAGAATGTTTTGCGGCAATTTTTAACATCAAATTGAGATTTTTTTTGTCTTTTGTAAAGTTGAATTATTTAACGCATTCAAAAATATTGATAAAAAAAATAGTAAAATACAGTCTGATGTATTAGGTTGGTGCAAAAATAATGACGTAATAATGTCGTTTTTTGACGTATTTTTAAGGTCAAAAAACGACATTATTACGTCATTACTTTTGCACCAACCTAATATTAATAATCTCTCTTTTAAATAACGTGTTATCCAATTTCAAAACTAATTCTGTGTTTTTCGTTTTTTCTCTTTCACCCTCTATCTGAAATTAGTAATAAAACTACCAATATTATTCGGCCTTTTTGTTTCATGGAATAATAAAAAGAATTTATCCCAGGAACTGTAAACATCTTGCTGCGAAAAGACTTTCTCTTGTTTAAAAACAATCTTTCATCTTTCTCGACTTGTACGCAGGGTTAGTGCAAGGGTCTCATGCCCCCAATCTATAATACCCCCGAATCAATAATGCGGTGGGAGGGCACTCTGTTACATTTCAATTTTCATAAGGCAGTATTATATACAATAAGGGATCATATGCAATAGGTGAATAATTCAACTAGAAAAAAATAAAAATCGATATAATGTATCTAAATACAAATTAGACATCTTAAATAAATCAACAATGTTTTACGGTGATTTTTAACATCCATTTGAGATTTTACTTGTTAAAAGTTGAATTTTAACCTGTTCAACATTATCGATAAAAAATAGTGAATTTTATATAATGTTTTTCTTTAAGATATATAACATGAGCAACAAAAAAAAAATAAAAAAAAAATAAAAAAATTACCTATTTGGGCGAAATAAAAAGATCCAGAATTACATCAAAATCCATGAAATGATTCATTAGTTAATAATTGTGCTTAGTGAGGGTCACAAAACACTGGCCGTGGCTCCCTAATCAGGCTTTTCCCTAACAGTTATGGGGTTCGGGGTTTGTACGTACCAGTCCTGTATTACAAATAATAAGGGCTATTAATGAGATAATAAAATATTTTAATAATTAAAAACAATAGTCCTTTATTCAGCAAAATGGAATAGTGTCCATTTCAATATTCATTCATGAACTTTTCAGCTGTTTATTTAAAAATGATTGACTGAGATCGGTTTTATATTGGATTTGGAAACTCTAAAATCGTGGTGTATATTTTTTACTGGGTTTTCTAATACGTGTTTTAATTTTCAAATATCTTCGCTTACATAAAGTCAAATGTACAAAAATAGATTGTTCATTAATTTAAAACCTTCCTGGGAACGTGTTACATCTAAATATATGATTTTACTGGTCGGCATATTGTCGTTTTAGAGAGAGTTTGACCCGGACACACGGATGACTTTTATTATAGAAATAGATTGAAAAATGTCTGTAGAAATTTATTTGTTTATTTTCAAAAATAATATCTGAGAATATTGTCGTTAATCCTGGAATTCAAATATCAAAGAATTTTCATCCGGGCACATCCCAATGTGTGTGTGTGTGTGTGTGTGTGTGTGTGTGTGTGTGTGTGAGAGAGAGAGAGTCTTTAAGTTTTGACTTCTTTATATTCTATACAATATGCCCACACTGAAGCTATATCGCAAAAATAGACAAAGAATGAGACGAGGGGCCATTTTAAGAGTCCTCCTGTCCTAATAAACAGCTAGTAAAAAGACAGAGTAGGTGAGATGGGGTCCGTGCTGTTCTCCTTTAACTCGCCTGCCCAGTGATTCCCCCTTTTACAAGTCGTTCCTGTGACGGGGGGTGTAGACAAAGCGGCGTGGCTAACGACATCCTCTGACGCCTCTTCGTTTAGTTTCAAATTGCCACCCCCACGAACCCGTGCTCTTCTTGACCCCCCCCCTCCAAACCCTTTTCATCAACCTCCCATTCATTTCAAAACCTTCTCCATCGGACAGACATACCACTGCATTAAGCATGTTTCTATATATACCCCCAAAATGTACCGAGGTTTAATTTTTGTTTATTGTATTTTTTTTTCCAGTTTTCGAATAGTGTTGTGCTAGAAATTTTGGTTAAACTGTCCGAATTTTAATTAATGTGTTGGTCGTTTTTTTTTTTTTTTTTTTTTTTTTTTTTTGTCCAAGTCGTGTTGTTTTAGCGATAATTTTGAAGACAATCTCTACAACGCCTTATTCGAATATAGGAAAAATAGAATAAAAATTAAACAGACACATTAGAATGCGGCAAAAGTAACGCCCTTTTATTTATTAATTTTTAATGAACAAAAATAAATTGTAGTAATTTAAGAAAATTTGTAATGATAAACCCTAGAAAGAATTGTAAAAATTTCAGTTTTCCTATGTTAAATGTCTGGTGAATCTTAATTCTTCAGTTAGTGATTGAATAAGCTCATGGCGAGTTTTATGACAATAAAATATCCATCGAAATTCCCCTATCGCATCGTTAAATATTTGAGCATAACAACTTTAACAAAATCTTGCAATAACAATCATTCTATTATAATTGTGTTTGCCCTTCTCTTCTCGGCCTTTTAACTAAGATCAAAGTGTAGTATCTGTTCTTAGATTCATTTTCCTTTCCTTTCATTTTTTTATTCATTTCGTATGCTTTCTGTAATTCTAATAATCGTTTGAGGTAAAGCAAACAGCCACGAAACACTCTTGTTACTTAACTCCTCGCTGTCTATAGGTATAAACCCTCTATATTCTATTTAGAGCACTCATATCCCACATATATTAATAAATATTAGGTTGGTGCAAAGATAATGTCGTTTTCTCACATATGTTACTATGTGAGAAAACGACATTATTTTTGCACCAAACTAATATATATATATATATATATATATATAATGCTTAAAATTTGTAATGGTATTAGCGCTATATTTGTGTGTAGGTGTGTATACATGTGCTATGGTAAGGGACCCCCACTCTACTACATCTCAATTTTTATAAGGTAGTATTCATATAATTATTTACCCGCTGCCCCACGCAGCAAGATGTGGCACAAGGCCGAGTTTTAAAGTGGGGGTTATCCGAGCCCGTAGGCTAGGGAAAAAATTCCTTATAGACCCCGTAAAAACGGAGTCAGTTTCCCGAGACGAGACTCTGCCCTTCGAATTTTATATCGTTTTTTTTTTTTTTCGACACTTAACATGAACAAAAAAATTTACAGATTTGCACAAAAAACCCCAAACAGCAACAACAACAAAAAGCAGGATAACGTCAAAATCCGCGAAAATTGTTCATCCTTTCAGTCAGCTGTGAGAAAACGACATTATTTTTGCACCAACCTAATATATATCAAATAATGACGTAATAATGTCGTTTTTTGACGTTAAAAATATACGTCAAAAAACGACATTATTACGTCATTATTTTTGCACCAACCTAATAGGTAGAAAAACAAATTTCAATAAGATAGCGATGGTAACAAGAAATTTCCCGGGGCCTCCAAACACCCCCTCAGATCATGGTAGTACGCACCGGTCCTGCATTTTGGGAATTATTGGTTTATGGCTAGAAATCTGGAACTAATACCGGATTTTTCTTTTAATTTTTATTATAAGTTTAAAAACTTAGGGAAAGTAGTTGTGACGTGTCAAGGACAATTCCTCATAATTACTTACTAATATGTTTTCTAGTGATTTTCCAAGCGTAGCTTATACAGTGTAACCCGGATATAAGAGAAACCCGGATATAAGTGAGATTTTCTCTGGTCCCAAATTATTCTCATACTTACCTAAACAAAATAGACAAACCCGGATATAAGAGAAACCCGAATATAAGATACTTCTTAACTCTCTTATATCAGGGTTACACTGTATGTGATACAAGGTCGAAAGTATGGGGAACCCAGTGAGGATCGAACTCACTACTCAGATGTAATTGTTCTAGCAAGACAAGTTTGCTAATCATTACACCGCTTCGAGGTGCCGTACTGATAAGTTTTATATATAACTTTTTGTTATATGTTATATATCTACTTTTATTATATATGTATATTTTGTTTACTTTTTATTATATGCTATTAGGTTGGTGCAAAAATAATGACGTAATAATGTCGTTTTTTGACGTTAAAAATACGTCAAAAAACGACATTATTACGTCATTATTTTTGCACCAACCTAATATATAGGAACTTTTTGTTATGTCTCTCTGTCACTCTGAATCGCTGTCACTCTCTCTCTCTCTCTCTCTCTCTCTCTATATATATATATATATATATATATATATATATATATATATTATATATAGTATATTTAGGCAGCAATCTTTCATTTATATATGTTTGATTAAACACGACAGACAAGGTACAACGATTATGCTTTTATTACATTTAAATAAAAAACTTAATCGTAGTACCTTGTCTTATATGTATGTGTGATTTGCTGAAATTAGTTGCATATCTCTCAGGCGGTGATGGCTGCCGTACCAATCTGTGGTACTCGGGATTTAAAATGAGTTTTAACAAGGAGGCAGCTTTTTTTCGTTTTTCAATTTCTTGATGTCGTGTGGTGCTGGTGAAAAGGAATTTCGAAATTATGAAATTTTTGCGACAGACTTGATTGACAATACCGATACGAATAAACTCATTTGACGGCGTAAAATACCTTTATTAGACTAATAAGAAAAAAAAAAAAAGTTAATTAAAAGTGTCGGTTACAAAAGAGGTACTTAAAAAACTAATACCAACATTATTCAATTCTACCCACTTCGCGTCACAGAAAATATCAAATTAACTCCTTTCTCATAGATTAAATGAGAATTAATAAAAAAAAATATATATTTGGTTGATAAATATATTTTTCTTTCTTTTTTTTCTTACATTTCTAACGGAATATGTCTTCCATTTCTAACGCAATATATTCTCTAAACTTAACATAGTACAAGAACCTTTTAGTGCCACTTTTCATAATCTTGGGCCAGTTACTGAGATTTTAATAAAAATAAGGTTATAGGTTGGATAATAAGACACATTTTAGATATAGTCTGAAATCATCTGCCTTAGTTGACACTAGAAGAAGAAAAGAAGAAAAGAAAAAGAAGAGAAAAGAAGAGAAAAAAACTTGTCTAAAATCGAATTTTATGTGTTAATTTGTAAGGCGAAAGTATAGAGAAAATTTAAGATATAAAAATCGTGCGTGATCAATGCAAAAGGTGACGTGTACCCAAAACTGGTACAAAGGGATCTAAAAGTTCTTATCCCTTTTTTCTACCTTATCTTCTATGAAAGAGTTTTTTTTTATTGACAATATTCAACAAGAAAAACAAATCCAGAGTTCGCTTCAATGTGATTCGAGATTTGCTGCTTTCACCGGACAAAAACAGCAACAGGACAAAATCCCAGTTTCTTAAATAAATTGAAAACTCAAGGAAACTTTAATTAAATTTTTAATTTCAAATTTAGACGTTCTTCACATAAAGTCGGATCTAATGAGAAACTAGGACCCCCTAACTATGAAATATATCGAATATGTGATCGTAGTATTGTCAGAAAACGTTTTTTTTTTTTTTTAGAGGTTGGGTCGATTTACAATGAATTTCGTGAAGTACCCGACAGAAATAGATCTTTATTGTACATATAAGTATGTATAGCGGATGTTCTTATTAATATCTCAATCTGACACTGAAATTTTACTTAAAAGTTATTTCAATTTTCAATTTATTTATGAGAATGATATTTTGTCAACTTTTAAGATAAAAGGTTGGGTTTTCGTTTGCAGTGATTTTATATCCTGGATTCTTCAAAAACAAACCCACGTATCAAGAGTTTATTTTCCAAAACGCATATCCGTCATTCTCATTAGTATATTTTAATCAATGCTACGAGTTCTAATATTTACTCTGTCATTAAATATTTAGTTAATTGCTATCTGTCATTAAATAATTAATTAATTGTTACTCTCTCATTAAATAATACTAGAGCAAACGTGACCCGTTGGGTCAACCTTATATTACTATTTACATTTAGCTTCATGAAGAGTTTGTAAAAGTAGAGATTATATGTAATAACCCGTTGGTATATAAACCAATTGAATCCTAATAATATGAAATATTAAAACTGATCAACAAATATGTCCTGTATTCGTCAAAAACAAACCCACGTATTAAAAGTTTAGTTTTAATTCAACATTTATATTACTTCAAATATCAGTGGGCACTTCGTATTTGAAATAGACGCCACTGATTAATAAATAAAAAAGTGTTCATTACAGAGTAGAGCAAATATAATTTATTCGAAAATTATAACGATTATATAAAGAGTTTCAAAAGGTTCAAATCGATCAATCGCTTATGTAACAGCGTTTCCCCTATCGAGGGGTGTTTGGTCGATTTGAACCTTTTAAAACTCTTTATTCTACATTAAACAGTATCACTTGATCAGACACCAGAAGTGTTGAAACAAAATGTCTATTTTTGTAGTGATTTTATAACATATTTACATTATAATTTTCGAATAAATTATATATATATATATATATATATATATATATATATATATATATAATTTATATAATCCGTTATTATATAATCCAATTGAATCCTAATAATATAAAATATTAAAACTGATCAACAAACATGTCCTGCATTCGTCAAAAACACACCTACGTATTAAGAGTTTAGTTTCCAAAACACATATCCGCCATTCTCATTAGCATATTTTTAATCAGCGCCCGAGTTCTAATTGTTACTCTGTCATTAAATAATTAATTGTTATCTGTCATTAAATAATTAATTGTTACTCTCTCATTAAATAATACTACATCACCCGTGACCTGTTGGGTCAACCTTGTGTTACTGTTTACATATAGTTTCATGAAGAGTTTGTGAAAGTAGAGATATTTTAAAAATACATTTATTGGCAGTTAGTTTATGAAGCATGTAATACATTTTATTAAACTTTATATTTATTTATAAAACAATTTTATTTACAATATTTTTGGCTTGTTTAAAGTATACTACCAGTGACCAGTCGACTCATTGAAGATCCAGATTATGAAACATTGAAGCTGCTTTCAACATTAAAAAAAAAAATATGTCTGTTTGAAGAAAGCTGAAATAAAAATATTTAAAATATTGTTTATTTAAAGAAAGCTGAAATATAAATAAACACACACGTAATCACGGGAAAGGAGAGAGAGAGAGAGAGAGAGAGAGAGAGAGAGAGAGAGAGAGAGAGATGTTTTTTCCCTATTTCCTTCTCTCCCTCTCTCTAAATTAATATATTTCTTTCACCTACTCTCTATATATGACTTCTGGCAAACACACAAGCAACGTTCACGGACTTTTATAGTAATAAAAATATACTATATATTATCGAATTTTATTTAGTGATTATATTTCATTAAGAATCGGATAAGATATGAAGTTCTAATTTTTGAGCAATGAGCGACGTGGGAACGTACGTTTAAGGAAATGGAATTAAGATAACAGATTTGTGAACAGTTATACTAATTGCAAACAAGGACAGTTTTAGTAAGATGTGAACGCCTAAACTATTTAACCGAAACAGAGAGAAACAGGAGGATTTAAACTCTTAAAACTTCATTCTTTGAATTCACTAGAGTTTTTTTTTCTATAGAAGCGGGATGTTGGATCAACTTTAACCAATTTCAGGCTAATGGGTACCGCTTTATAGTGTGTCTCTCCGATCAGTGTAGCCTCTCACTACATTTACATACTTTAAAAATTCCATTGCACTGTCAATCGTTATCTTGTTTTCTTAATTCTTGTTCTTTGATTGGTCGCTCTTCTTGATAGTATTTTTTTCATATTCTCTAACACTCAGTCTTAGTGGCTTTCTTGCCTTGCTTGGAGTGAAATGATTAAAAACAATGCCCTTAGGAAAGACATTAATACGTGTCTTCTCCCTCGAGCTATTGATTAAATAATAATAAGATAGTGTCCTCTAACCTTGTAGTGGAGACCAATCTAAGAGAAGGAAAACTCTGAATTGAAAACTTTGGAGAAGGCAGCGGGAAATCATTCAACAATTTTCCCGCAAATAAATGGAAATTCATCGGTAATAATATAAAAGAACCGAGCAGAGAACAATTTCTGCGACTCCATCCTGAAAGGACATGGCATTAAGAATAAAACAGAAAGGTTCCATTGATTTATTAAGTTGTTGCAAAAATAATGACGTAATAATGTCGTTTTTTGACGTTAAAAAATACGTCAAAAAAAGACATTATTACGTCATTATTTTTTGCACCAACCTAATAAAAGCAAAGATATTTGACCATTTCGCACTAATTGTCGTTTCCGCCTTTGCACAACTGCCCTTGTGAAAGTCCTGCATCTGTCTCTTCTGCCTAAAACCGGTTATCTGTAAAAAATAGAGTAGATCTGGGTCCTCAAGCCTTGGTTGGCAGCCAGTCTAAGAGAAGGAAAATCCACAGGGTGTCACATGATCGTCGAAGCCATATCGTGACTATGTACCAATACTGACTTAGTGTCCGCAAATTTTTATTGTAACATCTGTTGCCAAGATCACATATGGATCAATAAATCCGTGGCCTGTAACAGTTATTATCCGAATTTAGGTGTGAAAATTTCACTGTATAACGTCTAATCAATGGAGAAAAATTGTATTCAGGGCATTGACATGAAAGGAGAATTTATTGAGAAACAGTATTTGTTCGATAAAATAATTTTTTTTTCCTAATTAGGTTATATATATATTGATTCCTCTACGCATGTGAACTAAACACACACATATAATATATATATATATATATATATATATATATATATATATATATATATATATATATATATATATATCGTAAAGGTAATAATTCCGTTTATATATAATCCAAGTGGATCCTAGTAGTATAAAATATTAAAACTGATCCACAAAAAAGGCCATATGAGGTAATTTGGGATTTTATTGTGCCGGGTCAGGATCAGTAACATTGCAGATACTTCTTTGAATTTTATCAAGACTTCTCTAAATGTATAGCATGAACACCTGACCATATGTGATCGCAGTCTTCAAAGCAAGGACGAATAGCAGATTTATAAATATGTAAATTAGATTCTGGAGAGAAAAAATTGTTTAGCACAACACAGTGGACCAACTTCTTTAGCCGCAGATATGGCTTTGCGAGAAATCTTAAGACACCCTCGGCAGGAATTTGAACTTGGTCTGCTGATTTTCCTTTCTGTGGTTTGCTTGATAAAAAAAAAAAAAATTATCAAGAACTTAATTTTAGGGAGCATCCATCAATAGTGGATCACTCCTGCAGAACAAATTGTAGCTCTACGGCATGCTCATAAAACTCTTGAAGGCTGCGGAATAGCGCTATACCTTCTTCTTGCCATAAACCGCAGGTGAAATATTTCGTAACTAAGTGTCTGGGTCTAGCTGTTATTTTGCAACCCACTAGGAAATGCGTGGGTCCTAAAGAGCGCTCAAAGAATGATTGTGATAATGGTAGTTTCATTTTTAGAAATGTTGACTCCCCCTCCACCCGGACATCTAACCCTGACTAATGTTCTCATACTGTTTCATTTGTATCACATCCTTTCAATCTAATCTTGTGGCACAAATTCCCTCAGATAAATTCGAGTCTTGGTAATTTCTTTCGGTCCCTAGTGATTAGAAAAGAAATCATTTGGTTTCGAAATAAACCATGTAATAATGTTTCTCTCATAGGTTTAGGTGTGAATATGTGTCGAGGGTGATAGGCTTCTTCGTGGAACTTTCAAAAATTGAACCTGTTTAAAAGAAAATTATTTTTTAATTTTAATATTTATTCTGTGTGTTTTTATTTTCTGAAAAGGCGGAAGTGGGATATAGAATTAACAATAAATTTATATTTTGAATCGAAGTTTTTACTACGACCTATACATGTTTGAAACTGATTTCTAAGTTAATAAATTCGGTAAAATATATTTAATCGAGGAAAATCCTCCTGTCAGAGAACCGTCCTGGGTAATACGTTAAACTACATCCGCGTCCTGGGTAAGACGATAAGTCCGGTAGCAAGGCCTCTGATCAGGAGGTTTTGAGGAGCGTGGAACCACCTCTTAATTGCTGGTGTTCCCAGGTCCACCCTGACCCGGGGTGGTAGCACCTGTTAGGGTTCCAGCTATGGGCAAATAGTTAACTATTACTAGCAATACTTTTTTTTTTAATTATTACCAGCAATACAATTCTGAAGGAAAATTATTACCAGAAACAGATTTTTGACAAAACAAAATATTACCAGCAATAAAAAAAATTGTCGGCATTAAATAACCCATTGAGGTTGATATGCCGTTAAACAAAATAAACCAAACCAATCTAAACTAAAGAATACATATTCTATTCGTACGAATCTACCCTAAAAATGTTGTCGGCATTAAAAAACCCATTGAAGTTGATAAGCCGTTAAACAAAATAAACCAAACCAAACCTGTCAGAGAATCGCTAAGATACATTCGTTTATTCGCCATTACTAGCATCTGTACTATTTTCACGATAACAACAAAAGGATCATCTATTGGACCAATTTTTACACCCCCCCCCCACCAAATTATGTATATAACGGGATATTAGTTATAATACCAATAACTACTTTTTCGACTTTACGATTCGCAGTACCAATAATGACCTAGTGTGTCAAAAAAGGGGGTATTTCGGAGTTAATTTGGAAGCGATAGTGATTTTCCAAGGCGGAAAGTAGGCGGCACCCAGTGAGAATCAAACTCAATACTCAGTCGTAATTGTTCTAGCGAGACAAGCTTGTTAACCATTACACCTAGGTGACCAATCTGGAAGCGATAATCTCTATTCAAAGATCTATCTAAATTCTAAAGCCTACAATATTATTCCGATTTTTAGAGACTTTTTTTTTTCTTATGAAGGGAGTGAGCCTTATCTGGTAGGGAATACAGTACATTAGAAATTGTTCATAATTGTTTTGTGAAGTGCTTTCTTTTAAAAATGTATAGATATTTCTGCACGTAGGAAAATGCTGAGAGCTTGTTGTGGGGGAAGGGGGTATACATTAAATTGGCAACTTAAGTACTTTTGTGTTTACCGGAGTGGCACGATTTTGGCTCGAGGGTAATTGTTTTTTTTTTTTTTTGTTTTTTTTAATTACTAATCATAAGCGCCTCACCTCTAGAGTTTCCATTGTTTTGCTTGTTAGATATATATGTTCATTGGTCACATTACTAAGCCGAGAGAGAGAAGCTGAGATGGGGGTCGTAATGAACTTGTTCGTTTCTATGTTTATTAATGAGGAGGGTGTGGAGGGTTGTTCGTAAACACGTTTTGTTTATGTGTGGTTTTCTCTTGGGGTTAAATCAGGTTGTGGGGGTGGCGGTGATAGTAAAGGATTTTTTTTTTTTTTTTTTTTATCGTGAACTTGCTAGTTAGAAAATCGAAAATTGTTAATTCAATTTCTGATGTAACCTGTCAATTCCTTTTCATTTTCAAAATAAATGATTATTTCATTAATATCTGTATTAAAGAAACAAAAAAAAGAAAATGACAAAAACTTTCGTTTGCCGTCCATTTTGTTTTCTTTTTTTTTTTAATTTTTATTTCTTAATGTCTCGTTTTTATAATCGGTTGTTTTCCACAATTATACATCTTCTATCTTCAACCCCTTCACCGATGTTCAGATCTCACCGTCATTACTTTCTTCCTCCTACCCTTGTATTTTCTTCGTTCTTCAAGATACATTTAAAGCAAGAAGACGCTGGTAGCTATTTTTTTAATTAGCTGTCTAATATTTCAGCTGTTTTAAGCTAGACTTTTTTTTTTTTTTTTTACACTTCGTATAAACAGACGTTACTCTTTTAATTATTTTAGAACAGAAACAATAAATGAAATACGAGCAAGACTTGAAGTAAATCATATTAAACAAAGATTGCTGACTGATCGTAACTTCGTTAACTTAAGACTTTCCTTTTCATTCTTCGCTTTGTCTTTTTTTTTTTTTTTTTTTTTTTTTTTTTTTTTTTTTTTTTTGCCAAAACGTTTTTCTTGATTCTTTCCTTAAAAAAAAAAAAAAATAATAATAATAAAAAAAAATCTCCGGTCGTTTGATTGGCTGTTTGAACTTTTCAGATAAATACGGCCAGTTTATGATTTTGAATTTAAATCTCTTCAACATAAATTCACACCCATGAAAAGAAAAAATATTTTTTTTATTGATTGCGAGCAGTCTACTATGATTGACATACAGGGTGTCTGCAAAATCATTAGAATCAATTGACATGGCGGAGGTTGTTTTCTTTATTTCCCTGTGTAATTTCTTCATGTTTGAATTTCCGACTTTATTTCCATAAATCAAGACATACATCGTGCCTTTTCTTTTGGAGCTGTAGTTATCTAATTTTAGGGGTACAACTGCTAATTCTTTAACTGAGGTCTGAAACATAAAAAAACCCATAATATTAATAAAACTATTACTATCATTATAAGAACTTTGATAGCATATTAATACACAACAAAAATTTATTCGCCAGCTCATCAAAGTTTTTCGTAATGACGCTTTGAAATTGACTAAAGATTTTGCTGACACCCTGCATATATATATTTTAAAATAGTTTTACCTATTTCAGACAACGTGGAAATTAAAATCAGTTCAATTCATTCTTACCAACGTTTCTATTAAATGTTGAATTCGGTTGCCGAATTCTCAAAACGCTTGTCTGAAATTTGAGCAAGGTGTGTCATGCGCATCTTAGACATCCGTAAGTACTAATCACTTCGGGAAACCCAGTTTTAAACAGAATAGAAATCATCAGATGGTTTCAGATAAAATTGAAAGTACTTGGGTGGGGGGAGTTTTGTGAGGAAAATTGATAATTTTCTTACTCAATTTTCTAAGTCTACCCCAAATTAATCCGCGAATTTGAAAGGATCACAATAAAAACTAATCGACATATGTCTAAATTATTTAGTCAAACCTTTTCGAGTATATATATATATATATATATATATCCCGGGTAAAGGGTCTCGTGTGTCCCCCGAATATATGAAACACCCACTCACCCTACTACATCTTAGTTTTCATAAGTTCAATTTTGTTGTAACCTAATTATGTACAATAATGGATCATATGCAATATAGATGAACAATTCAATTAGAAAAATTGAAAACGAATACAATATATCCAAATACAGATTAGAGACATGTCATAATAGATGATTCCATCTTAAATAAATCAACAAAAGTTGAATAATTTTAACACATTCAACATTGGAGACAAAAAGAAATGGTGAATTTTTCGAGACTTCCTATGACCAAAGAAAATTCCCGAAGTTTGGACGGAAAAAAATGACCCCAGAATGACGTCAAAACCCGCAAAAACATTTCATCCTCTAATAGTTGTGATTAATTTAATTTGTAACGTATATAAATGTGGGTAGAAAAAAACAAGTTCGCGAGGGTCACAAAGCAATGCCCAGGGCCCCAGTCAGGCTTGAATAGCTCCATCCGATTGGAGGGTTCGGAGGTAGTACGCACTGGCGCTGTGTGTGTGTGTGTGTGTATATATATATATATATATATATATATATATATATATATATATATAGTTGTTCCAACGAGAGAAAAGTGTATATTTTAAAAAGAAGGGAGAAACTGAAAACGTTTTTCGTTATAACGAGGATTTATATATATATATATATATATATATATATATTTATATATATTTTCATATATTTTATTTCCCACATTTTTCAATAATAAAAAATGTGAAATATATATATACATAAAAATCCACATTATAACCAAAAACGTTTGCGGTTGTTCTCTTCTTTATATATATATATATATATATATAGAGAGAGAGAGATAGAGATAATCGATCCGGTGGTATATAATCCGGTTTGATCCTAGTAATATTAGATATTAAAACTGATCCACAGAAAGCTCAATGTATTTATTATAACAGAGCATACGTGTTATATATATATATATATGTGTGTGTGTGTGTGTGTGTGCGTCATTTCTGTTCATGGTTATATTTGAGTGGAAAAAAATGATATTGACAAACTTAAAAAATTTGATCTCTCTTCCTTGGTTGTCCTCGTACCCGTCATGACTTTTTCATTCTTTTTTCGTCTAATCGCAAAAAAAAGGGGAAAACGAAAGCAAAAAAATAAATGATCTATTGACTGTTTATCGTTCGATCTCTGCAACTGTTATCTGCAAGCTCAATTTGCACTCTTTGACTCCAACAAACGTAAGTTCGGCTGTGGACTGGCGTTGGTTGGTAGGGTATATTTCGTTGAAAGAGGTCATGGAGTGTGAGGTCATAGATGCAATTTCAACGCATTATCGTCATATTGAGAATTTCAGAAGAGACCGCTCCTAGGTGTAGCATTGTATATATATATATATATATATATGTGTATATATATATATATATATATATATATATATATATATATAATCACCTATCTGTTATCTTTTGTTAGCAGCTTCCACCAGATCTTTTCTTCAGGTGAACTGAATGAATTTTAGAAAAGAAACATCAATCTGAAATCAAGGATTGAGAGATCAAAACCAGAATGTTACAACTGACAGATCAAAAACAGATCCTGCACATATTTTATTTTCTCAACTATATATTCGGTTGCTAAATGGTTATGTAGATATTTAAGTAAACACCTTGTTATAGTAGATTGGTGCAAAAATAATGACGTTTTTTGTTTTTTTTTGTTTTTTTAAAACGTCAAAAAACGTCATTATTTTTGCACCAACCTAATACATATTATTCTGCTTCCATTTTTTAGCGCATAAGACGCTCCTGGTTTGCGCAAAATTTAAAGAAATATATTTGTGAGGTGTGGTTTGGGGGACATACTGAGATAAAATTTGGCGCAATATTTTCAATCTCTAATTTCTTTTGCCAAAATAGAAATGCTTTCTTTTCTACCGCTAAGCATAAATCGAAACATTTATAAAGGAAATATTAGAAATGCGAAAATTATAAAGTTATAATCCAAACTTCATTCAATTACGGTTATTCTTTTAAATGAGTTATTAGGTTGGTGCAAAAATAATGACGTAATAATGTCGTTTTTTGACTTAACGTCAAAAAACGACATTATTACGTCATTATTTTTGCACCAACCTAATACAAATAATTAGCTACCACTCAAATAAATAGCTTAAATAAAAAAAAAAAAAATCAACTTCGTAATATTGGAGGTAGGGAGAGGGATTGGTGGTGGTGGTGGTGGTGGTGGTGGTGGTGGTGGTAGTAGTAGTAGTGGTAGTAATTCGAAAACGGATGCTATTAGGTTGGTTCAAAAATAATGACGTAATAATGTCGTTTTTTGACGTTAAAAATACTTCAAAAAACGACATTATTACGTCATTATTTTTGCACCAACCTAATAGAATAATCGAACAGGTAAAGTGACGGCTATCTGCGCGGGAAATGAAATCAGCGAGCCGAGTTCAAATTTCTGTCGAATTTGTTACATTTACTTCCAAGTTAATGGCATCATGAAAGGCATTAAAACCGGCTTTTCTCTCCCAGCTAGAGGTTAACTTGTAGGTTAAACTGGATCTTGGAATGGTAACTATTCTACGAGTAAGGCAACTCTGGACTTCAAAGCGTGATGGAGACGGCAACATAAAACTATTCAACTATCTCTCCCAAGAAGCCACATCAATTACAAGAAAAGGAAACTGTGGAGAGCTATGACTCCGCATGTACTTAGGGAAAAAGTGAATTTTAGGAAGTATTGTCGACTAAAACTGTTATGACAAGCAAAATCAATTTAAATTAAAAAAAAACAACTTTTGACGGATACATTCAGTTAGAGTGCCTCTTCATAAAATTATACCGTCCTGGGTAAGACGATTAACTACATCCGGCAGCAGAGCCTCTAATCAGGAGGTTTTGAGGAGTGTGCAACCACCTCTTAATTGCTGGTTTTCTGAGGTTCACACTGACCTGGGGTGGTAGCACTTGTTAGGGTCCCAGCTATGGTTAAATAGTTAACCCCGAAACTGTGATAAAAAGCATTATGAAAGTGTAAATATTGGTTTTAATACCAGCAATACATTTTTGTAATGAATTATTACTAGAAATTAATTTCTGAAGGAGAACATTATTAACAACAATATATTTTTGAAAAAAAATAAAGAAAAAAATATCACCAGCATTAAAATTTTGGAAAAAAAATTACAAGCAATACAGTTTTTGGAAAAAAAAAATTACAAGCAATACATTTTTGAAAAAGAAAATATTACTAGCAATAATAATCTTGTCGGCATTAAATAACCCATTGGGGTTGATATACCATAAAGCAAACCAAACCAAATAAAATTATACTTAATAAAATTCTAATTTATATATATTTAACCTTTAGCAATCTTAATTTTTTAATATTATTACCCTTTCTAATGCATTCTTTTTCAAGGCCTCTCAATTGAAGTATCCTTATTGTTAACGTCGCTCAAAGTTTTCTGTTGCCACAGCAGGATATGATAACACAACTGTGAAATTGAAACACTGTTGTTCAGGGATCAGTCATCTTTACTGTAAGGATAAACTTTTTGTACAGCAAATGAAATCACATACAGAGTGTTAAAGGTTACTATAAAAGAGGATTACTGCTTAAATACACAATATATATATATATATATATATATATATATATATATATATATATATATATATATATATATATTATTAAATAAAATTGACACATTTAAACGGTTAACTTAACGGAAGTTATATATTGATATCAATATCTGCTAACTCACTACGGTCGTCTCTCTCTCCCTCCTCAC
The DNA here is from genome assembly GCA_963932145.1 of Acanthosepion lycidas. NCBI lineage: Eukaryota > Metazoa > Mollusca > Cephalopoda > Sepiida > Sepiidae > Acanthosepion > Acanthosepion lycidas. Next base: position 69,226,962 of record OZ010603.1, on the reverse strand, counting down.
TTCGTTAATTTACATATGTTTAATACGGCCCGTCAAAAATGTGTAAATTTTCTTTTCATTTTTTGTTTGGAAGTAAAGTCTGATGATCCGCAGTCCTTTTAAAAGGGCTGTGGTGAAATAATTTATTACATGGAACCTTAAAGTGGTCTGTTTTTATTTAAATTATTTGCTCTGGATTTACATTGAGCTCTCTGGATTTTATCCTCCTGAGGTTTACCCATACAGATTACCTAGTTTTTCATAAACTAACTAATATATATATATATATATATATATATATATATATATATATATTATTATTATTATTTATATGCGCGGCACTTAGAGGAAAGCGCTCAGTATCAGTGATAGAGCTAACATATTCAGTTGTATGGATAAGACTCTGAGTTTCCCGCTTTTGCGATCATCAGACAATCAGAGTTTGTCTAATGATCGCAAAGGCGGGAAACCTAGGGTTACAAACTCATATCCATACAACTTATATATATTGTTAAATATAACAGACAAAGAATGTCTATTATGTTTGATCATGAGCCGTTCTAAACGTCGTATAATTTGAATCATGATCTGCTGCCCCAGTACAAGTGTGTGTGTGTGTATATATATATATATATATATGTGTGTGTGTGCAAAATTTTCAGATGGGGTGTATCGGTAAAAGGCAATCTGAGTAAAGAAAAAAGGAAAACTTATCTTAGCCGGCGCGTTTCGTCAATTGATGAAGTCCCTCAGAGCAGGGGTCGGCAACCTACGGCACGCGTGCCACACACGGCACGCAGCTGCAAATGACATCACAAAGTCTGTACCAATAGCTACTACAACGCAAGGAAGATATTTGGCTGCTTCAATTTTAATATATACTAAAGTATATATACTATATATAACTATATAAAATATATTGTAAAACAGGTATATTGACCTTGAGTTGTATAAAAATACGTATGCTGTTGGCACGCTGGACTATTTTAAAAACCTAAGTCGGCACATAGCAAAAAGTTTCCGACGCCCACCTCGGCGGTTGAAACACATCGGCCAAGAAGTTTCCTTTTGTCTTTATTCATATATATATATATATATATATATATATATATATATATTCCTTTTGTCTTTATTCACACACACATATATATATATATATATATATATATATATATATATATTCCTTTTGTCTTTATTCACACACATATATATATATATATATATATATATTCCTTTTGTCTTTATTCACACACACACACACACACACATATATATATATATATATATTCCTTTTGTCTTTATTCATATATATATATATATATATATATATATCCTTTTGTCTTTATTCATATATATATATATATATATATTCCTTTTGTCTTTATTCATATATATATATATATTCCTTTTGTCTTTATTCATATATATATATATATATATATATATATATATATATATATATAATCTGTGAGTGTGTGTTTTCCTTTTGTCTTTATTCATATATATATATATATACCGTTATTATAATCGGCACTTCATATTTGAAATAGACGCCCCATATTTATTTAGTAGACTGTTTGCATTACGGCTATCGGCTTGCGCACTTGGGAAATGATAGTAAACGTGTTTTGTTTCGAAATGTGTTTGCTAATTTTTTCACACTTTTAAAATGATATCAAAAGTTAAAATAGTAAGGTGGTAAAGTCAAAAAAAAAAAAAGAGAAAAGAAAAGAAACTACAATGTTTATAAGTAAACCAATACCAGTTAAAATGTCGACGTCGCGACTTGTTGAACAATCGGCGTCACCAGCGGTAAAGGCGATGGCAGAGGGTGTTGGGTAGCGTGTGGGTAAAGACGCGGTGTGTGTTCTGAGACAACTAGGACACCTGATCACAGTCCTGTCGCACCCAGGGTATATCTGCCACCCGTACTATCTTTGCTCCATTCGTAACCTTGACGTCCCACTTTCACCCCCTGGCGCCAACAGAAGTACCTCACTTTCCGGTAACATCGTCGCACAGGCAATATACCCGTTAAAGTGACCCAATACCCTTATATCATAAAATTGATCACACGCTTATTGGACACAGTTTATACATAGAATGTAACCAATGCTAACACAGTCGGAATCTATTGTTGATTAAATATATGTAATACATAGGCTTTAAAATAAGTTTGTTTTATGCCGATTTGCATAAAGATTCGCTGGTTATGAATAATTGGAACGGATGATAAAAAAGGAATAGATTTGGGAAAATAGACTTTAAGTTGCGACAGAAAATGACGATAACCTCATAAAATTCATTTTACAGTTGAAATGGCTAGATGTAAACATAAGTTCTATGCTTACAGTTTCTTAATCTGATAAGTATGTTCATGGTAATTATTCTGATGAACTATCCTCTTTGGTACCTAGACTTTATGAATTTAAGAGCAGTACTAGATTGGCAGCTAGGTCTCATCATTTTACAGTTGAAATGGCTAGATGTAACCATAAGTTCTATGCTAAGTTTTTTTTTTTCGCACTTCTCGCTTGTGGAAATCTGTTCCGGCTTCTTGTTTACCATTCAACTTTAATTTTCAAATATTTAAATGCAATGCCAATCGTTATCATCTGTCTTCTAAAATCTTGTTCTTTTATTGTTATCTCTCTTTAATAATAGTTTTTCTCATCTTATCTGACACTTAGTAACCCCCTTGCGTCCTAGTGGCTTTATTGCCTTTGATTTTCAAAAATGTAAATGCAATACCAATCGTTATCTTCTTTCTTCTTAATTCTTGTTCGTTTATTGTTCTCTCTCCTTAATAGTAGTTTTTCTCATCTTTAACACTCTGTAAAACCTTGCGTCGTAGTGGCTTTATTGCCTTTGATTTAAAAAAAAAAACTCTCCTTAATAGTAGTTTTTCTCATATTCTTGTCAGTCATTATTATTTCTTGTCGCAGTGCATATTCTAAAACTTCATCTCAGCTTTTAGCCATCAACACTAACTCATTGTTTATCACGCCTTTTCTATCTCTGATTAGTATGAGTATGTTTGTTCAACGGCATATCAACACTCTATGGGTCATTTAATGCCGAAATTTAATTTTCTTCTGAGCAGGAATAATTTTTCTTTTATCATTTTACAAAAATGTATTGTTGGTAATTTTTTGTTTAATATGAAAATGTAATGCTGGTATTTTTAATATAAAAATTTGATACTTTCATAGTGTTTTGGCCCCCGTTTTGGGGTTAACTATTTGCCCATAGCTAGAACCTTAAAAGGTGTTACGACCCCGGATCATGGTGAACCTGGGAACCACGGCAATTAAGAGGTGGGTCCACGCCCTTCAAATCCTCTCGATCAGAGGCCTTGCTGCCGGGTGTAGTTTATTGTCTTACCCAGGACGCTTTTCTATCTCTCATCTTCATATCAAGAGTGCAATTATTCACGTGATGCCTCCTTTTTTGATGGCGGCTGTATCCTGTTTAAATAACCTTCCGGCACATATTGCGTTTAATTGTTTTAACCACCGAAGGACAGTATATTTGTGTGTGGCATCTTTTAGGTCTCAAACTCACTCCCGACTTCAAGTAGAACACTTCTATACGGCCCATCGCTAAATGATCGGCACCCTGTACCGCTCCAGGAAGTACCTGACTCCTCATGCTATTCCTTACCTTTATAATTGCCAGATCAGGCCTAAAATGGAGTACTGTTGTCTAGATTGGACGGGAGCTGTCCAGTCCTCACTTTCCAGTCTTGATAAAATTCAAAAGCGTCTTTAAGTCATTATTGGACAAGAATTATTTTCCACCCTCCAATCTCTCTCTCTCTCTCTCACGGGCAGGGTGTGGCGAGTCTCTGATTGCCCTGTCGCTCCGTCCAAGGAAAATCATCGGACAAACTACATTCCTTGGTTCCACCAGGTCTGACCTTTACGACTAGGACCCACCATGCCACTTACCTCGTAACAAACCACCCGCATTTTCTCCGTATTCTGTCGGTGAGAAGTAAGTTCCACTTGAACAGCTTCTTCCCACGAACCACTGCTCTGTGGAAGAGACTCCCAAAAGAGGATATTTCCCCAATCACGTCAAACTTAACCTCTTTATGTCTAGAGTTAACTGCTATCTTCCCCTGCTATCCATATAAAATACCTTTCAACGTAACATTCTACCTCGAGTGGCTCTTGAGCCTTGTACAGGGTGAACCTTACTGTAAACATCCCTTTAATATTCCATGCGTTTGCTGACAGCTTATCGAGAGCCCTCGTACATTTTCTTCTAAATAGTTATAGTGACTTTTTATTCGACATTGCTTGACGGACGAGTGACATTTAAGAAAACCCTCTATATGTGCGTGTGTGTGTGTGTGTGTGTGTGTGTGTGTGTGTGTATGTGGGCGGGGCCGTAATTTTGAACGCTAATTTCAAGACAATTGTCACTGGAACAGGTTTGCTCTGAGCCGATGTGTAAACTGGACAAGACCTCAGTCGTCAACACAGACTGTCGGGTGTAAATTGATCAGAGACCCCTCCCTGTCACAGCTGCGTTTCATCAGTATTCAGTTGGTTTCATAACAAATGAATGTTCCCCCGTTTCACTGCAATATTTCATTACTATATAAGATATTTCAGCAATAAATAAGGCAAACAGAATGACAAAGACGCTGATTAAATTCAGAATTGTTCGTAATTGGTGTATTTTCAAGGACGCGGGATTATATTATATGCGTACATATCGACAGGTTGACATTCGATTTGCTAATTCTTGAATTGATAATTATTCTTGATATTGTGAGCACAAGATTCTGGCTGGTGCGGTCTTCAGCCTTCGCCAGGTGTTTAGCGATTAAGCAAGCGTAGCTTTGATGCAGCACAAGGCCGTAAGTTTAAGTTCGAAATAAATGATCTAGCGAGAAAAGCTTGCTGAATGTTGCACCACGTCGAAGTGCAACCTTCGCCAGGTGTATAATATGTAAAATAAAGACCATCTTCGGAAAAAATGGTCGCTTTTACGCCCACTGGATCAGGACCATTTCGGCAACTCATGACTCCACCTCAGTATCCAGGCGATTCCAACGCCCTCCCCCAATCTATGATACGGTCCCCACGAAATCTATCGTACGGGGCTCTCCTCTCTACTACATCTCAATTTTCATAAGGTTGTATTCATATAAAATATCCAGGTGATTCCAAGTGATACGATATACGAACTGAGGACCCCTCAAAACATTTGCTGACGAAAGAAAATTACTTTTGATAACGATTGAATGATCTTTGGTGATTTTAGCATTAAAGAGGTTAGAAATGGCATATTGACATTTTTCAGGGAATATTTTTGTAAAAAATAAAATAAAAATAAAACAACCCAAGAATACACACATTTTACATAGATAAAACCCTTCTTAAGGTGTGAGTGTACTTGTAAGAACAATTCCTTTGTATTTCTTTAAAGCATTGGTTTTCAGGGATGCTACCTTTTAATGAATCTGTTGGAACCTTTTCGAATCAAACGCACGGCTCCAACTATAACTGGAATTATTTTTGTCTTCATGTGCCGCGCTTTTTAGATTTCTACTTCAACATCCTTGTATTCTGATAGTTTTTTTTTTAAAGATTTTTAAACATATATTACAAGCCTATCTCAATTGTTATAACTCAGTATTGATATAAAATACATATTTTATTGAAACCTAATTATGGACAGTAATGAATCATATGCAATAGAGGTGAACAATTCGAGTGGAAAATTGAAAATTAATCCAATGCATCTAAATACAAATTAGAGACATGTCATAATGGATCATTCCATCTTAAATAAATCAACAATGTTTAACGGCAATTTTTAACATCAATTTTGAGATTTTTCTTGTTAAAGTCTTAAAGAATGTTAACACATTCAACGTTATCGATAAAAAATATCGAAATTTATATTGTGTTGCTCGAGACTTACCATGAGCAAAACAAATTCACGGATTTAGACAAAAAAAAAAAACAAACAAAAAAAACACACACACTTGAATGACGTCAAAGTCCATGAAAAAATGTTAATCTTTTAACAGTTAGTTGTACTTAGATTAATTTGTAACATATAAATTTGTAAATGTAGGTTGAAAAAACATGTCCATAAAATAGCAAGTGTCACAAAGCACTGGTTGGCCCAGGATCAGGGAGTTTTGCATCGGCCATCTTAGTAGTTTTAAGATGTCAGCTTTTTTTTTTTCATTTCCAGTTGCTCATATTTACATGTTTTTCAGCACCTCCTCATATTTATATAATTATTTATAACTTCATTTTGTGGTTAGACCGCACACAGTGTTTGAGGAAAGTAAATTAGGGTAAGGAATCAATACGTTTTATGTTATGTAAACCAGTTAATGAAACTCATGCAAAAAGCTTGTCTTTGTTTTATGAACGAAGTCTGAAGCGCAGAGCATCATGGTTAAAATCTGTTTCAAAACTACAGCATTTGACACTGAAACGAATCAATAGTTTAGGTATCTAGGAAGCGGATTAACAGAGGACTGAAATCCGAAGGTGCATTGAGATAGCCAAAGACCGTTCTAGAAGCTAAGAAGAGTTTTAAGACAGAAAAATGTTGGAAACAAAGAGTACTGAACTGTTATGGTAAACCAGCCTTCGTATACGGCAGTGAATGCTGGATAATCTCCTCACAGATGAAGAGACATGAAGCAAGAGAAACAAAGAAAAGAGTAATGAACTGTTATGGTAAACTAGTCCTCGTATATGGCAGTGAATGCTGGACAATTTCCTCACAGGTGAAGAGACTTGAAGCAAGAGAAACAAAGAAAAGAGTAATGAACTGTTATGGTAAACTAGTCCTCGTATATGGCAGTGAATGCTGGACAATTTCCTCACAGGTGAAGAGACTTGAAGCAAGAGAAACAAAGAAAAGAGTAATGAACTGTTATGGTAAACTAGTCCTCGTATATGGCAGTGAATGCTGGACAATTTCCTCACAGGTGAAGAGACTTGAAGCAAGAGAAACAAAGAAAAGAGTAATGAACTGTTATGGTAAACTAGTCCTCGTATATGGCAGTGAATGCTGGACAATTTCCTCACAGGTGAAGAGACTTGAAGCAAGAGAAACAAAGAAAAGAGTAATGAACTGTTATGGTAAACTAGTCCTCGTATATGGCAGTGAATGCTGGACAATTTTCTCACAGGTGAAGAGACTTGAAGCAAGAGAAACAAAGAAAAGAGTAATGAACTGTTATGGTAAACTAGTCCTCGTATATGGCAGTGAATGCTGGACAATTTCCTCACAGGTGAAGAGACTTGAAGCAAGAGAAACAAAGAAAAGAGTAATGAACTGTTATGGTAAACTAGTCCTCGTATATGGCAGTGAATGCTGGACAATTTCCTCACAGGTGAAGAGACTTGAAGCAAGAGAAACAAAGAAAAGAGTACTGAACTGTTATAGTAAACCAGTCCTCGTATATGGCAGTGAATGCTGGACATTCTCCTCACAGGTGAAGAGACTTGAAGCAAGAGAAACAAAGAAAAGAGTAATGAACTGTTATGGTAAACTAGTCCTCGTATATGGCAGTGAATGCTGGACAATTTCCTCACAGGTGAAGAGACTTGAAGCAAGAGAAACAAAGAAAAGAGTAATGAACTGTTATGGTAAACTAGTCCTCGTATATGGCAGTGAATGCTGGACAATTTTCTCACAGGTGAAGAGACTTGAAGCAAGAGAAACAAAGAAAAGAGTAATGAACTGTTATGGTAAACTAGTCCTCGTATATGGCAATGAATGCTGGACATTCTCCTCACAGGTGAAGAGACTTGAAGCAAGAGAAACAAAGAAAAGAGTAATGAACAATTTCCTTAGAGATGAAGAAGAGACGTGAAGAGACAGAAATGTGGTTCTACAAAAGGATGCTGAGAATAGCGTTGACCGAAGATCTAAGCCACGGCGAAGTTCTGGAGAAAATGGAAACCAAAAGACACTTTAATATCAGGAAGGGACAGTTGAAATTTCTGGAGTAGATAATGAGGAAAGAAGGCTTGGAAAATTTTATACTCACAGGACAGAATGACGGTAAGAAAGCGCGATGAATGTAACGCACAAGGGCCTTTCCTTTCGGATTCTTGTTGCAGAGGAGGAGAAGAGTTTTTTTTCTCGTCGAAGTATATGCTGCGGTTGTAGTATCTGTTCCGTGCCGGAGGGACGTCAATAAAGAGAATTTTAACTTACTACTTTATTAAACACGTCGAAGGGTACATATTCTAACTAGCCAGTGGGGTCAGTCTCTCACCCCCACTGAGAAGCAAGTTCTGAGACACCAAAAAATACGTCTACATTTTATGACTTAAGTTACTGAAATCCCTTTCTATCTAAATAAAGGGTTCAGTTCGACATTCCAACCACCTGAAGAAGGCCGGAGCGTAGAACGGCTGAAACGTTGTGATAAATATGGCAACAAAGATGAGGACAATGGTCCGAATAATGTAAATAATGCCCTTTCTATCTATTTCTCATTTCCATCCTTAGCCAATCAAAATCGACTTTCTTTGTTTTGTCCTGTATCTGACCTCAAAGGTCAAAATGAGGAAGTCAGAAGAGAAATACAATTCTGTAAAAATGATAGTCTGCTAGACGATTATTTAATACATAATGATGTAATTGTATGACAAAGTTTCTTCGAATAAAATAGAAATCAACATCCGTGTCGGAAAGGCTAATTTAGCATTCTGTCTGGCAATAACCCATGGATAATAGGAGAATAATGTAAGCTAGCTCTTTATAATAAATGGACAATTCTGATTTGGAATTTGATCACCTTGTTGTCAGCGAACTATTACTGATAATTATTTTTACTTTTAGTTTTTTTTTTAACTTTTTAAAAAACATAATTTTTCATCTAATGATCGCAAATTTTGGGCTTGGTAAAAATTCCGTCTGGCACGAAACACAAAAGCACAAAAAATCAAAGTGGTTTTTGATGAGTACGCAATAATGTCTATCAGATTTGGTTTGACTGATCCTGAGCAGTTGCCAAAACATCGAATATTCAGCCATTAAAGATATTATTTAGTGTCCTCCAACCCGTGCACAGTTGAATGAATGCTGCTGTCAGCCATATGCATCATTGGTCGGCGAGGATTTTATTAAATTGTTGGATGGATTCCATGTTGTAATGAAAAGACCAAATTGACATAGTGACGCTGTCAACAACAGCTTTTTTGCATGGTTTATAATTATTATCATTGTTTTCGCTTTTCTCTCTCTCTCTCTCTTTACAACCACGTCCTATATATATATATATATATATATATATATATATATATATATATATATATATATATATATATTTGGGTGGATTGATGTGAGTTTCTGAACCTGGGTTTCACGCTTTTGCGATCGTCAGAGTTTGTCTGACGATCGCAAAGGGCGTGAAAACCAGGGTCACAAACACATCCATCCAACCAAATATGTTACCTCTATCTCTGATATTGAGCGCTTTCTAATAAGTACCGCACATATGATATATAAATAATAATATCACACACACACACACACACACACACACACACACACACACACATATATATATATATATATATATATATATATATATATATATATACACACACACTTTTCACACACACACACACACACACATATATTTGAGGTAACGGTATATATTCTTATATCTCAAGAGCAGTATTAGGGTAATTGTATGATAAAATTTACTTGTGGAGCGTTTCGTTCTTCAGGACTTCATCGGACTAAATTTATTACGTTGGTACGACTACACATGCGCAAAAACGAGGGATGCTGGTAATTTTATAATTTTTATTTTTATTTATATCTAACCGAATTCATTTAGAATTTTTTTCTTTTTCTTTCCATCACTTTTTTTTAAGTAGGTATTCCACACTGTGATATTAGAAGATCTGCCAGGAATGGTGAAATGTAAGAGTCAGGCCGCAAATTTACTGTAGATGACCTTGAGATTAAGGCACTCTAGACATTTACGTTGTAGTGAATTATAATGGGTTATTCTGTTTTGATAAACAAAACACATATCAGAAACACTAGTTGGGCTCAGAGAGAAAATAAATAAAAGAAAGAAAAAAAAAAAAAAAAGAAAGACGGAATTGTTTAACGTCTGTTTCAGTGAAATGGAAACAGTTGTCAAATCTTTTCCTTTGTTTCCACTCCTTAAAATAGCGACCAGCAAATCATTCATGATTGTTATTGCAATATTTTGTTAAAAGTTGTTAAGCTCAAATATTTAACGATGCGATAGGGGAATTTCTATGGATATTTCATTGTCGTAGAACTCATCATTAGTTTATTCAAACATTAAGTGAAGTATTAAGATTAATCGGAAATTTAAAACAGAAAAACCCTGAAATTTTCACTGGTCTTTTTCGTCATCTAATAACTGCTTGCTCTTCGCTTTGTTATTTCGCACAACCATTATGCCCTGCCAATACCTCTTGCGTCTTCATCGCATGGAAACAGGAGGAAAGACACTATTTGGTTTCATTGAGAAAATAACAGAAGGAAAGAAAGAAGTGAGGAGTGAGAATCAGATTAAGCTGATAAGAACAGATACTACACTTTGATCTTAGTGAAAAGGCCTAGAAGATGAAAGAAAGATGGAAAAATAGAAGTGAAGAGAGAGAATCAGATTAAGCTGATAAGAACAGATAATACACTTTGATCTTAGTGAAAAGGCCTAGAAGATGAAAGAAAGAAGGAAAGATAGAAGTGAAGAGAGAAAATCAGATTAAGCTGATAAGAACAGATACTACACTTTGATCTTAGTGAAAAGGCCTAGAAGATGAAAGAAAGAAGGAAAGATAGAAGTGAAGAGAGAAAATCAGATTAAGTCGATAAGAACAGATACTACACTTTGATCTTAGTGAAAAGGCCTAGAAGATGAAAGAAAGAAGGAAAGATAGAAGTGAAGAGAGAAAATCAGATTAAGCTGATAAGAACAGATACTACACTTTGATCTTAGTGAAAAGGCCTAGAAGATGAAAGAAAGAAGGAAAGATAGAAGTGAAAAGAGAGAATCAGATTAAGCTAAGAACAGATACTACACTTTGATCCTAGCTAAAAGAACGAGAAGAGAAGGACAAGCACAAATATAATAGAATGATTGTTATTGCAATATTTTGTTAAAAGTTGTTAAGCTCAAACATTTAACAATGCGATAGAGGAATTTCCACGGATATTTTATTGCCATAGACTTCGCCATAAGCTGATACAAACATTAACTTAAGAATTAAGATTCATCATTAAAATAGGAAAGCCGTTAAATTTTTACGGGTCTTTCTAGTTAATATTTACATTTTACAACGATCAGTTTTCAATCCGTCCTTGAGGATTGCCACGTGTAACTCAGCGTTACTTCAAACGGGGAGGAATTAATGTCTATTTGTTTTAAGTATGAATTTTGGTTTTGTTGTTTTACATTGAACCCTGTTTTATTATTATTACTACTCAACGTACGCTATTTTATTTGTTAATTTCCTTTTCCATAGACGTTACTAGCATACTAATATGGTACCTCTTAGTATTTTTTTTAAAGACGTAAATAATTAAGTTTTTCTCTTTGTTTATTTTTTTCAGTCTGCAGCCAGAAGAGCAGGAACCAGTTGTGCAAACTGTGGCACAACTACAACAACATTATGGAGACGAAACCAAAATGGCGATCCTGTATGTAATGCGTGTGGACTTTACTTCAAACTTCACAACGTAAGTGACATTTTTTTTTTTTTTTAAATTAACAAATCTTCTCTCGTAAACAATTATTTAAATTTATTTAGAATAAATTTAAGTGACTTCCCCAAAGAAGAAAACAAAAAGATTCTAATACATTTCAGTTTAATTCTATTGTTCTTTACCGCATATTAGCTCACATGCGTCTTAGTGGCTTTATTACCTTGCTTCAAGTGAAATGATATAAGAAAAAAATCCCAAGATTGATTTTTACTAAACAATAGAAATAGAAATTAAACAAAAGATTTATTCTATATTTTCGACCTGTACTGCTTACTTCACGAGCGTAAAATGGCGACCTGGCAGCTGTAATTAAAGCCAACATCAGCAGGATAAAAGTAAATAATGTTTGGTATAATAAGAATTCTCCATTTTTTTTTTGTGAGATCTCAAGTGTAAAGTGCTATTTACTAATGTTAATGGCAATATAGGTTAATAAGCTTGTTCCTCAGTGGGAGCTCCATATTTTCGGCCTTGTGCTGCATCTAAGCTACGCTAAATAAATTACTAATAATACTTGTCTTATTTTTAATGGTCACCTTTCTCAATATCTTATCGTCATAAAATAGTCTGACTGGAGGAAGTAATTCCTAAAATGTGATCTATACACATTTTTACTAACTGTTTGTATTTGGCATATGGGGTTTCCTGGGTGTCGTTTTACGAGCCGTAATATGGTAAAGACGTTATTTTTTCTTTAAAAAAAAAATAACTTCAACTACGATCTCTGCTGTGTGCAGGTGGATTTTTTTTTTACTTGTGTGCGTGTGGTGGGTCATGTGGAACGCCTACATGATTTTCTCTTAATTCATTTTTTGGTTGCTTGTCACCAGTGTCTTTTAATGGCTTCATCCATTATCTTCATCTTCAACTATCTTGCCACTAGAGGAGTCATGTCAGTCAGCCTTTTTACAAAGCCCCTTTTATTTTTGTCTAAGCCGGGGAGACGTGAACTCTGTGTGTGTGTGATTTGTCAGTTTCGTTATTCTGTACTCCCACGTCGAAACTTATTTAACGCAACAAATATCTTGCAAACTTCCTGTCAGTGCACTTAACCGAAAATTTCTCTATTGTATATTCCCGAGATATAATAATAATAATATAGAATGAAGATCTCAGCTCAAAAATCAGTTAATAACTGTATCATTATACGAAATCCATTTGACAATCCACGTACGGGATCATAGTCATTCTTCGCCAGGGCTACGTATGATTTTTGAATTCAGAGTTGTCCTTCTCCTAGACTGGTTGCTAGCCAAGGCTGAAAAGCCAGTATGTCCTACTATTTACCCATAGTTTGAGATTTTTAATTCAGAGGTGTCCTTCTTCTAGACTGGTTGACAGCTAAGGCTGAAAAACCAGTATGTCTTACTATTTACACATAGTTGGAGATTTTTAATTCAGAGTTGTCCTTCTCCTAGACTGGTTGCCAGCCAAGGCTGAAAAAACCTGTATATCCTATTATTTACCCATAATTTGAGATTTTGAATTCAGAGTTGTCCTTCTCCTAGACACGTTACCAGTCAGTTTGTTCTGCTATTTACTTATAATTGGGTGGGGGTAGATGGAGTTATACCTTTCTCAAGAGTATTTGCATTTTTCTATCTTTCATTGTACCAAAGAGTGCGAGTCGGTGGGATATCGATGCCAGTGCGACGGTGGTCTGGTGCCATATCCCGCCACTGTGATGGAAGGACGAGTAAATAGCAAGTTGTCCTCATCTCAAATTGTACTTATACGGAAACATTCGACATTCATTAACCGAGCAGCCAGTGCTGCTATCAGTTGACATAAATGAAATCTTTCTCTGAAAACAGTTTTTCAGGAAAATAGGTTCTCTAAGGTCATTAACTGTTATTGCTCTTTCTATTATTGGTGGAGGTTTCCTTCCTAACCTTTTGTTTGAAGTGGTGTGGAACGTCAACATCTTGATCATGTCATTATTTTCTTTTCGAATTCCATATACCAGATTAGATAGTGCTTCCCCCTCAAAAACATTTTTTTTAGGAAAGTAGGTTCCCCAAGATCATTAACTGTTATCGCTCTTTCTAGTATCAGTGGGGGTTTCCTTCCTAAACTTTTGTTTGAAGTGGTGTGGAAAGTCAACATCTAGATCAGGTCATCAGTTTCGCTTTGAGCTTCATGAGATATCGATCCTAGTTGTCGATGCAAGTGATGGAGTTTTTGTTAGTCTGTATGGCCAGTTCACGAAGTCCGAAACGGGGTGGGGTCCACGAAGTCATAAGCGGTGTGGTGGTGGTGTGGGCGAAGTCCGAAGTTGGGGGTGGGGTTTCCACGAAGTCCGTACGTGGGATTTAAAGGGTTGATTAGTTGAAAGCCATTTGTAATCATTGATCTAGATAAATGAATCTTTTTTTTTTTCGTCTTCTGTTAAAGCTATCTTTATACATTTGGGAATAGTAACACTTACAGGCATATGTCACACGTAAGGCAACGAGGAATCAATCCTTTGCAGGTGTTTATTATACTATTTGAATACTTTGGCGAAAATAGAAATTGCTAAAAAAAGATACAGTGGAAGAGAAATAGATTTAAGAGGCAAACAAGGATATTTTTTATGTCAGGGCGTTTTTTTTAATTAACTAGCTTTTTCGCTTGTCTGAAAAGCCCAGAAGTAATGAGTGGCGACCCCCGGAAGTGTGGACACAGGCTTTGTTACGTTTTCGAATTTACTCTCTGTAATTTTTTCTTTTTTTTTTCCAAGACCTTAAATGACAAAGGCACACAATCCATTCATTAGAGAAACCAACGTTGCATTAATTATACAAGATATTTAAATGTTTTCGGAAAACTAAAATATATGAGAAATTAACTTAAGAATTGCGCAGTACACTTATTTTGTTATTAATGTAAAGCTTATGAGAATGAAAAGGCTCAGATTAGTCCATAGATTCACTCTATAGATTATCTTAAGTACAAGAGTACTGAACTGTTACGTGATATCTGTCCTCCTATATGGCAGTGAATGCTGGACAATCTCAAAGATTGAAACACCGGAAAACCTGTTTCTAAAGAAGGATTCTGAGAATACCATGGACTGAATATGTAATCAAAGACAAAGATTTGGAGAAGACGGGAACAAAAAAGACAATTTATACTTAACATCAGGAAGAGACAGTTGAAATTTCTCGGGCGCATAAATGAGGAAAGAGGGCTTGGAAAATTTGATACTCACATGACAGAGGAAATCCACGCATAATTGGTGAGCTTTGAGTAAATGGATGGCGGAACAGGGCTTGGGAGAAATAGCAAGAAGGTAAAATTTATTAAGAGCTTCAAAGGACAAGAAAGTGTGGAAGGGACACGACACATAAAGAAGCCTAGTGAAATCCTTTACTAGCATGGAATTTATAAGCATGACAAGACAGATTAATTAAAAGAATTAAGTATATTTTAAGCGTGTCACCAAAAGTATTAACGATTTAACATCCGTTTTGTTTCGAGAATGACAATCAAGTCTAGATAGGCTTTATTATTTTTCTTTTCGGTGATGAGGGAGAAGAGATAGCTTCATGTTCTCCTCGAAAGTATTACTAGTTTTAAATTCTCCTTCTCCGATATTGGTTGCCAACCAAGGCTAGACATTTCAGCCTGCCCTGCTATATTGCTCATAGCTGTGAAACGGGACGGATTCCTGCGTTTCTTTAGGGCATAAACGGCCTGAAATCAGTTGTTTTTTTCTTATCCTGGTTACAAAGTAACAGTCTACACGGCTATTTAAATCGTAGCTGTGTGAATTCTTGATTTTCTTTCCTAAAGTTATTACAGACGAGCGGATATAAAATATTTCAGCCGGGATTTGAACCCGACTTGCCGAATTCATTTCCCAGACTGCTGATCGTTAGTCAACTGCAACTCTTCTCAGGAAACAAGAACAAATTCTTGTTAGCTTCGGTCCATAATCGGAAAATTTTACAGATCGAGATTATAAATTCGGACTATTGTCCTCATCTTTGTCGCCATATTTATCACAATAGTCCGAATAATGTAAATAGTGTACATAATACCTCATCTCAGAAATATAGACAGATACTGAAGGGCCGGAGCGTACAACGGCCGAAACGTTGTAATAAATATGGCGACAAAGATGAGGACAATAGTCCGAATAATATAAAGAGCAAAACTGTAAATGCTGAACAATTCGAATAAGATCATACAGTATGTTGTATTGTTTAATCATCCTTTATTTTAACGGAGAGAATATGAAAGCAGCTCATCTCTGTCTCTCTCTCTCTCTCTAAATAATAAAAAAAGAAAAGAAAAACTGGGAAAATATATATATGTGTGTGTGTGTGTGTGTATATATATATATATAAAAAAAACTGATGAGGAAATCCATAGACGAAGTAAAAAAAAAAAGGTTGGTAAATGAGCGATACTCATAAAATGTTGGCTGATGTTAAACTGACAGAAAGTAATTTCTGTCAATACTTCCTTCATTTTGATTATGTTTTGTTCATTTTATTACGATTATTTTTTTGTTTTTTGTTTAACAGATATTTATTCTTAGCTTGTCTGGCTCTGTTAACGAAAAGCTAGGATAATAATGCTGTCAAAAGAGGTTAGTTGATATCTGCTTATGCTGATGGAAAGAAGTGTACTATGAAACTTTCGATATTGATACATGTCAAAAGCTATTTGTAGAAATATACGTCTTTCAATTCAGCCATAACGTTGAGGAGATGACGCGCATGCGCACGCGCACGCGACGCACACGCTAGAAATCTTTCCAAAGTGCAACCGGGCCGGCGAACACAGCTTGTCGGGTGAGTGTCTCTGTGGGACACCAACAGCATTATTCGGAAAGAGCAGAAATGATTTCCGTCCTTCAGTTCTCTTTATGGGATACACAAACGCAACCCTCAGTCTTAGCATTTAATATGATAAGCGATATGTACCCCGCCTATTCTATTTTTCTTCTTTTTTTTCCAATTCGCAGACAATCATGTCTCTTCACAGATTCCTTTTTTTATTATCTGTGAATTGCCATGACTTACTGAGAAAGATAGTGGAGTGATTTGCCGTTATCTTCTCCGTCCTGGGTATGACGATAAACTACATCCGCGTCCTGGGTATGACGATAAACTACGTCCAGCAGCATTGGCATCTGATCAGGTTTTGAGGAGCGTGGAACCACCCCTTAATTGCTGATGTTCCCAGCTCCGCCCTGACCCGGGGTGGTAGCACCTGTTAGGGTCTCAGCTATGGGAAGTAGTTAACCACGAAAGTGGGGCAAAAACTCTATGAAAGTGTAAAATAGGTTTTAATACCAGAAATACTTTGTAAAATATTGTTACCAGCAATAATTTTTTGAAGAAAAACAAACTATTACAAGCAATACATTAAAAAAAAAAATATATTATCAGCAATACTTTTTTGAAAAAAAATATTACCAGCAATACATTTTTGAAGGAAAAAAATATTACCAGAAATAGATTTTTGATAAAACAAAATATTACCAACAATAAAAATTTTGTCGGCATTAAATAACCCATTGAGGTGTTGATATGCCGTAAAACAAACTAAACCAAACCAAACCCGTTATCTTCTCTACGGCTTTAAATGCCATGTCTCTCCAGGACATAGACGATCATGGCCCTTAACACGTTCCCTTTTTTATTATCCATGAAATTCTGATTTCTTGGGAAAGATAGTTCAATAGTTTCTTGTTGACTTCACTATGGAAATCACTTTCTTGCATAAATTCGTCTGTCCATGCGGTTAATTGTCTCATAAAACATTTATGGAGAATGCTTTACTTTTTATGCTTCTTGGTAATGAATTTCTGCTTCAAGATGTTGCCGACCTCTGTAAAGCATCTGAAACAAATTAAGATCTTCAACGCTATTTGAAATTGATTGATTTGTTTTTACGGCTTATCAATCCTTTGCAGGTTACTTAAAGCATGAAAATATTTTTAGATTCTACTGGCCAATCTCGACGTTGCTTAACTTCGGTGATCGTAAGGGGATCGGTGTTTCAACGTGATGTGACGTGATGCTTAGGCCACTCGCACATCCAAGTTTGCAGCACTTAGTATTCCCAAGCGGTTACCCATCTAGTTACTAATCAGTCTTGACGTTGCTTAACTTCAGTGATTGTACGAAATTCGGTGTTTCAACGTGATATCACCATAAACCCTTCAGACCACCCGTACATTAGGTTTACAACACTTGATATTCCTAAGCGGTCACTCATCTAGTTACTAATCAGGCTTGACATTGCTTAACTTTCGTACGAAATCCGGTGGTTCAACGTGATAGCTCTTAGAATCTGTTAGACATGGAAGACATGCGCTTGCTGACTCTAGTTTAAAAGAAAATAAAATAAAGATTTTTTTAAATATAAAAATAATTCCTGACTTACTCTTCAGGGCACATTAGTACGCCCGGGCGCACCGGTTGAGAAACGCTGCTCTAGCCCGACGCGATGTCACGTCCTTAGTCCGATAGACAGGCATGCTTGGGTCACCATCTGACTTTCCACCGCCATGCTTCCTTAAACAATCGGTGTCCGTTCGTATTTTGTTTGATTTACAGAAACGAAATGACTCACGATAGAAAAGTAGATCTGCTTTTCTCTCAATAAAACGCTCCCATTTCTCTTCTGTCGCCCCCACCCAACCTTCTAATTCTTTAACTACTGTCTCTTGTCTTTCTTTTGCAATGCATTCCAGTGGCACTTTGCCTGTTTTCATCCTCATCAACACAGTGATCTATAAACAGAACTGTCAGAAGAAAATCCTCGCCATAAAATACGTACTTTAATGTCCTATACACATAAAAAAATAACCATATATTTCATTGAATTTCCTGTTACCGACATGCATTTCTCTCTCTGTCCCTCTCTCGTTTCATTTGAGAACGTTATCGCGAATGGTTCTCCACAGCCTCCTGTTATGGTCACTCATAATTCACATACACATTTTAAACAGCTTTAATTTAAAGTGACAACGAAAAAAATAAAAAATTAAAAAAATCTTGTGGTGTATTGCGAAAACAAGATCCCTTACAATTGCAAAGAAGCCAATGGGAATAGATAGGTTCGCCTATCGTCCGGCTCACACTCCTCCCCGATCTTTTGAACAGGGGTTTATTCCTTGTTTCCTGTTTAGGATTTGGTTTCCGGTTTCTTGCAGTCTTATTTTCTTTCACTTCTAGAAACCCCTTGTATCTTAGTGGCATTATCGCCTTGCTAAAAAAAAAGAAAAAAAGAAAACATCTGTCCCATAACTGTTGGTACAGTTAGTGTATGAAATATGTAGGCAAATGGAACAATTATTATGGGACAGAAGTAGTATTATCTAAAGACATACAACCTCTGTCCCATAATAATTGGTACATTTAATGTATAAAATGTGAAGGAAAATGGAAAAATTATTATGGGACAGAAGTAGTATTATATAAATACCTCTGTCCCATAATGGTTGGTATATTTAGTGAATGGAATATGTAGGAAAATGGAACAATTGTTATGGGACAGAATTAGTATTATATTAATAATAATAGACTACCTCTGTCCCATAATGATTGGTACATTTAGTGTATGAAATATGTAGGTAAATGGAACAATTATTATGGGACAGAATTCGTATTATATAAGTAGACTACTTCTATCCCATAATAATTGGTACGTTTAGCGCATGAAATGTGTAGGCAAATGGAACAATTATTATGGGACAGAAATCGTATTATTTTAATATTAGGTTGGTGCAAAAATAATATCGTTTTTTGACGTATTTTTTAACGTCAAAAAACGATAATATTTTTGCACCAATCTAATAATAATAGACTAAATCTGTCCCATAATGGTTGGTACATTTAGTGTATGAAATGTGTAGGCAAATGGAGCAATTATTATGGGACAGAAATAGTATTATATAAATAGTAATAGACTACCTATGTCCCAAAATATTTGGGCACACTTAGTGTATGAAATGTGTCTGTTTGTGGAACCATAAGTCCATGGTTGCCTACTCGTTCTAATTTGCGCTTCTGTGTCTCCACGCTTCTGGAACGAATTTATTATTTATGTTAATGACTGTTCAGCCTGGACAAACTATGGAAGACAGACACACACCTGTTCCCCCAACGGCTTCCAATGTCTGCGTCAGTCTTGACCGACGTAATGACGACCGAAAGAGTCGAATATGGCAGACATTTCAATGCATGTTAACAATGTTTGCCGCCATCGAGTGCCACAACACATTATCAACGAGAAGTGGTTGGTGTCTGTAACTACCAGATCACCAGTACCGAAATAAAGAATTCTAAACATGGAACGTTAGGACATCACGTGATCAACTGTCGACTAGTGTGTGGTTCGTGTCAATCTGCTATTATGATTAATAGAAAAATAATAGAGCAGGAAGGAGAGTGTGTCGGTCGAAGTACTTCTATGCAAACAACTAAGAAGATCTTTTTTTTTTCCTGTGCGCTGCCTGTGCGGGTGTTGATGATAATCTCTGTCTTCTAGGCAGGAGTTTTTCTCCTTACCATCTCTACTAAACTGCGCTTCACCAACCATTTACGCAAACTACTCGCTGTTTCCCTATCCGTCTCTGTTGCATTCAATATGTCCTCTGAGTTTCAAGTTCTCCAAGCCCTCTCCTCTAATTATATGTTCTAGAAATTTCAACTGTTTTTTTTTTCTAATTCTACGCGTACTTGTCGTTCATATTTTCCTTAAAACTTTCTCGTTGATAGGCAGAAGCATGGTACAAAACGCTGCATTCATTGCTATTTAAAGAAGGGGTACTTTTAGGGGGTTAATGGCACGTGGCCTAGTGATTAAAACGTTTTCATTCTGACCATGAAATCCGAAGATTCGAACCATACTATGGTCGATTTGTCAGGAAGGAGACTTCCTTATGTTATCACACTGGAGTTGGGGTGGGGCGGTCTCAGTCTATAGCACTTTTGGAAAGTGCCTGTAAAACCATACGACGGGTTGACCCAAGCCTTGTGAGTAAAACTGGATAGACGCAACCCCCGCCTCCGTTGATAGTTCTGCTAGCATTGTCAAGTCATAGTGGCCGAGGGTTTGGCCCTGTTCAAATTGTCGATCACGCTAGATAACACGCTCTTTCCCAAAAATTGTAACTAAGGTCTGCTCAGCATAGGTGCAGTTTAAACCACAGGTGAGCTTTGTGGGTGTTGAAGAAACAAAAATGCGCCTGAGCAAGCGTCTGTAATAGGGAATGACTGGCCACCCTAGTAGACGGATGTCCTCGAATATAAGTGGCCAGCTATACTATGTAATTTTTTTGGTTGGGAGGCTGAAACTGGAAGTTTAAAAAATAACGTATTAGAGATTTACACTTGTCTGCTATAGCGAGAATTTGTCGGCAGGGGACTAGCATGCTATTATTGATCATGACGTACACGTTAAGAAATAAGCAGAATTATAATCTTATGTTTATTGTTATTTAAAGAATGAGTACGTTGTGGCGTGTATATAGATATTCAACGCACTCCAGAAGCCGGAAGTTTAAGAAACTTACCGGAAGTTTTAAAAACAACGTCCTTGAGATTTACTCTGTCTGCTCGTTCTGGAAAGAGGACAAGCAAGCTGTTTCGAGGTGTAACGTACGTGCAATGAAACCAGCAGAATTTTAATCTGATATTTGTGTTCCTATTTATTTTCCTTGTCCAACTTCTTAATCGTCTCCATTTTGTCTTTTTTTTGGTTTGCAGGTGAATCGACCCCTCACGATGAAGAAGGACGGAATACAGACGAGAAACAGGAAAATGTCGACTAAGAGTAAGAAAAGTAAAAAGGGAATGACTTCGATGAGTGACCTGCTAAAACCACTGGACAAGCCGTTCCCAGGCTCCGTGTATGCTCCAATGCACGCTCCCATGGCGACCTACATGACTAGTGGAAGCTCCCTTGGGGGATCGTTCTCCTCCCCCGTCGGAAGTCACATGCAAGCATCTTCCGGTTTGTCTGGTAGCCTGTCTGGTGGCTTTACCAATTCCTTCAATCCGTCACTCACCTCTCAGTTCACGTCGTCATTCCCCAGCATCCCTAGCATCCCCAGTATTAGTTCGTCGGGACTCACTTTATCCACTTCGTCAGGAATGGTTGGTGCCATGACGTCAGGCCTCAACCTCTCTACCACAACAAACATGGTTGGAGCCATGGCATAAAAAAGTACAAAAGACAACAAAATTTCTAGAAATATAAGGGGAAAAACACAAGAAAAAACAAAAAACAAACAACAAAATATTATAATAAAACTAATACCTTTTTTCTTCTCAGTCTGAATAATTTTCTTTGACAAGAATTTAATCAAGAACACTCGCCCACCCACTCACCCAGAGAGTTATATGCTTTTTGGATATACAACTCTTCACAGGCGTATTTTATTATTCTCCCTACAAATGAAGTCTTATAGCGGTGATGTGGGACTCGAAACATCTTTGAGCAAATAAAATAATTGATTAAAAAAATATATATATAAATAAATGAAAAATGCGCTTTCATTTTTTTTTTTTTAATTTACCACAATAAGATGCTTTTGTGTATATTTGACAAGTATCATGATATTATATAGACAAAAAAAAAAAAAAAATAAGAGGTGAATATAGCAGTTTATATGAATATTCTTAAAACTGGACGCTTAAACAGCGAATATATGAATCCCTGGGCATCTCCATATATAAAGTCAAGGGTAAATATGGAATAGAAGTCTGTCTTTCCAGACGATCGTCTTTTGCTGTATATTCTTTCCATCTGTCCATATTCTTTGGTCAACCCAAATAGAATTGAACTGTAAAAAAGAAAACTATCTGTAGAAGAGTGAAACGGACTAAGACAACGATTAAAGAATCCAACAGAATATAAAAACTAAAATGAAAAAACAAAACGAAAAAAAAAAACAAAAAAAAAAAACAAACAAAAAACGCCGCCAAATATTTTCCCCAGCAAACTAGTAAAAAAAAAGAAGGAAAAAAGTTAATGATGACGTGCTGTCAATGACGGATCTTTGAAGTGGTTGCAATGTACAGATTCATCTCTCAGTCGAAGAATATGAATACTTTTCGGTAAAAAGTAGACATTGAAATATAGTCTTACATTATTGTCTCTCTCTCTCTCATTCTCTTGAATAGAGAAGGCGACAAAAGAACAGTACATTTTCACGTTCTTTTCGTAAAAAAAAAACAAACAAAACAAAACAAAAACAAACAAACAAACAAACACACACGCAAAACCCCCAAAAAACAAAAACTGTTGTCTTGCTTTGACTGGAATGCTTTACATTTTTTATTCTGTCCTTTTTATTCGAAAAAGGAAATAAAATGGTTTTATGTCTTTAAAAAAAAAGAGAGAGACAAAGGAAAGAAAGATAACGAAAAACCAGAAAATGAACTGAAAATATTTGAAGTCTAAAAGACAGAAATAATCTAAAAAAGAACATTAGAAAGAAAAAAAAAAAAGAAAAAAAAGGACAATCATATATGTAAGTTAGAGACGAAGTTGGATAACACTTATCTCCAAATATGTGTATTGATGTGTTTACACAGATATATTTCTTGTTCTGTTTATCTTTTAATAACATGCTCTTGTCAATTTCTTTCCTTAAAACTATTCTTTCAGCTTTCTTTAAAATTCTTAAATTTTTTGCCTCTTAAAACAGCAGAGACGCTGTAACGTCGATGGTATAAGAAGTCTTTTTTTTTATTTAACGGATCACTTTCCTGTTTTTAGACTTGGCTACCGACCGTTTTTATTCCTGAAGCAGTTAAAAAGGTTGATTTTTTTTTTTTTGTGTGTGTGCTAACCAGCATTGATAATAAAGTAGTAAGTCCTGGAAAGACTTCAGTCAAAACTCACGACAGAGATTCCCTTGTAAAAAAAAACAAAAAAAAAACAAAAAAAAAAAAACAAAAAAAAAAAGAAAAAAAAAGAAAAAGAAATTCAAACAAGCTTCAATGTGCGTTTTTTTTTTTTTATGTTTCATATCAATGGTGGGGTATCTTTGTACAAAAACGAAACACAGCATATAAGATATAAATATATACCATGAACGTTTTTCCCTTTCATCCGCCCCTAATTTCCTCCTCTTTGATTTCATTGGTTAAAGGAGATTGGAATAAATTTCCAAACAAAGTATAAATCACTATTTTATATCCGTGAAAGAGTGAAGAATGTTTAAACAAACCGTAACAAATAAACAAACCTTATTCATAAAGTAATTCTCATTAAAAACAAAAAACAAAAAAACATCATAAACTACTGTCCCATAATAATTGTTACATTTATCGTACAAAAATGTCTATACAAATGTAGCAGATATTATGGGACACATAGTACCAATTATGGTTTTAAATGACATTATGTTCCCTTTGGAAATTTAAAAAAAAAGTTTGTGATAGAAATTTTTGAATTATTTGGAAGTTTTATTCAGCATTGATTTTATACTACCTCTGTCCCATAAAAATTGTTACATTTCGTGTATGAAATGTGTAGGCAAATGGAACAATTATTATAGGACAGATGTAGTGTTATATGAATAATAACAGACTACCTTTGTCCCATAAGAGTTGGTACATTTAGTGTATGAAATGTATATTGAAATGGAACAATTATTATTGGACAGAAGTCCTATTAGGTTGGTGCGAAAATAATGACGTAATAATGTCGTTTTTTGATGTTAAAAAATACGTCAAAAAACATTATTACGTCATTATTTTTGCACCAACCTAATATGAATAATAATAGACTACCTCTGTCCCATAATGGTTGGTACATTCGGTGGATGAAATGTTTAGGCATATGGAACAGACATTATGGGACAGAAGTTTTATAACAACTATCCCATGATAGTTGTGACATTTATTGTATGAAAGATGTATACAAATGGAACAATTATTATGGGACAGAAGTAGTAATATATAAATAATAATACACTACCTCTGTCCCATAATGGTTGGTACATTTAGTGTAAATGAGTAGGCAAATGGAACAATTATTATGGGACAGAAGTAGGATTGTATAAATAATAATAATAAACTACATCTGTCCCATAATGGTTGGTACATTTAGTGTATGAAATATGTAGTCAAATGGAACAATTATTATTAGACAGAAGTTGTATTATATATTAATATAGTACCTCTGTGCTATAATAATTGTTATATTTAGTGTATGCAAGTTAATGAAAGAACGATTATGGGACAGAGTAATATGCTAATATCCAAACCAAAAATTTAACTTACTAATATAGATTTAACTAAAACAAAACTGAAGCAATATTGGTAAATTTCTTTAAAATCCTAATTTGCTTTAAAACTGAACTAAAACGTCCTTTTTTAATATATTTTCTTTCTAGTAATACGGGCTTAAATCTTTCTGTCTGGCTTACATAAATTTACCGAATATTCATTTTAGATAATTCCTAATAATTTCTTCTGATAAATTCAGCTGTTAAAAGCTGAGAAGAAAAAATAAATAAATAAAGAAAGAAAGAAAAAAAAAAAGCTCTAAATTTTCAAAAGAACGAAATTTTGTACATTCTATACTCATTTACGGGTTTTTTCTGTATGACGAAACTTCTCAGCAACTAATGTTTGCCATCCCATATTGGGTAAATATGTTTGAAAAAAGGAATCAATAATTGGAATATCTTATCCAATTTATGTACAAAAGAAATGTGAAAAACTAAAAAGAAACAAAAAAGAAAAAAAGTTTTAAAAAAAAAAAACAAATTTGATAAAATTCTGTCGTATATACAGTCACAGCTTTCTGGTAGTTTGGGCTTTTTGGAAAGAAAATCTCGAAGAAAAATATTTGATCAACTGATTTCTCTTTAAAAAATGAGACAAGTGTGAGTTCCGCGATCACAGAAATGAGATTTTAAACATATATATATATATATATAACATATATATACATATATATATATATAAGCAACAGGAAGATACTAGATGTTCCCCTTCATAAACATTGCAGTATATTTGTACAAAGTATTTATTGTTAACGTAGACCATTTGACAATTGAAAATGATGACTTAATCAACTATTGTGTTGTTGTGCGCACCAGTTCCTTTTCAATTATTTCTCATAGAATGTGTATATTGAGCAGAGATCTCTAATGTATAAAATGTCTTTGATGGAAAATCTTTATTACAAAAACAAAAAAAAACAAAAACAAAAGGTAACAAGGAAACTGTGTCGATTAACCTTGGCTACTAATTAATACCTACATTTGAACCCTTTCTCTCAGGCAAATAGAATTCAATTAAAAAAAAAAAGAACGAAAGAAAAAGAAAAGAACTTGTTGTGAAAATATCAAATTTATAAATGTCTAGACTTTTTGATTCTGATTTATGAAATTCCAAGTTCTAAAAAAAGAAAAAAAATTGAAAGAAAGACGGAAAAAATATAGTTTTAATATTCGTAAGTGCCAGCCACAGTTACATATATAATTTTGATTCTCGGAAATCTTTTAGGGAATTTGCAAGCTAAAGTTTAAAATTTATAATTCTGAGTTTTAACATTTTTTTTTAACACATTGACTGCCAACCAGAAGTTATCTCGTCTTAGTGTGACTCCGTCTGCCTATTCTTTCGTACATGGCGTTTTCAGATTTTCTGACCTGAGGACACCAACAACCACTTTTATTCTCAGTGATACGTTTAGTACGAAAACAACATGAAGACTTCAGTCGAAGATATAAATCAATTCGTAAGTTTTTTTCACTGCCTAAATTGGCTATTTGAAACTTGGTCTTTTTAGTCAGATTCCGTTATTGACCTCTTCAGGCCAACGTGTTAAAAACGTAACAAATTTAATTTAAACTAAAAATGACATCACAGAATCAGATATCTAAGCATTTCCAAATATTTATCAATATACGTCTAAGAATTAAAATTAGGCGATTGATATGAGTAATATTATTCAAAAACTAGATATATAGTCTATAATATTTTAAATCAAAGTATTTATAGTTTAAAAACTGTTTTAGAGTTTGCAAGCTTAAAATTTATTTTTGACAAACAATTTCTTTTAAATACTCTTTTTATTTTTGGAAATAAAAATAAAAACGGATGATTTTAGTTAAAATGAATGTAGATGTAAGATTTATTTATTATTAATTTGATTACTTTTAACAGCTAATGAGCTGTCATCCGAATTAATTATGTATAGAAATTTTACTTGTATTTATATACACCTGGCTCAGGTAAGTGACAACTCCAAGAGTTCACTGAATTCGCTATAAACTATTTGGGGAGACCAGTCACATTTTTTACGGCCATTAGAAATAAATAAATAAAGAATAGTCTAATTATTTTAGCACTTGCTTTTTTTTTTAATCAGCCCAAAGCAAGGTGATAAAGCCACTAAGACACAAGGGATTACTGAGTATGAGAGATAAAATAAAAAAATAATACTATTAAGGGGAGACAACAATAAAAGAAGAGGAATTAGGAAAACAGAAAATAAAGATTGACATTGAATTTAATCATTTAACCCCAAGCAAGGCAATAAAGCCACTAAGACGCAAGGGGTTACTGAGTGTGAGAGAATATGAGAAAAATATAATAAAAAAAAAACAAACTGTGTGTGTGAGAGAGAGAGAGAGAGAGAGAGAGAACAATAAAAGAACAGGAATTAGGAAGACAGAAGATAACAATTGACATTGCATTTTAATTTTTGAAGTTCAAAGCTGACTGGAAAGCAAGAAGCCGGAAGAGAGTTACGCTAGAAGTGCGATAGAAGAAACTGTTAGCATAGAACTTACGGTTGCATCTAGCTAATTCAATATGGTTAAAAAATTAGTTTTGCCATATTGATGTATACGAATTTGATTTTTAAGTTTCGGGGAAAAAATCACTTTTTTGTCAAATTCAATGATACGACAAAAAAAAAAAAAACAATTGGTTGTAGATTCCATTTAAAAGTCTTTATGATTTAACTTAAATTATATCTGAGGTTAACAAGGGGACGTAGCAGAAGTAGTTAGATTTTTAAGCATTTACTAGTAGCCAGGGTTCGATCCCTTGTAAAAACGATAATTTAGAATCCTGTTTTGACAAGACAGGCTGGTCTACCCCACTTAGGAAATACGTGAATCACTTCTCAGTGTATGAAATGTGTATGCCAAAATGGCGGCTGTTGCACAACGGCTGTATTAAATAATACCATTTCTATCCCATAATAGTTATTACATTTAGTATACGACGGGGATTCTTAATCAGGGGGTATTTCAGGTGGGTGGGGGATTTTTTACTTTTTATTTATTTATTTATAAATATTTTGTTTCTGCAATTCCAATAACCTGGTACTCTATTGTTTTTTTGTTTTGTTTTTTTTACTGAAGAATGCTTCATTTTATTTATTTAGTAATAAGTTATGAATTAAAACAAATTACTGTACTTGGGTTCAAGTTTAAAAATCCAACATTTTCTATTGCTTTGAAATGTCTAAAACTCTACGAAAATAATCCTTGTAAATGCATATGCACTAATATGGAAAAGAATAAAGATTGTTCAATACTATATTCCTATTATCCGGAATTTACCTTTAGAGTCATACAGTCTTGGAAAGGTGGGGAATGGCATTCTGATTAATGGTAAAAAGTGGGGGGATGGCACGGGACAAAAAAAAAAAAAATAACAAAAGACTGAGAACTACTGGTATATGAATTATGTATACAAATGTATCAACTGTTATGGGACAGAGGGCGTAAATATTAGGTTGGTGCAAAAATAATGACGTAATAATGTCGTTTTTTGACGTTAAAAAATACGTTACAAAACGACATTATTACGTCATTATTTTTGCACCAACCTAATATTATTTTGTTGCATCGAGAGAGCCCAACTGAGAACGTAAAGGCATTGGAAAAATTTGAAATCCGAAACTAGTCATTTTTTTTTTTTTTTAATTTTTTAAATATAAAATCTCAAAAAACTCTATTGGAGATAAATTTGAATTCATAATTCTTAATTTAAGTATATGGGCATATACATATATATTTTGAAATGTTTTAAACTAATTGATATGCAAACGAAGTCATTTCTAAAGGTATCTGTTTATTTTGTTCTTTTCACAAGAAACTGAAAATATGAATTCTAATGTTTTGTTCGCTATAAGAACGGACATTTTTTTCTTCGGAAAAAGGGTTAAAAACATACGTATTAAAGAAAAAAAAAGATATTTTCCGTATTGGTTATTTCTGTTGGAAATTATCAGATTTTTTTTTTCCGTAGCTCATATTTTAATAATAATTTTGTTTTCTCAACATGAAATGCCAAGATGATTTTAACACAGAACTCCAGACATTCTTTTCCCCCCTCTACCCCACCCTTTTTTCTTTCTAAATGTTTTAATTCAATATTCATCTTTCACAGAAAGAAATCGACAAACTTTGTCATGGAATTCGATTACTTCCGTCGTATGATGTTAAAGTTTCACGAACGCAAAGTCGAATAAACATCCCAGATATAAAACGGGAGTTCTTTTTTTTCCTTGCTTTTTTTTTCTCGAATGAAATAAACGTTTTGTTTCTAATGAGATTTGAGACTTCGTTTTCTTTTTCTTTTTTCCATTTTGTTGTTTCTCGCTTTTAATTCTCTATTTCAATATTGCAAAACCTTTCCTTTCTCGATACAGTGTAACCCGGATATAAGAGAGTTGTCGGGACCGGATAAGAAGTCTCTTATATCCGGGTTTGGTCTATTATATATACATTAACACAAGCTCTAATTTGGGACCAGAGAAAATCTCTCTTATATCCGGGTCTCTTATATCCGGGTTACACTGTATTTATTTATTTATTTAATAATCGGAGTTTAATGATTTTTAGTAAAAGAAAAATGTGTAAAATTGACATATTTCACTGTTTTATAAGACGCACTGACGTATTAGACGCCCCACCCCAAATATTTTAAGGAAGAGATTTGAAAAAAATATTTTCCTTTATAATTCATAGCCCTCCCTACTATCCTCAATTTCACTCACTGAATAGCATATTTAAGCTTGAAAATCTAACCATGACGAAATTCATCACAGACCGAGAAATACCAGCCTTTCTAGTAACTATTTAGAATGTAATAGAACTCTATATAATGAAGAACTTGGAGCGCTCATTGAATACGTCGTTGTCAGAGACGATAAACAAAAATGGCCATTTAACTCTAGTGATATGTAGATTAACTAATTAATATATCCGGAATACCCAGGTTATATAATGACTCCAATTTTGAGGAGGAGGAGGGACTATGCCTGAGTATTGAATAGTAACACTAAGGACTTAGGACTTCACAACCGTAACTATTTAGAATGTAATAGTTAAAAGAGAAGTTAACTCCTGTTGCTGACCTTTAATTTATAGGAAGCAGGGTGGTTTTAGTCCGAATTCAGAGTTTTCCCTCTCCTAGACTTGTTACCAAGTAAGGTCATAGGGTTCAGTCAGTCCTGCTATTGGTGAAGGAAGATATAGATTCATGCCTTTTTCAAGGGTATTAACACGCAAGCGAATGCAATGAACTCGACTGCAAATCGAACTCGGCTTCAAACAAATAAAAATAAATCTACGCAGAAAAATTGAATTAGATACAAAGAATATTTCTTTATTGAACTGTTCCAATCACTGTATGTAAATTTAAATTTTAAAAATGTTACATGAAAGACAAATGCCCTATTTCGCTTTTTATAAGACGTTTGGATGCATTAGACGCCCCCACAAAAATATTTTGAAAGAAGAAACCGGTAAAAAAAGGTTTTTTTTCTTGTAAATCATAGCCCTCCACACTATTTGCAATTTCACCCACTGATTAGCATATTTCAGCCTAAAACCCTGACTAATGATGACAAATTCATTACAGATAAAAAAAAAAGTACCAAACTTTCTAGTAACTATTTAAAATGTAATAGAACTTTATATAGTGAGAATCTTGAAGCACACATTGAATGCGACATTGTCAGTGGCGATAAACAAAAATGGCCGTCTCAGCTTTTGGCGGGCTACTGTATTTGCGCGGCAACATTTGACAACATTAAGTGCCGTAAATAGGATGATTTAACTAAGCGAAAATACTATGCAATAGTCTTATTCTTAAAGTGTCTATCATAAAAGATTCTGTTTGGTCACCTCGACATGGTTTAATGGTTAGCAAGATTGTCTCGCTAGGTCAATTACAAATGAGTAATGAGTTTGATCCTCACTGGGTGTCTCATAGTTTCGGCCTTGTGCTGCATCTAAACTACGCTTAGAAAATCACTATTATAAAATGCTGCTTTGTGACCAGCAGGAATCTAAATTCCTGTCAATATCCCAGTATCACAACAGCATAAATAGTCTCTCTCAAAACACTGAACTTGTTTTACCTTCAAGGGCTCACAACTGGATGTAATTGGGGAGCTGGCTCTAAACTCCCGTCACAGACTTTTGATTTATACGACGCAGTGTGGTTTTTAGAGATATTTTATAGGAAGAAAAGACGTGTCTTATAAGCAGCTAACGAAAGCGTACTATACACAAGTATTATTCTTAAAAGTGTCTATCATAAATAATGCTACTTTATGACCAATAGTTTAAGAAATAAAGAAGGTGTTAGTTCATAATATCACAGTATCCTAACTGTATAAATAGCCTCTCTCAAAAAACTTGACTTGTTTTACTTTCAAGGGTTCAGAATGCAGAAATTGGATGTAATTGGGGAGCTGGACCCAAACTTATAACTCCTGTCAGAGTCTTTCGATTTATACAAGGGTGGTTTTTATAAGGGTAACAAACTGCGTCTTATAAGCAGCAAATTATAGCTGCATTGACTGTTTTTGTGATGATGGATTATTATTATCATTATTATTTATGCCTTGTTTACAAAACAAGGTACATGAGTGTCACCCTGAATGACCCCTGAGTTAATAAGAATCTAGTTCTCTGTCTGGGGATCTAACCAAAGATTTGGTATTTCTGTATAACATCATTATGGCAGCTACTGCTTCAGAGGGAATGCCATATACCAGAAAGATCTTCTCTATCCCCACCTCCATGAACAGAATCGAAGGCTTTAGATAAATCTACTAAAAGTAAGGCGACCTGTATATCCTTTGCCCTAACGCCCACAATAAGCCCCCGGACAGTCAGGATTTGTCCACTTATTACGAAAGCTATGTTATACCCTTGCACTTCTTTTCTTTACTATCACAATTAATAATATATTGAGAAGTTCACTTAATAAAGATCATCATCTAAGTTTTACTTTATCACCAAGACTCACAAGTCGATATCCTGCAAAAAACGTTGACCGATGTTGATTATACAGATGACCTAGCTATCACTTCAGACAACATTACCAATGTCACAGTTCTCCTACATCATCAAGAAAATGCTGCTAACGATGTTGGTCTCTGTGTTAATGCATTTAAAACTGAATTCATAAGTATCAGCACAAACTGTCTCAGGAGAATGAATATCTGTCCAAGCCTAGGAAGCGAGAAAGATTCTCCTGAAAACTCGGTGAAAACTCGTATCGCTAAAGCCTGGGCGCCTTGAATAAAAGAGACGTAATCGGGAAACCCAAACTAGCAGACAACCTCAAACGGAGATACTTTCGCGCCACTGTACAGTCGCTTTTAATGTATGGTGCCACCGCTTGGACATTAACTAAAAAGCTAAAGACAAAGATTCATGAGACCCGGATGTTGAGAATTACATTTAACATCTCCCAGAGAGAACACGCAACAAAATGCCAGCTCTATGGACCCATTACTGATATTTATATAATCTTATATGAACGCAGAATGCGCTCTGCCGGACACTGCTGGCGTGCAAAACCAGAACTGAGTGTGTTGTTAATGTCTGACATATTTACTGAGGGGGTTGTTAATGGGGACGTTGTTAATGAGCGTGTTGTTAAGGCTAAGCTGTCTACCGAGGGAGTGGTAATGACGATGTTATTAATGCCTAACATATCTACTGAGGGGGGTTGTTAATGAGAGGAGGTTGTTAATGCCTAACATGTCTACTGAGAAGGTTGTTATTGAGTGGGTTATTAAGGCATAACTTTTTTACTGAAGCGGTTGTTAATGAGGGGGTTATTAGTGCCTAACATGTCTACTGAGGAGGTTGTTAATGAGAGGGTTATTAAGACATAAGTTATCTACCGAGGTGAGTGGTTAATGCCTAACACGTCTACTGAGGAGATTGATAATGAAAAGGTTATAAATGCCTAACATATCTACTGAAGAGTTTGTTATTGAGGGGGTTATTAAAGCATGTTTTTTTTTTACCGAGGAGGTTGTTAATTAGGGTGGTTGTTAGTGCCTAACTTCTGAGGAGGCTCTTATTAAGGGGATTTGTAAGGCATAGGTTATCTACTGAGGGAGTTGTTAATGAGGGTTTTTTTTAATGCCTAACATGTCTACTAAGGCGGTTATTATTGAGTCGGTTATGAAGGCATAAGTTGCTTACCGAATGGGTTATTAACGCCTAACATGTCTATCGCGGAGGTTGTTATCGAGGGGGTTATTAAGGCATAAGTTATTTACAGATGGGGTTGCTAAATGCCAACACGTCTACTGAGGAGGTTGTAAATGAGGGGCTTGTTAATGCCTAACATATCTACTGATGATTTTGTTAATGTAGAGGTTGTTAATGCCTTACATGTCTACTGAGGCGGTTGTTAATGAGGGGGGTATTAAGTCATAACTTGTCTACCGAGGAGGCTGTTAATGTCTAACATATCTACTGATGATTTTGTTAATGTAGAGGTTGTTAATGCCTTACATGTCTACTGAGGCGGTTGTTATTGAGGGGGGTATTAAATCATAACTTGTCTACCGAGGAGGTTTTTAATGCCTAACACATCTACTGATGATTTTGTTTTCATGTATATGTTGTTAATGCCTTACATGTCTACTGAGGCGGTTGTTAATGAGGGGGGTATTAAGTCATAACTTGTCTACCGAGGAGGTTGTTAATGCCTAACATATCTACTGATGATTTTGTTAATGTAGAGGTTGTTAATGCCTTACATGTCTACTGAGGCGGTTGTTACTGAGGGGGTATTAAGTCATGACTTTTCTACCGAGGAGGTTGTTAATGCCTAACATATTTACTGATGATTTTGTTAATGTAGACGTTGTTAATGCCTTACATGTCTACTGAGGCGGTTGTTTGAGGGGGGTATTAAGTCATAACTTGTCTACCGAGGAGGTTGTTAATGCCTAACATCTCTACTGATGATCTTGTTAATGTAGAGGTTGTTAATGCCTAACATGTCTACTGAGGCGGTTGTTATTGAAGGGGGTATTAAGTCATAACTTGTCTACCGAGAAGGTTGTTAATGCCTAACATATCTACTGATGATTTTGTTAATGTAGAGGTTGTTAATGCCTTACATGTCTACTGAGGCGGTTGTTATTGAGGGGGGTATTAAATCATAACTTGTCTACCGAGGAGGTTTTTAATGCCTAACATATCTACTGATGATTTTGTTTTCATGTATATGTTGTTAATGCCTTACATGTCTACTGAGGCGGTTGTTAATGAGGGGGGTATTAAGTCATAACTTGTCTACCGAGGAGGTTGTTAATGCCTAACATATCTACTGATGATTTTGTTAATGTAGAGGTTGTTAATGCCTTACATGTCTACTGAGGCGGTTGTTACTGAGGGGGTATTAAGTCATGACTTTTCTACCGAGGAGGTTGTTAATGCCTAACATCTTTACTAATGATCTTGTTAATGTAGAGGTTGTTAATGCCTTACATGTCTACTGAGGCGGTTGTTATTGAGGGGGGTATTAAGTCATAACTTGTCTACCGAGGAGGTTGTTAATGCCTAACATCTCTACTGATGATCTTGTTAATGTAGAGGTTGTTAATGCCTAACATGTCTACTGAGGCGGTTGATATTGAGGGGGGTATTAAGTCATAACTTGTCTACCGAGAAGGTTGTTAATGCCTAACATATCTACTGATGATTTTGTTAATGTAGAGGTTGTTAATGCCTTACATGTCTACTGAGGCGGTTGTTATTGAGGGGGGTATTAAGTCATAACTTGTCTACCGAGGAGGTTGTTAATGCCTAACATATCTACTGATGATTTTGTTAATGTAGAGGTTGTTAATGCCTTATATGTCTACTGAGGCGGTTGTTAATGAGGGGGGTATTAAGTCATAACTTGTCTGCCGAGGAAGTTGCTAATGCCTAACATATCTACTGAGCAGGCTGTTATTGAGCGGGCTATTAAGGCATAAATTATGTACTGAGAGCGTTTTTAATGAGGAGAGGTTGTTAATGCTTAACATGTCTACTGAGCAAGCTCTTAATGAGGGTGTTATTAAGACATAATTCGTCTACCGAGGGGCTTGTTAATGCCTAAAGCGTCTACTGAGTTATTTAGGGGGTTATTTAGGGT
Organism: Acanthosepion lycidas; assembly: GCA_963932145.1. Classification (NCBI taxonomy): domain Eukaryota; kingdom Metazoa; phylum Mollusca; class Cephalopoda; order Sepiida; family Sepiidae; genus Acanthosepion; species Acanthosepion lycidas. Next base: position 69,191,833 of record OZ010603.1, on the reverse strand, counting down.
GTTATTTAGGCATAAGTTGTCTACTGTAGGGGTTGTTAATGACGGGGGCTCTTAATGCCTAACATATCTACTGAGTAGGTTTATTATTGCCGGCGTTATTAAGGCATGAGTTCCCTGCTGGTGGGGTGTTCATGTGGGAGTGGTTAATGCTTAACATGTGTTCGGATTTTATCAGTCCTCTTTTCATCCAGTGTTCTACTATGCTGCCTGAATTCTTTCCAGTGGTAGTAACAGCTTTTCTTTTCTTCCATATCACGATCAACCATGTCTATGTCGCTCCACTGTCAACTGCATTTCGATCTTTTTCTAGCAGTGCTTTTAAAAGTATGGTCTCTCGGCTGGGTTTCTCATTTGTATTCTTTGCCACAGCTACATGAGATTTAGTTTTTAATCCTTTCATTGCAAGCAAGGCGATAAAGCCATTAAGACTCAAGCAGATCCTTGAGGATTATCGACAAGTGAGTAAATGAAAGAGAGAAAACGTTACTAGAAGAAAGGACAATGAAAAGAACAAGTTTCAAGGAGACAGATGACAAAGTTGCATTTAAATTTTTGCAGATTGTAATTAACAGGAAAGCAAAGAAAGTTCTACAGACCGGAAGTGCAAAAGAAGAAACTAATCGAATAGAACTTATGCTTACATCAAACAATTCCACCAGAAAAGAATTATAAGACCTAGCTTGCCAGTCTACTAAGTTCGGACAATCATATCTCTCCATTTATAACTGACTAGGCAGGGTATTTTTCCGCACTTGGCTGTTGTTTATTTTTGTGGTAGACTGGTCGCCAACCATGGCTATAGGAACTATTCTGTCCTGTTATTCAACCTATAGCTGTAAGTGAGTCGAGAAGATGAATTCATATCTTTCCCAAGGGAATATAACGAATCCGATTGTAATTCGATCCCGGCTCTCCAATTTCGAATCCTGAGCCACTATCCATTACAATGCACATTTAATTATTATGCTTAACTGATGACGTTGGGGGTAGGTACGAAAGTGAAAACCTCATCGAAACAATTGTCATGAAAATATCTGCAGAAGAGACACAGGTAAGCGATGTTATAGCGGTGATAAGTTGATCGAAACCAATATGCCAAGTCGGGACTTATAATATTGCTGATTCTTAGGAGTTTGCCCCGAATTTCAAGAAGTATCATACAAATTTTCTTTTCTCCCTTCACCTCAAACAAGGAGATAATGACATTAGACAGTAGGGAGTGAAAATGAAAGAGAATGAGAAAACTGAAAACGAGGAGGCTGGTGGAAAGGATCAGGAGGAACAGGGTTCAAGAAAACGGAAGAGGAAGATTGACGTTGCACTTAAATTTTTAAAGATTGTCGTTATTAGGGAAGCAAGTAATCGGAAGGGAGTTTCACGGGTAGGAAGTGCAAGGAAAGATACTGTTACAGTAACAACGGTTGTATTTCGCTACTTCAATATTAAAACAGTGAACCCTAATTGCCAATCTAATCTTTCTTACTATGTACCGTGTCCTTTCAGGACGTAGGTGATCATGGCTCTCCACTTCTCCCTATCCGTTGCAGCTCTCAAAAAAGTTCCTTCCCTCTGTCACCTCCCCAGACCACGTTCTGTCAATCACTTGCTTAAGCCCGCTAGGTATGTCATACGTTGTTTTCCTTTCTCTCTCTTTCCCTCTATTCGACCAGTGAGTATCAGATTTTCTAGGCCCTCCTTCCTCATTATGTGTCCTAGAAACTTCAGCTGCCTCTTCCTGATATTAAGCAAAAGCCTCCTCTTTGTTTGCATCCTCTCTAAGACCTCACCGTTGCTCACACGCTCGTTCCATGATATCCTTAGCATCCTTCAGTAGAACCACATCTCTGTCGTCTCGAGTCTCTTTTTCATCTTTGAGGAAATCGTCCAACATTTGCTGCCGTAAAGAAGAACAGATGTCACGTAACAGCTCAGTATCCCTTTCTTTGTTATCAAAGAAATCCTCCTGTCTTGCAATACTCTGCCACGCTTAAATTCGTGCATTCGGTGCCCCAGGGGTAAAAGCTTAGAATAGTTTCTATGAAAATATTTGTAAAGGAGACAGAGAGAAGCTATGTCACATCAGTGCGAAAGTATCTGAAGTCGAGATGTCAAAATAAAAAATAAAAACTACCCGGAAACACGGAAAACATGTACCCCCCATGAATAAAGAAATCGGTTCAAAATTTCTAGAAGGTTGACCTGTACGAAGGCAGGCACTTGAATAAGACTGTAGAGCTATTTCTTGCCTCGATTAACCACTGATTGGACGTCCTTTCCGAGAGCAGGTGCCAGTTTCATTGTCTCGGGTCTATCGTACTTGCAAGACAAGAGTAAATAATTGTGCCATCATTATAAATAACTTGTCGAAAGCAGGTGACATAGGAAAGGTCGTTTATAAAGATCCGAAACAATGTAGATCCAGGGATAAATCTCTGAACTACCGCATTAATATAAAATAATCTAGAAATGTCGCCGTTCAACATGGCCATCATTATATGATTTATTAAAAACGATTTGGATAAAGGCAAATATTCGTCCAGTGACATGCTTGTGGAGAAGGCCAGCAAGCTAAACACTATCCAATGTCTTTAAGAAATTTGAAGCTACATCCTGAGCCTGGAATAGTTTTTATTGTATTGCCACAATTTGAAATTCAGAAGGTGCCTTCGCTTAGACGAGTCACTGGCCAAAGCTAGAGAGCACAACCAACAATGCTCTTTAATCCATAGCTGGGGAGAATGAGTTATCAGAACGTAGCTGATCATTGCTCTCTATAGATCCCTTTCCTTTATGATTTGTTAATTTCAACCAACTTTCCTAGCGGTAGATATAACAATTGATTCGATATAATCACCCCCTTCATGTCGGTGGAAGGCCAAGAAAGCGTAGAGTGATGCTCTCCCAGAGTAAAACATCAACCATACTGATGTCAGGCAAAGCGATTTCTCTGTGGTGATTAAATGAAAGCAGTTTTGTTTCGGAGGTGTTAAAATTTACAAGCCATACTTTGCCCCAGGTAACAAGTGACTGGAGGTCCTTTTCGAGAGCAGTGGCCAGGTTATTTGACAGATCTGTTGGAATTGCTACTAAGACAGGAGCAAACGGATGTTTCATCTGCATATCTGGCAGCAATGTATCGATACACAGACGAATGGCAAATTTATGTTTCAAGACAAATTCGGCAGATTTTTTTTATTGTCCTCGGGCTTTTCTGTTGTTTTTCCTTGTGATATCACGTCAGATGCTTGCAGGGTGTGTTAACTGATAAAAAAAAAAAAAAAAAAAAAAAAAATAAATCACCCGAAACACGGAAAACATGTGCCATCCATGAATAAAGAGATCGGTTCAAAATTTCTAGAAGGTTGAACTGTACGAAGGCAGGCACTTGAATAAGACCGTAGAGCTATTTCTTGCCTCGATTAACCACTGATTGGACGTCCTTTTCGAGAGCAGGCGCCAGTTTCATTGTCTCAATATGTTTCAAGACAAATTCGGCAGATTTTTTTTTTTCTTATCCTCGCCTTTTTTTGTTGTTTTTCCTTCTGATATCACGTCAGATGCTTGCAGGTTGTGTTAACTGATAAAAAAATTACCCGAAAAATAGAAAACGTGTACCACCCTTGAATAAAGTAATCGGTTCAAAATTTATAGAAGGTTAACCTGTACGAAAGCAGCCACTTGAATAAGATCGTAGTATAAACCTATCCAAACGTTGTTTATAATAAGAACAAATTTATTTAAGTCTTTCTTTTCAAGAGAACGTTTCGGCCGATCCATTTTCCGGCCATCTTCCAGTGTACTGTGAGTACATTATAGTGGATCGCAATAATGGTTCTATCTTTGTTGTGGTTATCACAGCATTTCGGACGTTGTGCTCTACAGCATTCCTCAGGTGTCTATCGATCCAGGTAACCTTCGGGAATATGGAACCGAACGCTTTATTGATTGCTCTTGATCCGTCTTGTTCTCTTTTAATGCTGCTCAATTATGGCTAGTCCTACTTTCTCTGAGTCCGTACTACCCGGCCCAGAGATTGGCCAAATCACGCAGACACCTGAAGAAGCCCGCAGGTCACAACAACCGAAACCTTGTGATAATAACTATCAACATATTAGACCGACTGTAAATAATGATAATAACAGCAACTATTCCTTCTAGAAACTCAGACAGGGCTTACGGCCATATTACATTGAAACACCGGTTCCTGTACAATCACCGACGTTAAGCAATGTGTTGTATAAGAGTAAGAGTCATTGCCGACACTGTGGTTTGAAACTAGATCGCCAGTGAGTAATACGAACGATTCCATTATTAACTCGATCACGTGATCATAAAAAAGTGAATAAATAGGAAGTAGCGTGATGACTATACAATCACTGTTCACTCTTCTTATCTCTCCACTATTGCTATACGTTCATTCTTTCTACACTACTACACTACTACTATACAGATTATGATTCTCTTCTTATCATTATATTATTTGGCAATTACTACTTGAACAAGTATTACTAGTACGGATATTATTGGAAGACATTGCTACTAGTACAGGCGTCTACGAAGTATTGAATATAACGAGCCTTTTTGGAAATTTCGCTTGACATAGCAAAACTGACAAGATCACAAAGCTTCATCAGAGAATGAGATATAGAGAAAAAGAAGAAATTGTGTGTTTGATACATATATGTGCGTGTGATAAGATAAAGAACAAATAGATGTTTATTAATCTAACATATTTCACTTTATTAAATCTTCATCAGAGAATGTGCTACGATTTCTGTATTTTCAGAAATAAATACAATCACTGTTCACTCTTCTTGTCTCTCCACTATTGCTACACGTTCATTCTCTCTTTATTCTAAAACTATACGGATTACGATTCTCTTCTGATCATTATACTATTTGGCAATTACTACTTGGACAAGTATTACTAGTGCGGATATTATTGGAAGGCGTTACTACTTGTACCGGCGTCTACGAAGTCTCGAATATAACGAGCATTTTTGGAAGTGATAACGAGATTTCGCTTGACATAGCAAAAGTGACAACCGAAGCCGTCCAACATCACAAAATAAACTTTGACCTTCGTGTCTGCAAAAAGGAAGATTTTTTCCCTTGACACCGCTATTATAACTACTTCCACTCCTCAGCAGTGCTAAAAAAAACGTTTATTAGACTTGTAATAAAACCTGAACCTGAGACGAAAATCAATTTATATACTTTCTTTATTCTTAGAGAAAATGGAAACAAAAAAGGAAACGTATCAGTTGAAATTTCTAGGAAATTTGATAATCACAAGACAGATTATAGGCGATAGGGACAGAGGAAAACAACGCATAACTGACTTAGCGAGTTTGATTAAATGGACGGAGGAACAAGGGGAGATAACTAAAGGAGAAACTTTATTAAGGGCTACAAAGGACACGAACAAAAAATTAGAGAGAAAATTGTGGACAGCCATGATCGTCAATGTCTTGAAGATGGATGGCACAAATAATAATAATAATGATAATAATAAAAATAATAATATTTGAAGTCGTAAAAACTTCCAATGTGTGGTGTAACGGATAATGGCTCGGAATTATCATTTGGAGAGCCGAGTTCCAGTTCGAGCCGGGTTCATTATATTTACTAACGCGCATATACACTTGGAAAAGATATGAATCCAAAATTTCTTCCCCAGCTATGGGTTAATTAGCAAAACTATCACTAAATCTTTATTAACTAAAAATTCTCAGAATCTGAATTTATTTTCTGGTTTTAAATAACCTACAAAGGCATGAACTGTAGAAAAAGAATCAATAAATCATTCTAAACAAGGCGATGAATGGACTCAATAACGAAAGATATTCTCTTCAAAATTATAGTTGTGGATATGTTTCATAATAAAGGATTGCCATTATTGTATTTTTAGTTGAATGGTTGCTGGAGCTCAATCAAATTGAATTAGATGATGATTTGGTTGGCTATATATGACATAAGTATTCATTATTTGGTTGGCTATATATTACATAGGCATTCATTAATTGTTTGGCTATATATGGCATAGGCATTCATTATTTCGTTGGCTATATATTATATAGACATACATTATTTGTTTAGCTATATATTACATGAGTCATTCATTATTCGGTTGGCTATATATTACATAAGCATTCATTATAGGGTTGGCTATGTATCACATAGGTATTCATTATTTGGTTCGCTATCTATAGCATAAGCATTCATTATTTGGTGGGGTAAATATTACATAGGTATTCATTATTTGGTTGGCTATATATTATATTGACATTAATTATTTGTTTGGCTGTATACTACATGGACAAGTCATTATTTGGTTGGCTATATATTACATTCATTATATCGCTATCTATGGCACAGGAATTCATTTACTTGGCTATATATTATATAGCCATTCATTATTTGGTTGGCTATATATTATATAGAAGTTCATTATTTGGTTGGCTATATATGGCATAGGCATTCATTATTTGGCTGTATATATATTACATAAACATTCATTATTTGGTTGGCTATATATTACATAGGTATTCATTATTTGGTTGGTTATCTATGGCATAGGCATTCATTATTTGGCTGTATATATATTACATAAACATTCATTATTTGGTTGGCTATATATGACATAGGTATTCTTTATTTGGTTGGCTATATATTACATGGGCCATTCATTATTTTGTTGGCTATATATTACATAGACATTCATTACTTGCTTGGCTATCCATGGCGTAGGCATTCATTACTTAGTTGGCTATTTATGGCAGAGGCATTCATTATTTAGTTGACTGTATATTATATAGATATTCATGATTTGTTTGCCTAGATATCAAATGAGTCATTTATTATTTGGTTGGCTATATATGACATAGGCATTCATTATTTTGGTTAGGCATATATTTTAATTTCTTTCCAAATCTGAATTGGTTGCCTCTTCATCAAGGATGCTGAAGGTAAATGTTTTTTTGGGACTGTCGTTATCCGCTTGATAGTGACCAAACAAATTAACTTTTATGGGGGTTATCCTATCAGCAGGCACATAATATCGAGCCTGCTGTACTGCCATTTTGTGAATGGGATCTGTGCCATGCTGTAGTTTCACGAGACGCAACTTAACGTAAACATAACGGTTCTGTGTAGGAAACAGGTTCGATTCCTGTTGGAGAACGCATATTTTCTACGAAATTTCTCATTGTTCATTTACATCGTTTATTTAATATGCGTTTCCTGAGCAGATATGATCGATCGAGAAAAGATCCTTGGTGATTGTGCGTTTACAAACAGTAATTCGGACTTCGATAACAAGACGCTTCTTCATAGCTAAGTGGTATAGCCTGTCAGATCAAATGACGGTTTCGTGTAGGACACAGGTTCGGTTCCTGTTGAAGAGCGCATATTTTCTACGGAATTTCTCGAACATTCATGTCTGTAGATGTAATTAATATTGTTTAACAAAAAACAAAAGAACCCTAAAAACCAAATAAATACCCCAAAAAACAAAAAACAAAGAGATTATTTGTCTAAATATATTGTACCTATTAAAATAACGTAAAAACAGTATATATATATATATAGAGAGAGAGAGAGATAAATGATTGAATAAAGAACACACACATATATGTGTCGGTGTGTGTGTTCTGTATCCTACTCTATATATATATATATATATATATATATATATATATATATATATATATATATATATATATATATATATATATATATATATATATATGAAAAGGACAAAGCCCGACAATTATTTTAAGACATTTTTTTATGTTTATACATTCTTTTTATAGATACAAATATTTAAGTAAATGCTCTGTTTATAATAAACAGTATTAAACAACATTTACGGCTCTGAATATCCGAGAAATTGTCATAGAAAATATGCATCCTCCGATAGAAATCGAACCTGTATCCTATACGGAACAGTCATATAGCCTGACGTGCTTTTACCGATTGAACCACAGAGGAGAGTTTCGGTTAGGAAGGTCGATTTTGTTGTTTTTAAAATCTTGGAAAATTTTACTTTAAAAACAGTAAAATCGACCAATATATATATATATATATATATATATATATATATATATATATATATGATAGGATAATGAATGAGATATGGAGAAAAAAGAAATTCTGGTATTTTTATTTTTGCGTTGTTTGACTTTCTTTGCTTAATCAGTTCATTTGACTTGTCATGCAGCGTTAGTATAATTTATAGCGTTCCGAACTTAAGGAGAGACAACACGTTCTTTCGAAACTCCAAAACATTAACTGGTTCCAATGGAGCCTAACTACAAAATCATAAAAAATTATTGCTTTATAATGTAAGTGTATCATAATTCTAGTTTGTCTATGTATGATTCGGATGGGAATGAATATTCATAATCGTATGTGCGTATGTGAGTATGTCTCGTAGACTTCATTTATTTTTGCTGGCAGTCCTCATACCTTATGCTCTGATGAAGCTTTAATGAAAGTGAAACATGTTAGATCGATAAACACTTTCAATTTGTCCTTTATCTTACAATTCCGTCGGATTTCGATCCATATTTTTTTAAAATCTGTATTTGATCGCAATTCACATACAGGGTGACCCCAAAAAAACGGGAACTTTTGAACAATCCAATGGCATGTTTTAAGTTTTCAATTACTAGTTAAAACAAATTTTGATACATTTTATGTGTAATGATACATTTTATTAAAAAATAGTAATAAACTTAATTCTTATTCTAACAGAAATTAATGCATTTTTTTCATTTTAACTGATGAAAGAAGTATTAGTACAAAACAAAAAAAAAAAGCATATTAATTTAATACTTTGTGGAATATCCTTTATTGAGTTCAACAGCTACCAGTCTATTCCTGTACGTCTCAACTAATGATTTGCACACATTGAGTGGTATTTTGTCCCATTCTTCTTGGCATATTGTCTTCAAATTCTTGATATTTTTTGGTGCTCTTTTCCCAATTTGAATTTTCAAATATCGCCATAAATTCTCGATTGGGTTCAAGTCTGGGGACTGACTTGGCCATTGCAAGACATCAACGTTACTTTCAGCTAAACATTTCTTTGTAGATCTAGCGGTATGCTTAGGATCATTATCCAGTTAGAAAACCCAATCAGGAGGTAGCCAAAGTCTCTCAACAGAACACATTAAATTGTCTTGTAAGATTTTCTGGTAGTTTTCAGCATTCATCTTGCAATCTATTACTGATATTCTGCCAACACCTTTTGCAGAAAAACAGTCCCAGATCATGATACTGCCACCACCAAAGTTTACAGTTGGCAACGTGTTCTTTGGTAAGTAGGCTTCACCGTCCTTCCACTATATATGATTTCGATAATTATGACCAAACAACTCTATTTTAGTTTCATCTGTCTATAGTACTTTTTTCCCCAAAACGAATATTCTTTATCCTTATGCTCTCTAACGAATTTTAGCCTAGGATCTCTGTGTCGTTTCAGGAGGAGTGGAGTCTTCCTTGGGATGCGTGATTTCAGACTGTTTTTGTGTAGTTCATTAATTATTGTACACTTGGTTACTTTAATCCCTAATGCACGCAGATGTTCCTGCAGCTCTTCTTGGGTAACCTGTGGATTTTGTTGGATCTGGCGTCCTAATATCCTTGTTGATCTTAGAGAAATCTTCCTCGGAGCACCTGTTCGTCTTTGGTTTTCGACGCTGTTACGAATTTCAAACCTTGCAATGAACGAAGCAATTGTAGTAAACGGAATATTCAGGTTGTTAGAAATCGTTCTGTAACTGTTCCCATCTTTCCAAAGAGACAAAATGTGTTGTTTTTGTGAAATAGTCAATTCTTTACCTTTAGGCATTATTAGAATCTTCTCGTAAGACTAGAAATTGCAGAATGCTCTGATAATGGCTAATAGCGTTAACTATAATTACTGATAACATTCCTGGAACATTCTAGAATATACTTTTTTCATAATTAATTGATTATTTTATTCTAATAATTGATTTGTACGAATCCTTTTTTCACCAGTTAGAATAAAAAAAAATGCATTAATTTCTGTTAGAATAAGAATTAATTAAGTTTATTATTATATTTTAATAGTATGTGTCTTTATACATAAAATGTGCCGAGATTTGTTTTATCTAAGGCTTTTACATTTATAAAAATACAATTTTTCAATTGTACGAATATTTATTCCCCCCCCCCACTGTATATGTGGTATAAAATGACAATTTCTGGGAATTTAACTATATTGTCGAAAAAAAAACGAAAAAAAAAACAAAAAAACAACCTTACTATAAAGGTAATTTACATTAACCAGAAAAAAGGCTTAGACAGAAGTGTCTATCTTTTTAAATTTGGATTTTTTAATGTAACTATAACAACAAAAACATTTCGATTTCTTTTTTACCTTGAAAAAGTCGGAAGACGAAACGCGTCGGCAAACCAATTGTCATTTTATATCAATCTGTCTTGTCCACAGAAATCATCTGAGAATTTAACTATATATATATATATATATATATATATATATATATATATATATATGTGTGTGTGTGTGTGTGTGTGTGTGTGTGTAATATTCTCATCATTGTTTAGTCATCGTATTAGGTGGTATGAACTGCATAAATGTAACTCAAATAGTTATTTATTATTTATTGATTCGTTTCACCCTCGACAAAATCCAGAGACAGACATGCAATGTAATAGGTCCTGATCTGGCATCTCGTCTGCAGTCACTTTCTCACAGAAGTGATGTGGCTTTCTTCTTTCTTTCTTACAAATATTTTCATGGCAACTGCTCTGATGAGCTACTTTCACTGGTACTCCAACTGCATGAATTTAAGTCTGTTACTCTGTCCCACTTTTTCACTGTCGAAAGGGTGAAATGTAACCGCCTTTTATACTCCAACAGCTTCTTCTCGCTTTATATTATATTTGTTTAGTTTAAAGAATTGACTTTGTTTAAAGTATGATACATTATCAGAGTTGTATATAGAGCATATACAGGGTGTCCCCAAAAATATATACAGCCTTTAGTTAACATTTTTTTAAAGTGTGTATACATTTTCTGGGGACACCCTGTATTTGCAGTTTTCATAGGAGTATTTTACAGTGTGTTGGCTTTTAGTTTTCTATTTTTAATTAACGCAGTAAAGATTTTTTTGTGTGTCTGCATTGTGAGATAAGTTCTGATCGTTTATTTAGTATTATGCGTTGGTCCGGAAAGGTGATAATAGCTATCTTCTCATCCAGACAGAGTTTACAGCTCTTTGATTTATTGTTGTTGGCTGATGCTCTTTTACACACACACACACACACACACACACACACACACACAAACTCACACACACACATACAGTGCTGTTCATTAAAAGTGACTCACCTGATTTTTTTTTTAATAAAAACATTTTCTTGTCTATTGTTTTTGGGATTAAACTAATTTTTAATCTTACTAATATAAAGACCCCTTCCCGACCACCTAGGAAAAAAGTTTATTTACCCCAAGGTATTCTACTGATAATTATAAATTTGGATATAAATGAGATTCAGGAAAAAACTCTGTGCAAAAAAAGTGACTCAGATATCGCATTCTAATGATTAAACTGGTAAATTTAAAGAACTTTTGACAAAATATTGAAAACTATTTTACGATACACTCAGAATTCTAGAACAGCTTAAATTAAATCTAGAATATTCCAGAATATTCTAGAAAATCTCATACAGTATAAAAACAGCTTGAAATAGTAACTCATGTCATTAACCAGATGAAAGGGTACAAACACGCATCAGAACCACTTAAGGCATCTATTATTGCCCTCTCAAAAGCAGGCAAGTCGATGAGAGAAATTACAGAAATTGCTATAACCTCGCAATCAACTGTCACTCGAGTGCTTAGGGCACATAATGATGCCACTCATGCCCCAAGGAAGGAAACAAGGGGACGAAAGAAAAAGATTGATGATAGAACTGGCAGGGTAATCAAGAGAGAAGTTGTGAAGAATAGGACTATAACTAGCCAAGAAATTGCAGCCAGTCTAAGCGAAGAGCAAGATGTTAGTCTTGCCTCTTAAACAGTCCGTCGGTGACTGTTAGAACCAGGCTACAAATCTTGTACACGAAGGTTTAAGCCGCTAATAAGCAAAGCCAACAAAGCCAATAGACTTGAATGGGCTCACTATTACAAAGATTTCATTGTAGAAGACTGGAAGAATCTTCTCTTCTCCGATGAAACGAAAGTTAAGCTAAATTCAAAGGATAAGGTGAGTCACTTTTATCGAACAGCACTATATATATATATATATATATATATATATATATATATATATATATATATATATGTGCTGTTCGATAAAAGTGACTCACCTTATTTAGCTTTTTCTACAGGTTTTCATCCATTTATCCATATTGTATATATATATATATATATATATATATATATATATATATATATATATATATATATATATACACAATTTCTATATATATTCTATATTCGAGGTACTTATTGGAAAGTGCTCAATATCAGTGATAGAACTAACATATTCAGTTGTATAGAGTTTATAAGTCTGGGTTACACGCATCTCCGATCACACCCAGGGTAACAAACTCATATCCATACAAGTATATATATATATATATATATATATATATATATATATATATATATATATATATATATGTTTTTAACGGTACAAAAACATATGGCATTAAAGGCAAGAAATTTGTTACTTTTGGCCATGATGAATTTTAAAACAAAAACACGAACACAAGTCGAGCGGTTTCGTCCCCTCTCGTCAGAACTGTAAACGGTGAAACAAATTATGAGAAGAAAGTCTGTCGCGGATGACGTGAATGAATGGACAGGGAAAAAATATAATAATAAAAGTTATAACAACAAAGATGCTAGAGACACAGCAATGCAAGCCCAAGCAAACAGTCACTTTGTTTGCAGAGAGCGGGTCGCCTGGACCTGATGAACAGTGTCTCCAACACCTTCAGATGGAATAACGAGTGTGCTCTGGCCAGAACAGAGAACCAGCTCACACTAAAATCCATAGCACAGGTCAGATTATTTATCAAGTGATCCGCTATAAAAACCCGTATGTATTTCGAATGGTATCACGAAACGAAAAATTTTTGTTAAGTATTTTAGCAGGCACGTGCTGTTTAATCCTAACATCTAAACGCTATGTCGTTCTATCTATGTAGTTGAGTCTACAACTACATTTAAAATGATAAATAACGGAATTAATATGGTGGAGTGGGGGGTAGAACGTCTTTACGTCTTATATATATATATATATATATATATATATATATATATATATATATATATATATATATGTATGTATATATGTGTGTGTGTGCGATTTAAGTCGTCTGAAGATCGTGTAAGCGTGAAACTCGAGCCATCCTTTCATGATAAGCATTATTTTGCCCGGTCTATGAAAT
>OZ010603.1:69138381-69173381 GCA_963932145.1 Acanthosepion lycidas | reverse complement strand
TGGTCGTAGATATTTTCCGGGTGGTACAATGAACCGACTTGAATTGACAAAAATATTTACGTGTGTTGTCTAAAATCTGCTTTTAATTTAGAATGTAAATATGCCCCGCATAGTTTGTCTGAATGAAGTAAGTGTAGAAAAAAGTCACATGACCGACATAGACGAGTCACTTAAGACGAATCTAGCGTCTGGCTCCAGTTTGGTTCCGCAGCCAGAATTCTGTCTGCTTTTCGAAGCCTCTAAGGGTCCGCAACCAATGGTCTTATTGTGGCAAGTTGCAATAAGAGTTGACTTGTACTTTGCTTAGAACAAAATTACTCTTTCTTTAGTCGACGTTGTTTGTTTATTTACGTCTCAATTCTTGTCAGAGCAAATGTAACAAGTTCCTTTATACGAGACGACTCAGGGTTGTTTTACTGGCATAGATTTTTCAAAAGGTTTTTAGACACTTTCATTTGTTCTAATAACAGGAATCTACATTCAGCGCCATGAAAGGAAAGAAACGTGGCAGAATTTCTACTAATGTTTCTAAACAACCATTCCTCTATTCTGCGATTGGAATGTATTTTTTTACCAGACGTTTTTCTTTCATTCCTTCTCGCTTTTCCTTTCTCATCCGCCTCGCCTCCGTATTTACTTTTCTTTCTATCTTTCTTTCTTTCTTTCTTTCTTTCTTTCTTTCTTTCTTAACATCACCCTTGCGTTCTTTCTTTTTTAATATTACCTCTCTTTTTTCTTTCTTTCTTTCTTTCTTTCTTTCTTTCTTTCTTTCTTTTTTTCTATCTTTCTTTCTTTCTTTCTTTCTTTCTTTCTTTCTTTCTTAACATCACACTTGCGTTCTTTCTTTCTTTTTTAATATCACCTCTTTCTTTCTTTCTTTCTTTCTTTATTAACATCACACTTGCGTTCTTTCTATCTTTTTCAATATCACCTCTTTCTTTCTTTCTTTCTTTCTTTTTCTTTCTTTCTTTCTTTCTTTCTTTCTTAACATCACACTTGCGTTCTTTCTTTCTTTTTTAATATCACCTCTTTCTTTCTTTATTTCTTTCTTTTTCTTTCTTTCTTTCTTTCTTTCTTTCTTTATTAACATCACACTTGCGTTCTTTCTATCTTTTTCAATATCACCTCTTTCTTTCTTTCTTTCTTTCTTTTTCTTTCTTTCTTTCTTTCTTTCTTTCTTTCTTTCTTTCTTAACATCACACTTGCGTTCTTTCTATCTTTTTTAATATCACCTCTGTCTTCCTTCCTTCCTTCCTTCCTTTATTAACATCACACTTGCGTTCTTTCTATCTTTTTCAATATCACCTCTTTCTTTCTTTCTTTCTTTTTCTTTCTTTCTTTCTTTCTTTCTTTCTTTCTTTCTTAACATCAAACTTGCGTCCTTTCTATCTTTTTCAATATCACCTCTTTCTTTCTTTCTTTCTTTCTTTCTTTCTTTCTTTCTTAACATCACACTTGCGTTCTTTCTATCTTTTTTAATATCACCTCTTTCTTTCTTTCTTTCTTTCTTTCTTTCTTTCTTTCTTTCTTAACATCACACTTACGTTCTTTCTATCTTTTTCAATATCGCCTCTTTCTTTCTTTCTTTCTTTTTTTGTTAACATCACCCTTGCGTTCTTTCTTTTTTAATATCACCTCTGTCTGTCTGTCTGTCTTTCTTTCTTTCTTAACATCACACTTGCGTTCTTTCTATCTTTTTCAATATCACCTCTTCCTTCCTTCCTTCCTTCCTTCCTTTTAATTTCTAGTTAGAGAGAAGAAGTTTTCAGTCAATCTGTTTTCTTTCTGAACGACGTAGAAATGATTTTCTGTTTAATGGTAAAACGTGAGAAAAAAAAAAAAAATTTTACGATGCAAATTTTATGAGTTTCGCTATCATATGCCCTTTGGCGACGTCAGGTGGTAGTGCCTTTGTTTATGACAATAGTGGACTGTTCAAAGATGTTTACGAAACCGAAAGGTGAAAAGACTGATTATGTGAAAGAATAGAGAACAACAGTCATTATCCGAGAAAGTATTTTTTAAAGATACACACATCAAACTAGTAATATTCGAAAGAAATTATCAAAATATGAATTTCATATTGTCCATCATTTCTCATGACACGTACCAAGTTTATTGCATATCATAATTCTGCTTCTTCCTTAGCACTGCCGTTACGCCCTGCCAGTACTTAAATAATGGACTTTTGTATTTTGATGGCCAGGCAAGACACATCAGAGACACTGTTTGGTTTTAACAAGAAAAAGGAAGTAAAAAAAATGAAAGAAGAGTTAATAATGCTCTCCTGTGTTTAACGTCTGCTACAGTAAAATGAAAAACTTGTCAGTCTTAAACCTTTTCATTTATACCATCTTACTTCTATAAATAATAACTTGTATTCATAATTTTAATTGTTATTGCAATATTTTAAAAAGTTGTTAATCTTAAATACAGGGTGTCCCCCAAAAGTTGACATCATTTCGCAGGCCAATAATTTTGGCAATTCTTGTTAAAATAACCTCAAATTTTCGCAGAATATATAGAAAGAGATCAATATTTTATATTCAATGTTTTATTTTTGTTCTGTTATCAGGTTGAGCCATGCCGTTCACTCCCAAATAGAAGTCATTTTGCGTTTTGGAATATGCTTATACACAGTCACCCAAGACTTTGAAGCGTGTTTTCAATGCAAAATTTGGAATAAATTCTCCAACTGGCAAACAAATTTGGATTTGATACCAAAAAGGAAGGCTGCTTATGCAGGGCTAAAGAATGTATCTTGTAGACCATCATTAATATCAGCGTGTTTGGCAAGAGATTAACTACCGACTTGATATGTGCCGTGTCACAGGCAATGCATATATTGAACACTTATGGAATCGGTCCCATAATAATCTGTTTGGCAAAGGTGTAGTTATTTAAGTCAATTTTATTTTGTGAGTAGTAGCAATATGAAATTATATTTAAACTTCCATAAAAACGGCAGAAACATCTAATTTTGAAATTTGGATTGTTTCTATTTTGGGCTTCAGTAATCTAGGAATTTTTATCTAAACAACACTGTTGTCGAAAAAGAAATCTTGCTTTTCAAACTATGTTAAAATATCTAAAATAAAAATAAATAAAAACAATTTTACAATTTTACTTATCGAATATAGTAAAAAAAAAATTGCTTGTAGTTATTCATAATTAGAATTAAGGTTTGAATATATTTTCCATTCAATCTAATGCAACAGATATCAACTTTATTTGGATTTATTCTTGAAAGAGTAAAAATTTGAAGTCAGTTTGTAATAAAAAAAAAGAACCCTGCAGAAATTAGGGATTTCTGTAGATTTTTCAGACGATATTTAAAACTAAATGCTCAAAAATTGGTAAAATCTTTGAATTTTTGGTGCCATTACTTACCATATCAGACCCCAGCTTTCACATCGAGTGCAATGTTGATTTTCTACAAAAAATGAAAAATCACCTTACCCTAATCAACATGGCTGATTCTAAAATTCGAGGAGATCAAAACTTTACGCATTCTTGGGTTCTAGTTATCTACTGGCGTGTCGTGGATTCATTATATTGAATCAATTGCTAGATCTACTGCTAGGAAAGTTGGTTGGCTGTGTCATGCAAGATAATCTTTCGTGTCAGAATCCATTTTGCACACTTATAATTCTACCATTCGTCTGTGCACTGAATACTGCTGCCATATTTGGTCTGCTGCTCCTAATATATGTTAGGAGATTCTTGACAAAATCCAAAGAAGGATCTGTAATGTAATCTGTCCTGACCCGGTATCTCGGCTTCAGTCACTTTCTCACCGTCTTGACGTGGCTTCCCTCTGTCTTTTCTATAAATATTTTCATGACAGTTTCTTCTGGGGAGCTTTTCTCTTTAGTGCCCGGACTGTATGAATTTAAACGTGTTACTAGATTGGCAACTAGGTCCCATCATTTTACTTTTCATTTAGCGAGATGCAACCGCCGCTTCTACTCTAACACTTTCTTTTCTCGTACCACCCACGTGTGGAAATCGCTTCCTATTTTTTGCTTCCCTGCTACCTACACTCTTTAAAAAAATTAAAAGCAATGTCAATCGCCATTTCTTTCTTCCAGAACGCTGTTCCTTTATTGTCTTTTTTCTCACTTCTCCTCACTACATCGCTCATTTGTTCACTGTCTGTAACCCTAACTGATACAAGTTTTTTTTAATCTTATCTAAGCTTTCGGCTTACATAAGCTATTATCAAAGATGACAAATTACATTTCAATATATTAAACAGTACGCGGACAAAACAATAATGATAGTCTGTTTTTGTTGCACGAAAGATTTCCAAGCAACAACAAACTCGTGTATACGAGAAGCGGAAGCGAAAATCGCAGCGCAGCTCATGACGTCACACATGACCACGCGAGAGTGAAAACGAAAAATGTTAAGTATGAGATTCAAATATAGACATTTAAGAATATTTGTGGAGATTTCATAAAAATGTTAGCGCTATCATTCAAATGTAGAGTCGTTTAAACCGAAAGCTTAAATAGGATTAAAAAAACATGTATCAATATGGTTTTTTCCGTTCATCTTTCAATGATAATGTTGTTAAGCTTATCAGGCGATATGAAAGGAATTTACTTAAAATAAATAGAAAAAAACTCGTCTATATTATTTAATGAAACATGCATCAATGGAAAAATGCTGCCTAAATGTCCGAGAAATGACGAATATTTTCTATGAAAATTTCTCGGACATTCAGGCCGGTAAATGTTATTTAATACTGTTTATTATAAACAGAGCATTTACTTAAATACTTGTATCTATAAAAAGAACGTTAAACATAAAAAATGTCTTTAATAAATAAATTGTCGGACTTTGTCCATTTCTTAATATATATATATATATATATATATATATATATATATATATATATATATATATATATATATATATAAAAGGAAGAGGTTATAGTAGTTTCAACGAGAGAAAGACATTTGGATCACTAACACGAAAAAGAGAATGTCTCATATCGAGAATATTTAACATCGAAAAACATAAAGAAAAAAATTTATTATTTTTAATAATATGTGGAAATCTCCACCCTTTGCCTGAAGACGATCGCGAGACCGGAAACACGTGTAGCCAAACTATGGAAAATAAAGCATAATATTGTTTTAAAAATCCACATTACAACCAAAAACGTTTGCGGTTTCTCTCTTCTTTCTAATATATATATATATATATATATATATATATATATATATATATATATATATATATATATATATTTATTACAGACATTTTTTATGTTTAACGTTCTTTTTATAGATACAAGTATTTAAGTAAATGCTCTGTTTATAATAAACAGTACTAAATAACATTTACCGGCCTGAATGTCCGAGAAATGACGAATATTTTCTATGAAAATTTCTCGGCCGGTAAATGTTATTTAATACTGTTTATTATAAACAGAACATTTACTTAAATATTTGTATCTATAAAAAGAACGTTAAACATAAAAAATGTCTTTAATAAATAAATTGTCGGACTTTGTCCATTTCGTAATATATATATATATATGTAATTTCTATATTTCTATATATTATATATGCGCGGTACATATCGTCTTGAATAAGTTAGAAAATGATCCTGGAATATATATATATATATATATATATATATATATATATATATATATTCCAGGATCATTTTCCAATTTATTCAAGATGATCTTCGTCATCTCTAAACGTCTTTCTGTCCTGGAGTAACAAGGCGCCTCACTGGTTTCACGTACGATTTCAATTTTTAAGTCTTTTTTTTTTCTACTGCTCTTTGAACTCTCACATTCCAAACTTCTTATGGATTGAGTTGGATCTTTTCTAATTGATCTATTTAGCTCTAATTTGAAGTGACGATCCCTCACCTTGATCAAGTTTACCTCTCTACTGTTCCCTCTTTTTTAAAACTTTTTCACCATTCTCTTGATGGGTCTTGAATGGACTTGGAAGGTAGAAGCCAGAGTATGAATGTTGGTACCATTACTGAAGGCCTGAATGATCTTTCCCCCCCCCCACCATTGCTCAGTAGTGGGGCTAACACAGTGTGATTTTAACCTCTTCTTTTTCTAGCCGGATAACTCAAAGAGGTTTTCAGTGATTCCCACAAGTGCTATCAAGATGGTTAAACGTCTCATCTGAAAACCTGGAAAAAAATTGAGATGCTACTAGTTTAGTGGTTTTTTTTTAGATATTAAATATTTTCTAGAATGGACAATTATCCCATACTTTTACACTCTCTATAATCAGCAAATATGGAACTCAATTCTCCTAAGAATTTTCAGGTTAAAAGTCCCCACAATACTTTATTTTATTTTACGCGGTAATGCCTCACTATCTGACATATATTATCTACTTCTAGGCGATATCTCTTTTCAGGTTTAACTAATTTGCATATTGATTTTAAAAAAAAAAGTATATTTAGCTAATTAACTGTCCGTCATTAGTGTTCTTTTATTTGAGGATAGTTTTGATTTTTATATCAAAAATAGTTATGTTTAGGAATATTGTCTTATATAGTGCAACAAAGTTCTTGAAATTTACATTTTACTTGGCCTTCAACAAGTTGGCATCTATTCGTAAAATTTTCTTTAACTATAACAAGCCTACTTCCACGCCCGACCAATTTATTTCTTCTGTCTTTACAGTCATATTCTTTGAAAAAATATGTTGAATGTCCACAACCCTTTCAGCATTTCATAAATACTGAAAGAGAAAAACAACTAATTTTTCCTAGAAAAATCCCCACATAGCGAACGGGCAAAGCCTGCTTGTATTAAATATAGTGAAATAAAAAAAAATCATTAGATCTAACCGTAACTTCTATTCTGATAGTCTCTTTTCTCGCACTTCTCGTTTGTGGAAATCTTTTCCGATTTCTTGCTTTCCTATCAACTACGATCTTCACAAATTTGAATGAAACGTCAGTCGCCATCTTGTGTCTTCCTTATTCCTGTTCTTTTTGTTTTTTTCCTCGGTTTAGTTTTTTCATTTTCTCATTTCCTTTCCTGCTAACTATGAGCTTGATCATTTTAAATGTAACGTCAATCGCCATCTTTTGTTTTCCCTGAAACATGTTCCTTTATTGTCCTTTTCCCTACTAAGGTTTTTCTAATTGTCTTTCACTCTCTTTAATCCTCTTCTGTCCTAACGGCATTATCACCATGCTTGGATGAAATGATGAAAAAAAGTAACCATTATCAGTAAAAAGAACGTATAAAAAGTGTATTTCATATATATATATATATATATATATATATATATATATATATATATATATATATATATATATATATATACAGGGTGGGGCAGAGCAACTTGTTTATTTAAATTTGGCGCCCTAAAGCGATGGTTGCTCCAAGGATGGTAGGGATGGACTTATTTGAGAGGGCGGGGCTTAAAGTTTGGTTCTTAACGTGCGTTATTTATTTTTTGTTTATTTTTCAGGAACTCCAGTGAGCATCATGGAGTGGACGAAGTTGGAACGCGCTTTCGCTGTTGAGGCATTTTTTTTCAAGCGGTCGCTCAATCGCCGCAACGCAACGTGCATTCCGTAGACATTTCAATATTGCCCCCTCCCCCTGTGGTCGTGTTCCTGGCCGGTAGTCGATTGTTTCATGGGTAAACAACTTCAGGGAAACGGGTGATGTAAAGAAAAAGAAACCTGGCCTCCTACGAACAGCAAGGTCACCCCAAAACATTGACTCAGTGTATAGAGAAGAATGGACGCCATCTTTACTGATATCATCTTTAAAACTGGTAAAAAATAAAATTTAAATGTTGAACTAGTTGCAGTTCAAAGAATTACATGTATACCTGCATTACTTGTGTTTTAATTGATATTCCAAATAAGCAAGTTGCTCTGCCCCACCCTGTATATATATATATATATATATATATATATATATATATATATATATATATATATATATATATATGAAGAAATATAGTCTTAAAGTGTGCTATATTTATGGGATAAAGTGCTCAATATCAGAGATAGAGCGTGTGTAAATATAAAAGTGAACATAGAAGTCAACACTTAGAGGCGACAGTCTGTTTCATGCTATATGGCCTGACGATTGCATATAGCATGAAACAGACTGTCGCCTCTAAGTGTTGACTTCTATGTTCACTTTTATATATATATATATATATATATAATATATATATATATATATATATATATATATATATATTCTGCTAAAATTGTGGATTTTCCTGTTCTTAAAACCTCACAATTCTGTATGCAAGATTACGCTAACTCTTTTGCAAAGCTAAACGTTGTTCTTTATATTTTCATTCCTGAATGTATTGGCGTCTTTTCTAAATGTTACGAGAAAAGCGTGCCGAAACGTAAATGAGTTTTTCCTTTGGAAAATGGTCAGTATGAAGAAGATGCAAAAAAAGATTAGAGATACGAACGCTTGATAAGAATTGGCAATGATTAATCCCTTGTCTGTTGGAGAGGCTTCAGGTGGCCAATAAACGGTCAGCCAAGACAGAAACACCTTTTATTCAGCCAATGAAAATGCAGAGGGCCATAGTGTAATCGAATTACTTCGTTGCCCACGGTTTCGGCGCCATGCAATTTTTATGATTTTCTCTTATTACATTTTTACATTGACACTTAGTGCACTGAAGCCGATCGCTCGCCACCCCGATGAACAGTTCGCCTTCCCCAACGTAGCTCGGGGTAGCCAAGATCACTTCTGTCATATGACTGCCTTCAAATTTGCTTTAGTAAAAATAAAGCGTTTGATCAGTTCATTTTTCGTCAGTGAATCGCTTTGCTAGTGAGGCGCCATTTAAAGTGTAACATGTTTCGTAATAATTCCTGCATATATATGCGCTTGATTCTTTACCTTGCAAAGTGCGAAATATACATAATGCATGAGAATATTTTAGAAGGTGTATACGTATGTATATCTTTCTGGTAACAAACCATTGATCTTGGTAGTTCAGAAGCAAATTCATCGCCATTACCTTCAACTTAAACCTTAAAAGTACAGGTATATTATTTAGCAATGAGCAAAACATTATATATACACTTGCGTCCAATGTTAGAGAATTAAAGTTTAAAATAAAAAAAATATTTCCAATGCTACTGATTAATAATACTAATATTATTTTAATGGTATTTTTTATTCCGTATTATTATTGGATGATTTATAGATTAAGTCTTTTCATTAGTTTTTTCTATTTTTGTTATTTTTTTGTTCTTTTTATTGCTGTTTTTTAGATGAGGCATTTTCGTTATTATTGTTTTATTGTTAGTTATTTTTATTTATTTAATATATTTATTTTTTATTGTTAGTTTTATTCCGTGTTATTATACTTGATTTTTAAATGAAGCCCTATCACTGTTTATATTTTATTACCAATTTTATTCTGTCGTATTTTTGTATTTAGATGAAGCATTTTGATTATTAATGTTTTAATGCTAGTTATTCCTTCTTCTCATTGCTGTTTTTTAGATGAAGCATTTTCGTTATTTTTTCTAGTTTTTATTTCTTCTTCTTGCTGGTTTTTAGATGAAACATGTTCATTATTATTATTTTATTACTAGTTTTTTTCTTTCTCGTTGCCGTTTTTTTAGATGAAGCATTTTCGTTATTATTATTCTATTGCTAGTTTTTCCTTCTTCTCATTTTTGTTTTTTAGATGAAGTATTTTCGTAATTATTTTATTGCTAGTTTTTCCTTCTTGTTGCTGTTTTTAGATGAAGCATTTTCGTTATTATTATTTTATTGCTAGTTTTTCCTTCTCATTGCTGTTTTTTAAATGAAGCATTTTCGTTATTATTATTTTATTGCTAGTTTTTCCTTCTTCTCATTGCTGTTTTTTAGATGAAGTATTTTCGTTATTATTTTATTGCTAGTTTTTCCTTCTTCTCATTGCTGTTTTTTAGATGAAGTATTTTTGTTATTATTTTATTGCTAGTTTTTCCTTCTTCTCATTGCTGTTTTTTAGATGAGGCATTTTCGTTATTATTATTTTACTGCTAGTTTTTCCTTCTCAATGCTGTTTTTTAGATGAAGCATTTTCGTTATTATTATTTTATTGCTAGTTTTTCCTTCTCAATGCTGTTTTTTAGATGAAGCATTTTCGTTATTATTATTCTATTGCTAGTTTTTCCTTCTTCTCATTGCTGTTTTTCAGATGAAGCATTTTCGTTATTATCATTTTATTGCTTGTTCTTCCTTCTTCTCATTGCTGTTTTTAGATGAAGCATTTTCGTTATAATTATTTTATTGCTAGTTTTTCCTTCTCATTGCTGTTTTTTAGATGAAGCATTTTCGTTATTATTATTTTATTGCTAGTTTTTCCTTCCCGTTGCTGTTTTTAGATGAAGCATTTTCGTTATTTTATTTTATTGCTAGTTTTTCCTTCTTATTGCTGTTTTTTAGATGAAGCATTTTCGTTATTATTGCTAGTTTTTATTTCTTTTTATTGCTGGTTTTTAGATGAAACATGTTCATTATTATTATTTTATTACTAGTTTTTTTCCATCTTATTATTGCTGTTATTTAGATGAAGTATTTTCGTTATTATTATTTTATTGCTAGTTTTTACTTCTTCTCGTTGCTGTTTTTTCAATGAGCATTTTCGTTGTTATTATTTATTGCTAGTTTTTCTTCTTCCCATTGCTGTTTTTTAGATAAAGTATTTTCGTAATTATTATGTCATTGCTAGTTATTCCTTCTCAATGCTGTTTTTTAGATGAAGCATTTTCGTTATTATTATTTTATTGCTAGTTTTTTCTTCTTCTCGTTGCTCTTTTTTAGATGAAGCGTTTACGTTATTATTATTTTATTGCTAGTTCCTCTTTCTTCACATTGCTGTTTTTTAGATGGAGCATTTTCGTTATAATTATTTTATTTCTAGTTTTTCCTTCTCATTGCTGTTTTTAGATGAAGCATTTTCCTTATTATTATTTTATTGCTAGTTCTTCCTTCTTCTCATTGCTGTTTTTTAGATGAAGCATTTTCGTTATTATTATTTTATTGCTAGTTTTTCCTTCTCATTGCTGTTTTTTAGATGAAGCATTTTCGTTATTATTATTTTATTACTAGTTTTTCCTTCTCATTGCTGTTTTTTAGATGAAGCATTTTTGCTATTATTATTTTATTACGAATTTTTCCTTATTATTGCGGTTTCTCAGATGAAGGGTTTTGGCTATTTTTATTTCATTGCTAGTTTTTCCTTCTTATCATTGCTGTTTTTTTAGGTGAAGCCTTTTCACAATTATCATTTTATTGCTAGTTTATCCCATGTTATTATTCTTAATTTTAAGATGAAGCATTATTGCTATTATAAGTTTTATTGTTATTTTTGCAATTCGATTAAGCATTTTATTATTATTATTATTATTATTTTATGACTAGTTTTATTCTATCTTATTCTTGCATGAAGCGTCTTGGATATTATTTTATTGCTAGTTTTTCCTTCTTATTATTGCTGTTTTTAGATGAAGCATTATCGTTTCTGTGATTTCGTTACTATTTTTTATTCCATATTCATTTTGCTTTCTAGATGAAGCCTTTTCACTGTTATTATTTTATTGGTAGTTTTTAGTAAGTCTTATAACAGAAGCTCTGTATCACATGTAATATTAATAGTAACAAAGAAAAAGGGCGCTGAGCTGCTATGTAATATCTCCTTATATGGCAGAGAATGTTGGACAATTATCCCACTGATGAAGAGAAAACTTGATGCAGTAGAGATATACTTCTACATGCAATCAAGATAAACATTACAGAAAATGTTCTTAAGCACTTTAGTCCTGGGTATGATGATAAACTAGAGCCGGCAGTAAGTTCCCTGATCTGATGTTTTGAGGAGCATGGAACCACCTTTTAATTGCTTTTATACCCAGGTCCACCCAAACCCTGTTAGGGTTCCAGCTATGGGAGAATAGTGAAACAAAAACAAAACACTATGAAAGAATAAAAATATATTTATATAAAAAAATTACCAACAATACATATTTATAGCAAACTGACCGACAATACATTTTATATTAGAATTACCAACAATACATTTTATAGTAGAAATTTCAATGTATCTTATAACAAAATGAGCAGCAATACATTTTATCTGTAGTTAAAGGAATAATGTTGCGTTCAAAATATATTTAGTCCATGTCATCATGAAATTCCTCCTGTAAAATAATTTTCGAAGAATAAAAGAAAGAATATGAAATTTTATAAGAAAAGGGACATGAAACTAAACTGGAATTTAAACCTTAAATAAAACAACAACTGAAGAATAATTCGAAGTAAAGAAAAAATTATAATTTGGTATAACCCCCCCCCCCTTCACCATACACACACACTTTTAACTTAGAGCTCATATGTAAGACAGGGTAAATGTTTTTCAAATTACTTAAACACTTCCCAAAAATTCCGAATTACAAAAGATTTTTTTAATAAAAACGCAATTAAATTAAGCTACAGCTGTACTAGTTATTTGGAAACCACAATAAAAAGAAGAAAAAAAACGCCAGAAATTTCAAAACTAACGTACAGCATGATATCGTTAACAGTGACACATGTAAGTGTAGAAATTAAAATAAATCTCCACTTGTTGGAATTTGCAAAACTGAAAGAGTAATTTATAAATCAAAAGTAAAAGATATAAATGGTGAGACGAAGATATACAGAGGATGTACTGAAGGTAGCTTGAAGACGAGATGGTATAATCACAAGTCACCATTCAGGCTAGAAAGACTTTAAAATTTTACCAGAATAGCCAGCCATGTGTGGAAATTAAAAGAAAAAAGAAAAAATCCGATTGTAAACTGGGAAATATTAAAATAGCATAAACCTTAAAACAACCATAGTGATATCTAAAATCTTTGCCAGGAAGAAAAATTACCAATAATAACATATTCAAACCAGAAAATGAGAGATCAGGGAAAACGACAGGATGCATACACACAAAAAAGTTCCTTTTGAGTTTGTACGAACCAGGATGAATGTATAAACTTTTCATATAACCGCACCCTGATACAATTTCAATAGCCTTTATTTCCTTCTCCCTCTTTATTAGGCTTGGCGTTGTGCGTTTATTTATTTTTAAATAATAAAGCCTTAGGAAATTATGTAGTCCGGATCGCATGAAGATATCGCAAGGTTGAAACCAAGGTAGCGTGATCGGCTGATCTCTTAATTTTTCAAACACACACACACACACATAGACACACACACACACACACACATATATATATATATGAAGAAATATACCTTTAAGGTGTGGTATATTTATGGGATAAAGTGCTCAATATCAGAGATAGAGCGTGTGTAAATATAAAAGTGAATATTGAAGTCAACACTTAGAGGCGACAGGCTGTTTCATGCTAGATACTATCGTTAGACCACGATTGCATCCAGCATGAAACAGCCTGTCGCCTCTGAGTGTTGACGTCAATGTTCACTTATATATATATATATATATATATATATATATATATATATATATATATATATATATTCTATGAAATACACAAAGTCCGAAAATTATTGTAAAACATTTTTTTATGTTTATACGTTCTTTTTATACACTGCATTTACTTAAATATTTGTATCTATGAAAAGAACGTATAAACATAAAAAAATGTCTTAAGATATATATATATATATATATATATATATATATATATATATATATATATATATATATATATATATACCGGGGGTAACAGCAAAATTGTTCAAATCGTGTAATACCAAATTATCCAATTGTTAGATTCAGATTTGCACCGTTTTATCTTAGAAATGATTAAAGATATCTTATTGGAATTCTCCGAGGTTTTTATAACACGTCTGAACACTACTCAGAGCAAAAAGAATGTTTAATTACTCTCCAACCATAAGAGAAATGTCGTGATGAAATCGATCACAAACAAAAATGACGTGTTCATCATTAATCAATTTTATAAAAATAAGCACAATATATATATATATATATATATATATATATAAACATAAACATAAAGTCGCACATAAACGCAAATAAACGTAAAAATACCAAAGAACAATAA
The DNA here is from genome assembly GCA_963932145.1 of Acanthosepion lycidas. Lineage (NCBI taxonomy): Eukaryota > Metazoa > Mollusca > Cephalopoda > Sepiida > Sepiidae > Acanthosepion > Acanthosepion lycidas. The sequence continues at coordinate 69,159,314 of OZ010603.1, read as the reverse complement.
AAGAAACAATAATATATAATAAAAAAACAAAAAACGTTAAGAAACAAATTATAAATAGCCCCAAACCTTCATCCCTGTGTATTCAAATGAGGCTTAATTGAACTATGGTCAGGTCTCATTTAAATACACATAGAGATATAACAAATTTCATCCTCAACGTACTTGTTAATGATAGAAATATAATAACCTCATCCACAGAGGAAAAAGGTTAAAAATAATGGAAGCCTTAATAATAAAAAGAAAAACCCAAACGTCAATAACATCAACTATGAACACGGCCACAATGTGCTGACCGTGTTTGTCAAATAAAACATTCCTATAACACGAGGTATATATATATAAAAATCGATATATATATATATATATATATATATATATATATATATATATATATATATATATATATATATATGTATAATTTCAATTAAAAGGTGCAATTATAATTTATAAATTCCTGAATCATTCATACAAAAAACAAATATAGAGGTTAATTATTTAAATGGCGAGAATACTTCGTCGCAAACAATATAAATAAGATACATCAATGTATTCTCGCCATTTAAATCATTAACCTCTATATTTGTTTTTTTTATGAATGATTCATATATATATATATATATATATATATATATATATACATATATATATATATATATATATATATATATATATATATATATATATATATATCAGTAAAATTGGATGAAAATACGAGAGATATAAAGAAAATAACAATTCTTAAAACAAATTATTTATATTTAATTTTTTAAAGATTCATTTATCCCATATTTCTTCAGTTGGATATGAAAATGTTCTCAAACACACCTCCCTCTGTTTGTGTGTATGTGTGTATATATATATATATATATATATATATATATATATATATATATATATATGTATTGGGTATATTTAGGCATCAGTTTTTCATTAATGCATGTTTCCTTAAATAATATAGACAAATTTTGTCTATTTATTTTAAGTAAGTTCCTTTCATATTGTCTGATAAGCTTAATCATATTATCGTTGAAAGACGAAAGGAAAACACCATATTGATATATGTTTAAATCGAATCTAAGCTTTCGGCTTACATAAGCCATTATCAAAGATGATAATTTCAATAAATTAAACAACACACAGACGAAACCACATGAATAGTCTGCCCTTGCTGATTGAAAATTTCAAAGTAACGACAAACTCGCATATACGAGACGCGGAAGCGAAAAGCGCGTCGCAGCTCTTGACGTCACACATGACCACGCGAGAGTGAAAAACGAGAAGTATTAAGTATGTGATGCATGGGTATAAACTAATGGCTTCTGTTATAAATTATAGGCATTTACGAATATTTGTGGAGATTGTATAGTTTATTTTATTCAGGTTAGGTTTCAACTGTATATAGCTTCAAGAATTTTTAGTTTTTGTTTATTATTTTCATGTTTAAGTATAGTTGTATTGTCAACAAGGATTTTCCGAAATTGAGTACGCGGGAAGGCATGTTATTTTAAATGTCTAAAAATGTTATCATTTAAATATAGAGTGAAAGCGCCGTGAAAGCGAGTTCCTGGAGTGACCAAAATAAATATTATTTAATCCATTGGAGATACAATCTCCCAAAGGTCACTGGGATTGGTAAACTATGTTGTTTTTTTTTGTAAATCGCTAACGGGGAGGTGAGGAAGAATCATTGCGAATAGTTAAATTGGATATACCAGATTTAGTGTAGTATATGATTAACCTAATATTTTTGTTAGGATCTGTTGTAGATATATTAGTATTTACTAATTTTTTTAGTATATTTTCATCAGACAATATACTTAAAATACTTAAAATAAATAAAAACTTGTCTATATTATTTAATGAAACATGCATTATATATATATATATATATATATATATATATATATATATATATATATACATATATATATATATATATAATTATTTATTTGAAAATTATAACATAAATATGTTATAAAATCACTACAAAAATAGCCATTTTGTTTCAACACCTCTGGTGTATTATCAAATGATGATGTTGAATGTAGAATAAAGAGTTTTAAAAGGTTCAAATTAATTAAGCACCCCACGCAAGGGGAAACACTGTTACATAAGCTGGAATGACCAATCAAAATACAAGTATACGAGAAATTCAAAAATCTTAACAACGAACTAAAGTTGTAAACCTACACGTACTCTAACAATATTATCTCATTGACGATAAAGTACAGTAAAGACCATAATAATTTTAAAATGTAACGAGACACAATCGCTGATTAAGTCTATAAGCAATTAAAAAACCTTTATCAAACAAAAGATTTTAGTTAGTATTAATGATACATTCCCAGACACTAAGATATATATATATATATATATATATATATATATATATATGAGAAGACATATGAACATACATCTACGTATACAAATATACATAAACATAAATACCAATATCAACACATCCACATATATACATATATAAGTACGCACACATCCAAGCATGTATATATATATATATACACACATAGATACACACATATACACGCACACACATATATATATATACATATATATATATACACCTATATACATATACACACACATAGACATACATATATACATATACACACACATACACATACATGTGCACACAAATACACATACACCCGCACCTATGGACACAAACCAAAGTTTACATACCTACACATACGCACAAACAAGCTCACATATGAGAGGTGTCTTTTAAGAATAGTAATTATTGGTTATTGGAATTTATTCCGTATACACCAATCCTATACTTGTATATATATATATATATATATATATATATATATATATATATATATATATATATATATATATATATATATATGTGTGTGTGTGTGTGTGTGTGTGTGTGAAAAGTGCGTGTATATAAATATAAATAAATACATATATATATAATTATTTATATATTATATGCGCGGTACTTATTAGAAAGCGCTTAATATCAGAGATAGAGCTAACATATTTGGTTGTATAGATGTGAGTTTGTGACCCTAGGTTTCACGCTTTTGCGACCGTCAGACAAATTGTCTGCCGATCGCAAAAGCATGAAACCCAGGGTCACAAACTCACATCTATCCAACCAAATATATATATATATATATATATAAATATCAGCTTTGAAGTAAAAATGATGTGGAAAAATGAAGGACCACAAAAAAAAAAAAAGAAGAAAAAGAAAAGAGTAATGAAAATTATATTTATTGAAAGGTAAAAGGATAACATTTTAGGATCTGCAACCATTTAGTCTCAAATGTCAAGAAGATGACTAGAGTTTATAATTCAGATGTCCGCCGTTCAGTTGAATTCGGTGTGTAAAGCTTTTGATAATGCGTGTACCTTCCACCTGTTAAGGAACTCACTGCCCCAAGATCATCATAAGTATCGTGATCTTCAAAGTTCTTGACCTAGTCGAAAATCTAGCTCCTGTTTGGAAATCTGTTGAAATTGAACTTCCTTCTGTATCTTGCTTGAAGAATCTTGAAAGATTTAGTTTCGGAATATGTCTTTAGATAAAAGATATACTCCATAGCCCAAGGCATGATGCTGCTATATTTGGTTGAGCATATCAAAATGTTATCTATTTCCCAGCAATGAAAAAAGAATAAATTAAACAGGGAAGATCTGCTCTGTTTCAAAAAATTGTGAAACTTCATATATATATATATATATATATATATATGTGTAAATGAAGTTCTGGTCCCACCTCCCCCAATACTAAGTATGATTGAAAGAAATATTAAATAAACCCTCTCTAAACTCGACCATGTCTCTCAAACAACCCCTCATTACCCCCTCTGTTAAATTACAAAAACTTACACTACCCATAAAAAGTATGAATTTTCATTTCATTTCGTTCCGTTTCATATTTTGGAAGTGCTATCTGATGATCCAGAGTATTTAAAAAGGGCTCTGTTGAAATAAATTATTATAATAGAACCTTAAAGTGGTTTGTTTTACTTTAAAAAATATATATATATATATATATATATATATATATATATATATATATATATATATATATATATATATATATATATATATATATATATATATATATATATATATATATATATATATATATATATATATATATATTAAGAAATGGACAAAGTCCGACAATTTATTTATTAAAGACATTTTTTATGTTTAACGTTCTTTTTATAGATACAAGTATTTAAGTAAATGCTCTGTTTATAATAAACAGTATTAAATAACATTTACCGGCCTGAATGTCCGAGAAATTTTCATAGAAAATATTCGCCCTTTGACAGGATTCGAACCTGCATCCTATACGGAACCGCCATTTAGCCGGGCGTGCCTAAGCGATTCGGCGACAAAGGAGCGTTCGGTTGGCAAGGTCGAATCCTGTCAAAGGACGAATATTTTCTATGAAAATTTCTCGGACATTTGGATCGGTAAATGTTATTTAATACTGTTTATTATAAACAGAGCATTTACTTAAATACTTGTATCTATAAAAAGAACGTTAAACATAAAAAAGTCTTTAATATATATATATATATATATATATATATATATATATATATATATTAGGAAGAAGAGAGAAACCGCAAACGTTTTTGGTTGTAATGTGGATTTTTAAAACAATATTATGCTTTATTTTCCATAGTTTGGCTACACGTGTTTCCGGTCTCGCGATCGTCATCAGGCAAAGGGTGGAGATTTCCACATATTATTAAAAATAATAAATTTTTTTCTTTATGTTTTTCGATGTTAAATATTCTCGATATGAGACATTCTCTTTTTCGTGTTAGTGATCCAAACGTCTTTCCCTCGTTGGAACTACTATAACCTCTTCCTTTTATATATATATATATATATATATATATATATATATATATATATATATATATATTTTATGAAATGGACAAAGTTCTGCAATTATTTTTTAAGATATTTTTTTATGTTTATACGTTCTTTTTAGACATACAAATATTTACGTAAATGGTCTGTTTATAATAAACAGTATTAAAACAACATTTACCGGCTTGAATGTCCCAGAAATTTTCATAGAAAATATGCGTCCTCCGACAGGAATCGAAACTGTATCCTATACGGAACCGTCATATAGCTTGACGTGCCTTAACCGATTGGGGCACAGAGGGGCGTTCGGGTTATTATAAACAGAGCATTTACCTAAATATTTGTATCTATAAAAAGAACGTATAAACATAAAAAGTCTTAATATATATATATATATATATATATATATATATATATATATATATATATATATATATATATATATATATATATATATTATTACTATTAAAACAGACAGCTGATGTATATTCTGTTTGATCATGAACTATTCTAATCTTCATAGAGTGGTTTTAGTTTTTGTTTTAATTTTCTGCCGAATCTAAAGCCATTATACGAAGCTTAGAACGGCTCCTGATCTAACAGAATAGACATTCGCTGACTGTTATATTTAATCATATATGTTTGAATAATGCTGCTCCAAGGCATTGCATAATAAATAACACCTGGCTACTCGTATTCGAGGGGAACCGGCTACTAGGGTGTTAAGCCAATCCCTATGTTTTATACTACAGCTATGCTGAGCAGACCTTAGTCATAATTTCTGTGAATGGGAGTGTTATCTAGGTTGATCAAATCCAGCACACTCAAGCCCTCAGTCACGATGACTTGTGAATTAATGCTAGCAGGGCTAGCAAGGGCTCCGTCTACCCAATTTCACTAACAAGTCTCTCTCTCTCTCTCTCTCTCTCTCTCTCTATATATATATATATATATATATATATATATGTATATATATATATATATATATATATATATACAAACACATATTTATATATACACATATATACAAATACACATCTTTATATATATAAATATATATATATATATCAATCTGCATATACCTATTTATATATCCAATATATATATATATACATACAATACACACACACACACACACACATATATATATATATATATATATGAAAAGTGTGTATATCTGACGATCGCAAAAGCGTGAAACCCAGGGTCACAAACTCACATCAATCCAACCAAATATATATATATATATATATATATATATATATATATATATATATGCATATATGCGTATACACACACACAAACACATATATATAATTTAAAAAATAATATTTAAAAAAAATTTATTGCACTCTCACATATCAATTTTTTGTTTTATTTTATTGTGTTTTACTACTGTTCACCCAGTACAAGGCCCAAGAGCCACTCCAAATAGATGGTTACACTGTGGAATTGTATTAACGTCAGAACGGACAAGAGGTGTCGTTCTTGGGACTATGCAGGAAAGATAACGACTAGCCTAAGCTCATGATTTAATTAGTAAATAACATTTCAGTGTTCAAGCGAAGAGGTGAGGTGTACAGAATTGGAGCCAAATTTTTAGTCCCTACGGACGCACACACACAAACACACACACACACATACAGACACAGACACAAACACATACACATACACACACACACACATATATATATATATATATATATATATATATATATATGTAAAGACAAAAGGAAAACTGATCATCGCCGACACATTTCGGCTTCTGTGGAACTTTAGCAAGGTAAATGTAAAGCTTAGATTAAAATTACACGACTTTAACATTACTATTTCAACTTGCTAAAACAAAAACTGGAATTAAAGGCACATAGAATAAGGCGATACGAAAAAAACGTTGTAAGTTTTATCGGCAGAATGAAATATTCGAAACGGATCTTTAGGAATTTTACAAAGAAATTGGAAAAGCAGTTATATAAGTCAAAAAGACACCATATATTGACATGGTGCTGATATTTTGGAAGAATATTTGGAGCAGCCGAAAGGAATATAAACCAGATGCAGAATGGATCTAAGGAGAAGGAGAACAAATCTTGGATAAATCCCTACAAGAATAGGAAAATATAACCCCGAATAATGTTAGGCAAGTTCTAAAGAAATCCCTAAATTGAGAATTCCCAGGAAATGACAAGGTTCCGAATTTCTGGTTCTATCATCTCTCATCAATCCATAAATCCCTTGCACAAATTTTATCAATGCTTATAAATAATCCCAATGAAACCCAGGAATGGATCCCTGAAGGTATTACATATCTCATATCAAAAAGGAGTGAAACAGATGATGAAAATTATAGGCCAATAACATGTCTGTTCACCACATATAAATTTGTCACTTCTGTTCTGACGAAGCGTACTTACCCCTTTTTCGAAGCAAATAACATTCTTCTACTGGAACAGAATGGATGCAGCAGAGGTTTATGTGGTTGCAAAGATCAACTACTGATAAACAAAATGATCCTGGAAAATTGCAGGAGACGATGTAGAAATCTTAGCGCAGCGTGGATAGATTGCCGTAAAGCCTTTGATAATGTGCCACACCCTTGGATATTTAAAACTATGGAAATGTACAAAGTCTCCCCCGTGATAGTAAATTTCCTTAAACTCAGCATGGAAATGTGAACCACCACATTACACCTAAATCACACCAGAGGCATTGCCATCTGCAAACGCCTGAATATCTGACGAGGAAACTTTCAAGGAGACTCCCTGCCACCCCTCCTAATTTGCCAGCCCTTAATCCTCCTTACGCATGAACTAAACAAGAGCTATGGTTACAAACTAAAAAAAGAAAGTATTCGGTTACCTACTATGCATAGATCATCTCAGACTCTTTGCTAAAGACGACAATGAGTGAAACAGACGATGAAAATTATAGGCCAATAACATGTCTGTTCACCACGTATAAATTATAGTCCTGATCAAGTTACCCGTATTGTTTATAATATACACCTTAAGTTTTAAAGTTTTACCTTTGAATAACACGTTCGTTTTAAGTTCGCCGATAAACTTAATAGGGTCGCCAGTAACACTTTTAGCTATTCGGTTCGTTCTTATGAACGTCGGCTTACCAAGTTTTTTCCATGTTTTATAATTAATTATGGTTAAGTCTGAACTTAAATCAAGCTGTAGTCATATATTTTTATTAAATATTTGCACTGCAGTATATCAGGTCATCCCATAATTTCTGTCCGAATTTTGAATAAAGAAAACAAGTGACCAAATGTTACATTTAATTACAGATTCAATCAACAATGTATTTTCCCTGATTATCTATGATTCCTTCCATCTATCAGGTCATCCCATAAGTTCTGTCCGAATTTTGAATAAAGAAAACAAGTGACCAAATGTTACATTTAATAACAGATTCAATCAACAATGTATTTTTCCCTGATTATCTATGACTTCCTTCAATCTATTAACAAGTTTACTAATTCCATTACTGTAAAATTCTTTTGGCTTTGATTCTCACAAACTCACAAATGTCAGTTTTAACCTCTTCTGTGTTACAAAAGCTGTTTCTTCCAAATGATTCTGTAAGCTACGAAACAAATGGTAGTCTGAAGGAGCAAGATCGGGAGAATAAGGTGGATGAGGAATTTTCTCCAAACCAAGTTCTTCGATCTTTTGTGACGTGATACTTGCTGTGTGGGGTCGCGCATTCTCCTGATGAAACTTCACCCCTTTTCGATTCATTCACTAAAGCATGTCTTTTTTTCCTCAAACCTTGGTTCAAACGCTCTAATTGCTGACAGTATATTTGAGCATTAATTGTTGCATTAGGCGGTAAGAATTCAAAGTCGATTATTCCTTGGCGATCCCACCAGATTGAAAGAAGAACCTTTTGCCCATGAAGTTCCCTTCTCGGCTGTGGCTGGGGTCCTTCCCCTTTACCAAGCCACTGTCTACGACGCTTAACATTTCGATAAAAGATCCATTTTTCGTCGGCAGTCACAAGTCTATCCAAAAAAGGTGAAACAAGTTGGCGAGAATGGAGAGAAGAGCAGATGTCAACTTGGGATTTGAGGTTGTTTTCAGACAATTCATGAGACACCCATTTTCCAAGTTTAGGAACTTTTCAAAATTGTTGAAGATGACGATGAACAGTTGTATGGTTTGAACTGAGAACCACTGCCAATTCCTCAACTGATAAAGCAGGATTTTCTTCAAGGGCTGGTTCAAGAAGCTTTTCATCAAACTCAACTCGACGTCCGGTTCGATCTTCATCTTCAAGGGTGAAATCTCCACCTCTGAATTTTGCAAACCATCTGCAAGTTCTTTCATTCACACATTCCTCTCCATAAATTGAGTGAATGTTTCTAGCTGCTGAGTTTCCTTTCTTGAACTCATAAAGCATTATGTACCTCAAATGATTCTTGGGTACTTCCATGTTAGCAGGGTTTTAATCAAACAAAATTGTTTTCTTTATTCAAAATTCGGACAGAAATTATGGGATGACCTGATATTTCCTGATCTCATGACTTACTGATTCTTCAGACTTCGTAATTTTTATAAAACTTTTTTTTTGTTTTGTTCTTCATCCTGCAGTGGGAACTCTTGTGTCCCACTTTTTTTATCTTTAAAAGGACAATCTCTATAACAATGTAATTGACCATACCCAAACCATGGACTTGACGGCAAAGCAACTTTATTATTTTATTTTTTACTCTTTTTGATTTTTCTTTGGCGTATATTTTTAATGTGAGCCACGCCACTCTGTTCAATGTTTTTCGAATCCTTTCTGACGCTCACGAAAAGTTGTCAATCTTCGGCAACTTGCTGTAAAATAACGTCAGACTCGTTTTCGGATTTATTGAGTACCCTACGACGTATTTCGGCGTCTTTTGCTGAAATCAAATCCTGGACGAAAATCAGGCATTTAAAATTTCTGACGCTTAACACTGCCAATTTGAAGTCATCGCAGTGTTTATTGATTACACTCGGGAAAGTAGTATAATCTTTGTCTTCTTTGTGTGTGAGATTCATCCATTTCCAACGCTAGTGGAACAGTGATGTTTTTGGACTGAACAGTTCTGTTAATGATTGAACCGCTTCTTTAAATTTCAAGTCGCTGGTTTTCTTAGGCAAAATATAGTTAACAAACTTAGTGTTATGGATTCCGTGAATGGAATCCTGCACAAATAAAGAAACAACGCCAGTAATTGAGATAGAAAAATAAGTGTATTAAACGTAAGAATACAGATTTGAAGTGAAGATTAGTAGTCCAGGAATGCGGGTTAGTAGAAAGTATATGTACAATTCTCTGTAAGTAAAACCGTAATCATCTCTCTCTCTCTGGAGTCTTGTATAACTCTCTGAGAACACCCTGTGTCTGTCTCCGTATCTCTCAACGTATCTCCACGTATCTCGTTATTCAACATTCCAACCACGAAGAATATATGTGGCACAAGGCCGAGTTTAAAGTGGGTTTATCCGAGCCCGTAGGCTCAGCCAAAAAATATCCCCTTTGGACCCGCATAAGCGGGTTCGGGAACTGTCTACCTCCCCGGACGAAACTTTGGCCTTCGGCAAAGCCTCGTCCAGGTTCCTCTCTGACAAAGCAGAGAGTTCGCCAGACGTCGAGACTGTACCTCGTCGTACAACAGTATTTAATATCCCACCCACGAGAAATATATGTGGCACAAGGCCGAGTTTAAAGTGGGTTTCGCCGAGCCAGTAGGCTCGGCCAAAAATATACCCTTTAAACCCGCCTAGACGTGTTCAGGGCCTGTCTACCTCCTCGGACGAAACATTGCTCTTCGGCAAATCTTCGTCCGGGTTCCTCTCAACCAAAGCAGGGGGTTCGACAGACGTCGCACAAAGTCAGAGACTGTATCTCAACGTTTCTCAGTATTTAATATCCCACCCACAAGGAATGTATGTGGTACAAGGCCGAATTTAAAGTGGGTTTCTCCGAGCCCGTAGGCTCAGCCAAAAAATATCCCCTTTGAACCCGCTTAGACGGGTTCAGGGCCTGTCTACCTCCACGGACGTAACCTTGCCATTCGGCAAAGCTTCGTCCGGGTTCCTCTCTGGCAAAGCAGAGAGTTTGACAGACATCGAGACTGTACCTCGGCGTATCTCAGTATTTAATATCCCACCCACGAGAAATATATGTGGCACAAGGCCGTGTTTAAATTGGGTTTCGCCAAGCCAGTAGGCTCGGCCAAAAATATACCCTTTGAACCCGCCTGTCTACCTCCCCGGACGAAACTTTGCCCTTCGGCAAAGCTTCGTCCGGGTTCCTCTCTGGCAAAGCAGAGAATTCCACAGACGTCGAAACTGTATCGAGACGGATCTCAACAGCAGGTATTCTCTTTGTCCGTATAAGTATACTTTTGGACGTATACTCTGGGCAGTATGAGTACACTTCTGCTGTGCCTAATTTCCTGAGGAGTAGACAAACCTTTTTATGGTCAGCTCAACGTGCATGAAATTTTCTATAACACTCCATTAGCATTTTGAGAGAACGCGTTTACGCTGTCCTCATTTTTGGCTTTTGATGGATATATTATACAAGTGACTTTGCTCATTCTGTATATGAGGAAACATTTCTTCCAGTTTCTGTTGTCTAACCTGAATGTCTAGCTGCAATTCCTCAAATTCCTTCTGCTATTCTGCTTGTTCTCGTTGGAATTTCATCAACTCTAGCATTGCACTTTTAAATTTGTCGATTTTATTGCGGTGGTACGTAAAATTAAGAAACTAGAGGTGGGGAAAGTTTTTCTCTTTACCCTTTTAACCAACATTTAGTCTGTTTGACTTGTACGATTCTTTTACTGAAAAATTTAAAACGGGAGGCGGGTAAATTTTTACTTTACCCTATTAGCGAAAAAAATAAATCTGTTTGACTTGTACAGTTCTTTTACTGACTTCTTGGAATGGAAAAAATAACAAGGTTCACCAACCCTTCTTCTCAACAACCGAATTGAACTTGTAGAAATCCTATTGTTTTCAGGAGTTTCTTTTTTTTTCAGGGTCAGTTTTGTAATTAACACTGGATACCCTTTTTGTCATAGAGTTTGATTAGAATTCCTTTTTTCACCATTGTTGTAGACATTGGCAATTTTTTTTTTTTTTTATGATTTAACGTGAAATCTGTTTCTTTGAATCCTTCGTCGCCAAAATATTGTGACCAAGTAAATGGTTAAAGAAATAACAAAACAAGAGTTAAAGATATATCATATATTAAACAGTAAGTACAACAAAAGAGTATTACACTAGTGAGTGTGTGTCGGTTAGCCCAGCGTTCAATCTATTCGCCTGTTATATTTAACAGCTCCCCGACGAGGGATGTATGCGGCACGCCGAGTTTTCCGGAGGTTCTCTGAGCCCGTAGGCTTGGAAAAAAAAATTCTCTTAGACCCGTATGAACGGGTTCAGGGTCTGTCTACCTCCCCGGACGAAAGCTCCGGGTTCCTCTTTGCCGAGCTAGAGAGTTCGACAATTGAACAATCTGGTCGACTGTTAATATTTAACAGTCCCCATCTCCACGAGGGGTGTATGGGGCACAAAGCCGAGTTTACTGTGGGTTCTCCGAGCCCGTAGGCTCGGCCAAAAATATTCCCTTAGAACCCGTATAAACGGGTTCAAGCCCTGTCTACATCCCCGGACGAAATTTTACCCTGCGGCAAAGCTTCGTCCGGGTTCCTCTCCGCCGAGGCAGAAAGTTCGACAGCAATTAAAAGTCTGGTCGACTGTTAATATTTAACAGCCCTTCCACAAGGGTGTATGTGGCACATGGTCGGCTTATTGTGGTTAATCCGAGCCCGTAGGCTCGGCCAAAAAATATTCCCTTTGAACCCGCCTAAACGGGTTCAGGCCCTGTCTGCCTCCCCGGAAAAAAACTTTGCCCTTCAGCAAAGCCTTGTCCGGGTTCCTCTCTGCTCAAGGCAGAGTTCGACAGTTGAACAGTCTGGTCGACTGTTAATATTTAACAGCTTCCCCACGAGTGATTTATGTGGCACAAGGCCGAGTTTACCGTGGGTACTCCGAGCCCGTAGGCTCGGTCAAAATGATTCCCTTAGAAGGTGTATAAACGGGTTCAGGGCCTGTCTACCTCCCCGGATGAGATGAGTATGGACCAGAAATCAAAGGAAATAATAATAATAATAAATTGTCCAAATACAAGGACCTGGAGATCGAGATTAACAGGATGGGGGGAATGAAGACTGAGACGGTGCCAATAGTAATCGGAACACTGGGCCTCGTGAGAAAAGGAATGGACAATTTTACTCACAGTGTCCCAGATAACATCAACATACAAGTTGCCCAGGAAATCGCCCTACTAGGAACATACCATAAACTTAGAAAAGTGCTATCAATTAAATGACAATTCTCCTATAGGGCCTAAGGACCATAATTTGCATCCGGCTCAACAGAATACAAAGCTGGAAACATAACCCAGAAACAATAACAACAAGAAAAACAACAAAAACAACGACCAAAACAACAACAACAACAACAACAATAACAATAATAATAATAATTAAAATAAATAAATAAGAGAAAAAATGAAAACAAACACTTTCAAAGCCATTTCCAAAAAAACATTCCGGACAGTCTTGCCCTACACGAATATTACCACGCTAATTTCTTAAAATGGTATCCTGTAAATGGTATCTTTGAACGGTATTTTTGAATGGTATCTCTCAATGGTACCTATGAATAGTATCTTTGAATGGTATCTCTGAATGGCATCTCTGAATGGCATCTTTGAATGGTATCTTTGAATGGTATCATTGAATGTTATCTCCGAATGCTGTCTCTGAATGGCATCTTTGAATGGTATTTTTGAATAGTATCTCTGAATGATATCTGTGAATGGCATCTTTCAATGGTATCTCTGAACGGTATCTCTGAATGGTATCTGTGAATAACATCTTTGAATGGCATCTGTGAATGGCATCTTTGAATGGTATCTTTGAATAGTATCTGTGAATGGTATCTGTGAATGGCATCTTTGAATGGTATCTCTCAATGGTATCTGTGAATGGTATCTTTGAATCGTATCTCTGAATGGTATATTTGAATGGTATTTTATCGACCCACACAGCTTTTCATGCGGATTTCTTTTATCAAAATTTTTTTAGGGTTGACTCCCCCGACAAAGAATAACAATTAACAATCCCTCTTCATCGACCATTACCAGTATAGCGATTTCGATACGCATTGGGCGCTCCCTTATTATGTCCTTGTGCCAGACTAAAACCGAATCTCCTTTAGTGTACTAGCTTCGATTCTTCTCAGGTGCTGTCTATGCTAAATAGAATTTATATCCCAAAAAGCACCTGCCGTAGAACAATGTCTACAGAACTAATTCCATCGCCCATTTGTCAGACCTGTGGGTTCTATTATAATATTAGGTTGGTGTCGTTTTCTCACATAGTAACATATGTGAGAAAACGACATTATTTTTGCACCAGCCTAATAACTAATAACAGATTAATATAGCATTCTGAAATATAAAAAAGGACTCGTAAAAATGGATAAATTAATTGAAATAATAATAAATAAACGACCATGAAAATAAGTACATTTTTCTGTGAAGGCGAACGTCACTTGAGTTTTTATTTACGAAACCAAACTTGGTACATGGTCACCAAAAAAGAACACCCTATAAGGCGCGAAATGACTAGACAGCAGTAATGGTGAACATGAATGCATTCGGTTTGAAAAAAGAAGAGGAGAAGGAGAGAGAGAGAGAGATAGAGAGAGAGAAGGCGAGAAATAGAGAAAAACAAATAGAAAGAAAGAAATATAGAGAGAGAAATCGATAAATAGTGAGAAACAAGTAGACAGTGAAAGAAAGAAAGAAAAGAAAAAAGAAAGAGAGAGAGAGAGAAAATGAAAGAGAGGAAGAGAAAAAGGGGAATAGAGGGAGAGAAAGAAAGAAAGAATGAATACGAAAAAGGAAGATCAAGATAGAAGGGTTACTAATAAATAAAGAAAAAGTGAGAAACAGGAAGATATAGGGGGAGAAAAAGAGAGACAAAAAAAGAAAGAGAAAGAGTGAATGAGAGAAAGAAAGGAAGGATGAAACAGAGAGACAGATAGAGAAAGAGGAAAACAGAGAAAGAGTGCGAAAGCGAGAAAGGGGGGGAGAGTAAGAAACAGGAGGAGAAAAAAACTAAAAAGAACGAAAGAAAAAAGAAAGAAAGAAAGAAAGGAAAAAAAGAATAAAAGAAAGGAAAACAGAAAGAAAAAAGAAAGGGGGAGAAAGAAATGGGCAGAGAGAAAGAAAGAAGGAGTGAGATAAAAAGGAAAAAAAAGAAAGAATAAAAATGAAGCGAGAGAGACGGGGAGGGGGGAGAGGGAAATAAATAATGAAAGATAAAAGTGAGAAACAGAGCAATACATAGGAGAAAAGAGACAAAAAGAAGGAAAGAAAGAAAAAGAGAAAGAGTGAATGAGAGAAAGAAATAAAAAAAAGAAAGAGTGAGTTAAAGAGAGAAAGGGAATAATAAAGAAAGAGAGAGAGAGAGCGAGAAAGAGGGACGTAAAGAGTGAAAGAAATAGCAGAAAAAGGAAAGAAAGAAAGAAAGAAAAAAGAAAGAAAAGAAGAAAAGAAAGAAAGAAAGAAAAGAAGAAAAGAAAGACAGAAAAGAAAGAAAGAAAAAGAAAGAAAGAAAGAAAGGAGAGAGAACGAAAGAAATAAAAGAAAGAAAGAAAGAAGGAAATAAAGAAAGTAAAATGAAAGAAAGAAAAGATGAAAAAGAGAGAAAGCGAAAGAAAAAAGAAAGAGGGAGAAAGAAACGGGCAGAGAGAAAGAAAGAAGGAGAGATGTAAAAAGGAAAAAAGAAGGAATGAATAAAAAATGAAGAGAGAGAGAGAGAGATTGGGGAGTGGGAAATAAACAATTAAAGATAAAAGTGAGAAACCGAGCAATATATAGAAGGAGAAAAGAGACAAAAAGAAGGAAAGAAAGAAAAAGAGAAAGAGTGAATGAGAGAAAGAAAGAAAAAAAGAGTGAGTTAGAGAAAGGGAATAATAAAGAAAGAGAGAGAGCGAGAAAGAGGGAGGGAAAGAGTGAAAGAAAAAAGAAAGAAAAGAAGAAAAGAAAGAAAGAAAAAGAAAGAAAGAAAAGAGAGAGAATGAAAGAAATAAAAGGAAGAAAGAAAGAAAGAAGGGAATAAAGAAAAGAAAATGAAAGAAAGAAAAGAAGAAAAAGAGAGAAAACGAAAGAAAGAAAGAAAAGAAGAAAAGAAAGAAAGACAAGAAAGAAAGAAAAAAGAAAGACAGGAGAGAGAATGAAAGAAATAAAAGAAGAAAAGAAAGAAAGAAAGAAAGAAGGAAAGAAAGAAAGGAAATGAAAGGAAGAAAAGAAGAAAAAGAGAGAAAGCGAAAGAAAGAAAGAAAGAAAGGGGAGAAAGAAAGAAAAGAAAGAAAGAAAGAAAGAAAGAAAGGAAAATGAAAGAAAGAAAAGAAGAAAAAGAGAGAAAGCGAAAGAAAGAAAGAAAGAAAGAAAGGGGAGAAAGAAAGAAAAGAAAGAAAGAAAGAAAGGAAAATGAAAGAAAGAAAAGAAGAAAAAGAGAGAAAGCGAAAGAAAGAAAGAAAAGAAGAAAGAAAGAAAAGAAAGAAAGAAAAAGAAAGAAAGAAAGAGAGACAATGAAAGAAATAAAAGAAAGAAAGAAAGAAAGAAAGGTAGAGAAAATAGAGAAAAGTGAGAAAGAAAAAATAATGAAATAAAGAAAGAGAGAGAGGGAGAGAAAGAGAAGAGAAAGAATCAGGGAGGCAAATAAATAATCAGGAGTGGAAGAGCGAGTAAAGGAGAGGGGGGAAGAAGAAATGAACTCGAAAACAATACAATGGCCTGTCAAATCTGCAGTGAATAAAATAAATGAGGCGACATTTTCAACGACGATAGAAGAATGCTGGAAAGCAACATCAAGCTGGACAAGTGTAGGCGCCACACCTTCATACGATTATGACTTGTAACATTATCTAGCCGACCTGAGCCTTTATTCATTACATCACAACATTTCAACCGACAAAGAAAATGCACTTGTTTGCAGAAAGAAAAAAAAATCACTGTTTTATTCGGGCAAATGCTTATTATTCATTAGTTAACGAAATGAATTTCTTCTGCTTCTTCAAATGCCGCTTTCGGCTGCTAATCAAATCCAGATATTACGTTGTTTCCTATAAAAATGTCGTATTTTGTGTTTGCCAAAATGGAACAAATAAATAAATAAATAAATAAATGAAAATAAAAATAAAAATAAATAAAATAAAATAACAAAAGTTTCTGTCTATATCACTGAGATGAGGTATTATGATGATTTAATTTATGTAAATTATTCGAACTGTTATCCTCATCTTCATTGCCATATTTACAACGTTTCGGCCGTTCTACGCTCCGGCCTTTATGTCTATGTCTCTCTATATATCTGTCTATATCTCTGAGATGAGGTATTATCATTACTTACATTATTTACATTATTCAGACTGTTATCCTCATCTCCACTGCCATATTCACAACGTTTCGGCCGTTGTACGCTCCGGCCTTTATGTCCATGTCTGTATATATCGGTCTATATCTCTGAGATAAGGTATCATCATTATTTAAATTATTTACATTATTCAGACTGTTATCCTTATCTTCATTGCAATGTTCCTCAACACATGGCCCACATGTTCCAGTGGATAAAGACGTTGGTTAGATTCAGTGACTAAACCCAAAGGTTTGACAGTTCAATACCTGGCCACAGCAGTAGTGAAACGAAACTTGGAGAATTGAGTTAAAGGGAAATAACTGAGACACCCGAAAGAGGCATGGCACGTGGAACTAGAACAATCTACCCCGTTGGACGAAATAAAGTGTTCGGTTCGAAATTCCAGTCACCTGAAGATGGCCGGGATAAGTCATAACGGTGTTATCTACTCTCATTTTTCTACTATAGTATGATATCTAATATTCATTTTCTACTATGCTATGATATTTACCAACTATTGGAAGTATGGAATAGGTTAGAGTTAGGGTTAGGGGTTAGGGTTTAGGGTTTAGGGTTAGGGTTATGTGTTAGATTCTAGGGTTATGGTTAGTGAAGAGTGAAATGGTTATCTATTAAAAATCATTAACAATTTTCTGTCTATATCTGTGAGATGAAGTATTATGATTACTTACATAATTTACAAACTATTAATATTATTTGCTTGACTAGAGAAGAAACATAGATAGAAAACACATTCAAAAACCTAGTCACCATATCATTTCATCCACAACGCAAGAAGAAAAGGCATACAAAATATAAAACTGAAAAAAAAAAAAACTAATAACATAATCCGCAATAGTAAATCACATGAAAACAGATACATAATACTACCGACCAACTCTGTAAACATCACTTTCCAGAACAACACATATATATATATATATATATATATATATATATATATATATATATATATATATATATATATATATATCGGGTGTAACCGCAAAATTGCCCAAATCGTGTAACAGCAAAATTGTGCAGTTGTTAGATAAAGCTTTGAACCATTGTATCTTAGGAATGATTAAAAATGTCTTACTGGGATTATCCGAGGTTTTATCTAACGCTATTGGACTTTACTTTCAGTAATAAGTATGTATAATTACTCTCCATGCTTAGCATGAGAATCGTGATGAAACAACTCATAAAAAAAAAAATGACATGTTCATCATTATTTAAAGATAGGAAGGATAGGAAGCTCATGAAGAAAGCTGAATATATTTTATTATCTCTGTAAATAGTAATTATTAGCTGGTGAAATGAAACTTGATGGGAAGTGGGTAAAAACGAAAAACATAATTACCTTCTAAGTATCCGATGAAAGGGTGTCCACTCAAATAAAAAAAAAAAAAAAAAAAGGAAAAAAGAAAAAAAATTAACCGTAAACAGTTTAAATAGAGTTCGCACCGTTGTGATTGGCTATTGGTCAACCTCCAATCAAATGTGTGATAACGGGGTATATTCATAGAAGTTAGCGTCTACAAGTAGTTTTTAGAGGGCGTATCAGAGTCTGATCAGCTCTGATGGGGTCGACTTGGTGAGGTCAGTATGATGTTTGAAAGACCCGAAACTGCCCAATGATCCAATTCAGAACATCACTGACGACGCCCTCTAGCGCTAAAAGAGCGTATATTCAAAGCAGTATATATATATATATATATATATATATATATATATATATATATATATATATATATATATATATATATATATTTCATTGAAAACGACAGACAAGGTTTTTTTGTTTAGTTTTTTTATGCAATTTCTCATGCGATCTAATAATAATTTTTTTCTTTTCAGATGATAAATTATATAAAAACTGTCCGAATTTTCTTTTTATCCGACAGCTTTCGGCTATACATTTAGCCATTTTCAAGGATTATATTTTAACTGTTAAAATAAGAAATTGTTTGTTGTATGTTTTATAAGATGTTAACCCCAAATGTGAAGATATGCCCATGTTTAAAGTTAATATTATTAAGTGTGTGTTTTTTTTTATTAATTAGGGTTCCATTAAAAAATTATTGGTTCGCATGAGAAATTGTATAAAAAAACTAAATAAAAGCACGTTGCCTGTCGTTTTCAATGAAATGTGCATGAAAGAAGGATTGCTGCCTAAATTCACACACGCGCGCGAACCCTCCCCCAACACACACATATATATATATATATATATATATATATATATATATATATATATATATATATATATATATATATATTATTCCAGGATCATTTTTCTTCGCTCTTTATAACTTTCTAATTTTCATTCATAGAGTAAGTAACAAGGCGCCTCACACGTTTCACGTACAATTTCATTTTCAAGTCTTTTCACTGCCCTTTGGACTGTCATCGCTGAAACTTCTCTCTCACGTGCCAAATGTCTTGTGGATTGAGTTGAATATTTTCTAATTATTCTCTTTAGCTCTAAATTGAAATGATGATCCTTATTCCTGTTGTGAATTCATGATCCAGTTTTCGTTTGTACTGTTCCTTCCTTTTAAGCTTATCCAAGGTTCTCCTGATGATTATTGAATGGAAATTGAAGATGGAAGCCAGAGTATGAATGTTGACAGCATTACTGAAAGCCTGAATGATCATTTTCCTCACATCAGTGCTCATAGTTGGGCTGACATAAAACGTTTTTAACCTGCTCTCTTTCTAGCTGAATAACTCAAAGGGTTTTTCAGTGGTTCTTACGACAAATGGTGTCAAGATGACTGAATATCTTATCTAAAAACCTAGAAAAAAGAAACTCAGTTAGTTTAGTAGTTTTTTATTTAGATATTAAACATTTTGTGGGATGGACAATTATCTCACACTGTAACTTGATTTGCGCATTTTTGCTGTCACACCCGTTATATGCTGTATCAAAATACTTTTACAAAATTTGCTGGCATGCTCCTCACACTAAGCTAGGAAAATGTCCATATAAACATATATCGGCAAATCTTTCGTTTTTCTGTTATTAAGTTTAAAGAAAGTTTTAGAAAGTGTCGATAGATGATGGTGTGCTGCCTTGTAGACTAGGTTACATTTGTCATTCGTGTACATTTGTGGCTAGACTGTCTTCAAAGTTTAACATGTGTAGTAGTGAGTTAACTGGGAAGTATTCAGTTTAACAATGGCAGGATGATCATCTCTTGAGCAGGCAGATATGGTTTTACATACGGTCGCGCGAATGTTAATGGCCGCCAGGCTGCCCAACTGTATCAGATTGCGTTTCCGGGCTGTAGGTAACCTAGTCATCCAAAGTTCGCTGCTGTCTGCCGTCGAGTTGATGAGATAGAATCCGTAGCACCAGAAACTATGGATCGAGGAAGACCGAGAACCGCGCGCACGCCTGACCAAGAACACATTCTACAGAATGTCGGAGATGATCAAGTGACCCTAGCATGTCGTACATCTCATAATACCGCATGGAGGGTACTTCAAGAGCAGTTCCTGTATTCGTAGCATTTGCAACGTGTTCAGGGTCTTTCGTCCTTTGATCAATCACCACAGGAGAACTTTT
>OZ010603.1:69098381-69133381 GCA_963932145.1 Acanthosepion lycidas | reverse complement strand
TACTGCCAGATACGGTGAAAAAGGGCTTGATACCCAGCACTGCGAAATCTTGATATTGATTTATATATTAGTCCCTTTGATTTTTACGGCTTGTAAAATATTTTACAGGTTATTTAAAACTAGAAAATGATTTTTTTTTTTTAGATTTTAAAAATTTAAGTGGGACTGAGGGTCTAATAATAGAAATTTCAGTCTAGTCTGTTATTTAGTTCATAGCTGGCCGGAGAAGATACAAATCTTATTAATTAACCCATGGCTGGGGGGGGGTTGGAAGAGGTGGATTCATGCCTAATCAGAATTTAATAAACAAGCAAGATATATAATGTGGATATAAAATGTCGGATCAGTTCTATATTAAAATCAATATGTAAGTTGGTCCCTCATTTTTTGGCCACTGTTCTTTCAAGACATCTATATTCCAGAGAATGTAAATAAATCTAAAAAACATGCAACTGAAGCTAATCAGTATTTCATTGATTGATTCGTTTTCTCTGGCCTATCAACTATTTGTAGGTTATTTAAAGCCAGAAAATATTATTTTAGATTGAAATAATTTTTTGGAGGTGAGTGTGTAATGATAGAGATTCCAGATTGCTCTGCTATTTCACCAATAGCAGAGCGGGGAAAATACAAGTTTTACAAATTAACCCATATCTGGGGGGAAAGGTGGATCATGCCTTTCCTAAGGGTAATTTTGCAAGAATGAAAATAACGAGACTAACAGGAATTGAAACTCAACTACCCGTTTGACAATTACAATCCATTATCAATTACACCAGCCGCACGTTCAAGCTTATTGTATAGTATTCTCAAACGTCACCCATCTAGGTACTGACCAGGATCGATGCTGCTTAACTTCGGTGAAGATATGAAAACCCGGTGTCTCAACGTGATGAGACCGTAAGCCTTTCTTAGTTATTAGAAAATGGCAAAGACGTAAAATGTAATTGTGCAACTCCCTCCCCGGTCGTCCAAGACTTCAAACCTCGATGAAAATCGCTTCGATCTCAGACCTGCCTTATCCCACGTTGTGATTTAAGTTTGATCATAAGGAGGCCAAGATCGAATCTTCGTATTGGTCTAGTTCAAGCAGCCGAAGACGTACAGGAAAAAATAGCACTCGAATAAATTGAACAAAAGTAAATACTCTTTTTTATATCAGTCCTTCGTACAATAATTGGCCTATATCAGAGTTCGTATGCAATTAATTATCAGCACAATCCGTGTCTAAATTGGAAGTAATATTATTGTTGTTGACCTGGCAAAATCTGGTTTGTTGTTGTTGGTAAAGATTGGCACATGGCTGAAATCGAGGGCTTTCATCAGCAGATAATCAAGTGGGCCTCTCTCCTCTCTGTGGTCTCGTTTCCGTCTCTCTCTTCTGCCTCTCTTCTCTATTCTACTGACTAATTCGCTTCGCCCGTTCGTTTTTTTGGACATTCGAAGTAAGAGAATTCGATAATTCTGACGAATTCCCTTCTTCCACTCACTCATATTATTACCTCTCACTAAATCTCCTCAGTAAGCGTGGGTGGCTTATCCACCCACACCTGTTATTCCAACTCAACTTTCGACCAGGGGAATCAACTCCAAATTTGTTGTTTACGAAAAATGAAAATTTCGCTTTACAGCTTGCATTTTCAGTTGCGTAGAACACATGTCCCCTAAGTCTGGGCCACTTTTCTATTGTTCAAACGGCTCGATATACAATTCAAATCGTTTATGTGTGAATTAAATCCTCAATTCTTCCCACGATTTTCTGCTTTAACTCTTCTCTTCAATGTCTCTCAGTACATAACACTTTCTTACGTTTTAACAGAGCTTTCTCCGTTTTAGCGCGGCAACGACAAATAGTATCATAGAAAGGCGTAAAAGCCTAGCATAATATAATCCTTTCATATAAGCTAACATTTCGGAAGTCTGTTTTAATCAAATGTCGATGGGATGCCTTATAACATAAAAATCACTCCTATCTTAACGACTGAAGTCGAAATTACGAGGGTCATTCAATAAATAAGGTGAATTTTTCAGTATAAGGACTTCTAATACAGATAGAAGCTTACTTTTTTTTTGTATTTTTCAACGTAGTCTCCCATCACTGTCACACACTTTTCCCATCTGTGTACAAGCTTCCGTATTCCCTCAGCGTAAACATCTTTGGACTGATGTCTCAGCCAGTCGCTCACAACACTTTTGACTTCATCGTCACTTTTAAACATCGTGCCTCTCGTGAACGCTTTCAAGGGACCAAACAGGTGAAATTTTAAAGGGGCAAGGTCTGGGCTGTAAGGGGGATGACAGAGCAGTTCCCGGCCCAGCTCATTGATGGTCTGCATCGTTTGGGCTGCTGTGTGAGGCCTTGCGTTGTCATGATGCAAGATGACTCCTTCTGACTGATGACCCCTGCGTTTGTTCTTTATGTCTTTCTTGACCTTCCTCAGCAGTTCACAGTAGTTCTTCTGTCAGACTGAATGAGGTCATTGACTGATTCGATCACCTCAGGAGACCTCACTTCTGTAGGCCTCTCAGGCCTGTCTTCATCCTCAACACTGCGCCGTCCTTCTTTAAACAATTTAGCCCACTTGTAGACATTTTTTTTAGTTGAAACATGTGGCACCATACACAGCTGACATTCTCCTATGAATTTCAACTGGTTTGCACCCTTCAGCAACCAAAAACTTGATAACTGACAGCTGTTCAATCCTGGAGAATGCTTCTTGGTCGACCATCTTTGTTAATCGCCAAAACTTTCAAAGTTTTTTTTTAATCTGCAAAAGAAATTAAATCCACGTGAAAAAGAAGTAAAACAAAAAAATAAAAAAAAGTAAGCTTCTATCTGTATTAGAAGTCCTTATACCGAAAAATTCACCATATTTATTGAATGACCCTCGTATAATCATTGTAAATTCCATGATCCTTTTCATGACTGGACAGTATGTATTCCTCCAGGATTGCATAGCGTTTTAAATTCAGACTTTTACTTCTATTAGACTGTCTGCCAAACACGGCTTGGGAGTTCAGTCTTCTTTTGTATAATATCCATAAGTAGAAGAGAATGGTTCATGCCTTTCTCATTGGAATTTTTGATTTGGATTCAGTTTTCCTTCTTTTAGCCTGGTTGTCAGCCAGTTCGTTTAGCTCGCTTAGTATTTTATCCATAGTTTATTGAGAAGTGGTTGGTTCATGCCTTTGCGACTGGTATAACTTGTTTTGAAATGGGTTAACCTTCTAGGCTGGTCGCTAACCACAGCTAGGGATTCCAGTCTCTTTTAACCCATAGCTGGGCGGAGAAGAGATGATTACGTTTATTTTCCAAAGGTATTTGTGAATGTACGAAACTCGGCCGGAATTTGAACCCGGTTCACTGATTTCTCGTTCTGAACCGTTAACCAGTACATCACTTATTCTTTCGCCATAGTTCTAGTTTTAAGTTAAAGATAAAGAAAAAAGGGGGGAAAAAAGCAAGAGAAGATTGAATATAGAATTACAGAGTAAAAGAAAAAATATATATAAAGACAATTCAAGATGGCGGTTTTTAAAAAAGTTAGGGAATAAGGAATCGAGCGAAACAAATGTAAACAAACTAATTAAGGGCGAAAAAAAAATGGCTGTTAAAGTAAAGACCCGAATGGGCTGATGACAAATATTGATGCTGCCAAAAAGCATGGGAAAGAAAACAATAAAAGAATAGAGGAGGAGAGAGAAGCGATAAAAATGGGGACGAAAATGAAAGATGGATGGTCTTATTTAAAAGACAGCGAAAGAAAAGTGAAGAAAAAAAAAACTGTATGTCATAAAAGAGAGAGCACGAGATTTTACGAGAACCGTTGACGAGAGTAGGAAATGAAGCAATTGAAAGTAAGGAGAGAAGAAAAAGTGAGATTAATGTCCAAGTGAACGACGTGAATCTTCATATGTTGTTTGTTGATTGATACGAGAGAGGTCTGCGCTAAGCAAATAAAATGTCCACCTGAACAGTAGACATTCCACCAGAATCCGACATTAAGTTAGCATTTTGCGAGAACGAAAAACGAAATAAAAAAAAACAGAAAAAAAATTAATGCCTACCAATTTTTTTCTTATGTTTATATTCTAAGAACAGTATCTTGTGAATATAAGCAAACCTACTTCTCTAAGATTAAGACAATTTCAAGACTTGATATTCGTTTGAAGACATACTCAGAGTATTTTGTAAGCATTAACAGACGATAAATGCGTTTATCTATCGATTTATTCCGAGGGTTCCAAAGATTTGGTTGCACATAAAGAATGCTGCGATAGAATCGTTACTTTAGGATAATGGCAGATTTCATTCTGAATTGAAGCAATCTCTTGCATCATTAATTTTTTTACATTATCTTTAGAAATAAACTATTGCCAAATCCAGTGGGTTTCGACACAAAGGTCGGTGTGTTTAACATGCCAAAAAAAAAAAAAAGAAAGAAGCGTGGCTTATTTCTGTATGTTTTGTGTTTAATAAAAGTTTTAATAAAGTTACCAATGCAATCGTTATTTACTATTCACTGACGATCACAGCTGGTAGCCTCCATTTATATATCAAGGGTTGATTGTCAAAATATGCTTATGAACGTAACATATAAGACGATCGATTACCAGGAAAAAAAAACAAAAAACAACAAGAACAGAGTGCAGAAACATTAAAAAAAATATATATTTAAGTTCTTGGGAACATTATGTAAAAACAGAAAGAACGATATCATTTTGGACGGCCTGGGTAAACTAGTATATTTATATATTTAAAGACTCACATGGGAAAACCTTCTAATAATAGTAAGGACTTAACAAAATATGCCATCATTTTGGACGGCCTGGGTAAACTAGTATATTTATATATTTAAAGACTCACATGTGAAAACCTTCTAATAATAGTAAGGACTTAACAGAATATGCCATCATTTTGGACGGCCTTGGTAAACTAGTATATTTATATATTTAAAGACTCACATGTGAAAACCTTCTAATAATAGTAAGGACTGAACAAAATATGCCATCATTTTGGACGGCCTGGGTAAACTAGTATATTTATATATTTAAAGACTCACATGTGAAAACCTTCTAATAATAGTAAGGACTTAACAAAATATGCCATCATTTTGGACGGCCTGGGTAAACTAGTATATTTATATATTTAAAGACTCACATGGGAAAACCTTCTAATAATAGTAAGGACTTAACAAAATATGCCATCATTTTGGACGGCCTGGGTAAACTAGTATATTTATATATTTAAAGACTTAAATGTGAAAACCTTCTAATAATAGTAAGGACTTAACAAAATATGCCATCATTTTGGACGGCCTGGGTAAACTCGTATATTTATATATTTAAAGATTCACATGTGAAAACCTTCTAATAATAGTAAGGACTTAACAAAATATGTCATCATTTTGGACGGCCTTGGTAAACTCGTATATTTATATATTTAAAGACTCACATGGGAAAACCTTCTAATAATAGTAAGGACTTAACAAAATATGCCATCATTTTGGACGGCCTGGGTAAACTAGTATATTTATATATTTAAAGACTCACATGTGAAAACCTTCTAATAATAGTAAGGACATAACAAAATATACCATCATTTTGGACGGCCTTGGTAAACTAGTATATTTATATATTTAAAGACTCACATGGGAAAACCTTCTAATAATAGTAAGGACATAACAAAATATACCATCATTTTGGACGGCCTTGGTAAACTCGTATATTTATATATTTAAAGACTCACATGGGAAAACCTTCTAATAATAGTAAGGACTTAACAAAATATGCCATCATTTTGGACGGCCTGGGTAAACTAGTATATTTATATATTTAAAGACTCACATGGGAAAACCTTCTAATAATAGTAAGGACTTAACAAAATATGTCATTATTTTGTGAAAACCTAACTATAGTAAGGACTTAGCAAAATAATTAAAATATTAAAACTTAAGAAAAGATGCTATCATCTTTTACGACTTGGATAAACTAATATGTTTATATATTTAAATTCATGATTGAATCTGTATACCGACTGAGTGCTTCTGAGAATACCCGACAAGAACCCATGGACGGGAGGAGAGGGACTTTCTTAAACACTACGTTACAGCGCCGTATGATAGTATCATAGTAGGTTGGCGACATTCTCGAATGTTAACTTGGAGTGTCAGGAGATGTCATGTCGACACCATAATGGTCCCCAGAGGCCTGTCATGACGCCTGTAGACAGCTGACGTCTTCTGATGATCGCTATGAGGAGGTCACCAGTGTTGGAATCTTTTAAGTCCGGGTGGACGAAAAACGTGATGGGATCATTTGAATATTATTTGAATGCACATATTATTAATTATGGAGGATAATATTAGGTTGGTGCAAAAATAATGACGGTTTTTGACGTATTTTTTAACGTCAAACACTGTCATTATTTTTGCACCAACCTAATAGAAAAGTTTTTAGTTATTTATGTTATACTATGGGTGGGGCAATTGTTAGATCCTCAGGGCGACAAATTCGCGAACCGGGTTCGAATTCACATCATCATAGCTACGTTCATTTTTGTACAAATACCCTTGGAATATGGTCAAGAATAAATAGCAGGGAAGACCGAACTCTCTCGCCGTGGTTGGCAGTCTGCATAGGAGAAAGAAAAGGACAAATCTAGATTCAAAACCGTATCCGGTCTTACTGGGACCCGTATTGAAACTGTAGCTAAGGTCCTCTTCGCATAGTTAAATTAGACACGTCCGCTCTTCTCTAGAAAAACAGCATAGCATGATGAAAAAAAAAACCCAAACTTAATGAAAAACAAACTTTTATTGTCAAAATGTTTATGTTATTATTAAGAGGAAAGACAAAAGTATTTTTTAATTATTTAAAACAACTTTTTAAACCTTTCTAACACGTTCGAAATTTTGATTAAATATCCTGTTTTTTTTTTTTTGTTTTTTTACATCAGCAACATAATTTTTACAATTAAGTGTTTTTGCGGGTTTTTTTTCCCGGTAAAAACACATTGATTTGGAAATTCTTGCAAAAATCATATAATAATGGAATTTTAATGAAAATTTCAGAACTTATTCACATTTGAATTTAATTATTTTTGAAGCGTTTGTTTTAGAAAATCTTGGTAATTTTTTTTTCTACAAATGTTACACACCACTTATTCAATGTTATGAAATTTCGAGAAATTAAATCGTTTGTCCTAACATTTTTTTTATTAGGTAAAAGTAGCACTCTTTGAAGAATGGAAATCATCCTATATTTTTCTCCAAACTTTTACCCGTTTTCTGAAAATCTGCTCCGAATGGTAAATTAAAAAATGTAATAAAACTATGATATTATTTAATTAGAAAAGAGTTTAATTGCTTTTTTAAATTAATTATATTTAGGACATTATTGTCTTAAGAAAAAAAAGAAATAATTCGACGAATAATGAATTTTTATAAAAAGTTTTTTATTTTTTTAAAATTTTAATTATAACAATTTATCATAATTTAAAAATCATTTAAAAATCTCCCACATCGTATTTATTTTAGGTGATAATTGTAATTAAGTAGAAACTATATTTACAAATCAAAAATTGAAAAGCTTAATATAAGTTGTTTTGCACCAATATTTTAAAAATAATTTTAATTTTTTTTTTACTTTAAACATTCCCATTTTTTTTAATCTAAGGTAGCCTATACGTAACATTATTATGAAAAGGCCACGTGTTCTATGAGTTGTTCTCTTTTTGCAGAGAAATTTGGTTGTCTCCAATTCCTTATTCACTATTTACTTTTCAACAGGTTTTGAACATTATCCCTTCAGTTTTAAAACTTGAAAATTTAAAGTAAGTTTTACTTTTTAAATTTCTATTTCACGAAATATTTTTTATTTTATGTATTTATTTTAGTGTGGGTCATAAATTATTGAGTTATCTCTAGCATCGTATTTCATCTCAGTTATTAAATTTTAAAATTAATCAAAGAAAATTTTTATAGTATTTTAAATTCGTGAAGCATTTTCAAACGTAACTACAAGTCAATAAATATTAGATAATTGCTGAAAATATGTTAATTTTTTAAAATTACTAAATAGTTAAAAAACAAAAAAAATGATTTCGTAAATTTATGACAATTCTGGTCATCCATATTGGCTGTCAACACCTGAGCGCTTATCGATACGTCAATAAAGATAAAAGAAAAACAAACAAACTCGTCGTTAAGAAATACTTGTATACTATTTTTTTTATGCTATAAGTAATATTTGTTTCAAATCAGATTAATTTAACTTTACATTTGTTAATTTTAGTCAAATAACGTGTCACAAATATATATTTTATTTTTGGAAGATTTTTAAAATCGATAATTAAATTTTATTTTAAAACTTGTTAAAATGTAAGAAACGGCCGTCTGCAAACAGATTCTTTGAAAACGACAATTTGATATTCCAATTTATTAGGTTAGTGCAAAAATAATGTCGGTTTTTGACGTTAAAAATACGTCAAAAACTGACATTATTTTTGCACCAACCTAATACAATTGAAATATACCAGAGCATTTTGCTGACTGGAATTTAATTTAATTTAATTTAATTTAATTTAATTTAATCCCTTAGCTTTCAATTAAAGCTAAAAGGAAATCTTCAAGAATGCGTTTTAATTTTAAAAATTCATTTAAAATCTTAGGTACCGAAAATCTTAGTGAAAATGTGGAAATACCTAGTAGAAACCCCAAGTTGGTTATATGGTTATTGAGGAAACTCAAATAGACCGGAGCAGATAGACATGTTCGAAAACGAACAGCTGGTTCTAAGATGAAAAATCGCAGTGACTTGGAGGGTATCTTTCAGTAAAAAAAGATGCACACAATATCAAATGAACATTAAAAAAAAACCATTCGAACACCGGCTGCAGGCAAATATGTTGTCATGAATAAGTAAATTTCTTCCATTTTGCAGAAGAATGAGTCCAAATAAAAGAAAATGGAGCCGCCCGATTACTGTACTACTTTTTCGACACTCGTTCAAACAAATCAAGAAAGCCTGTTAATTTACTCTCGTTCAAACCAAACCCATGGCTCCCTTTTTAAACCTGACGCAAACCAAATCTATGCCTATTATTTTGAACCACGTGCAAACCGAACCAATTTCGAATAAAAATATTGGTCACGTAGGTTTGGTTTTCAAAGAGTAAGTAAAGTAGATATCGGTTTGGTTTGAACCAGAATAAAAAATGGCCACGTAGGTTTGGTTTTCTTGAGAATAAGAAAAGTTGATATAGATTTCGTTTACACGAGTTTAAAAGAAAGGTAGACATAAGTTTCCTTTGGAAGAGAATACAAAATGGCCACGTAAGTTTGGTTTCCATAAGAGTAAGTAAGGTAGATAAATATTTGCTGTGAACGAGAATAAAAATGGCCACATTAGTTTGGTTTTCATTAGACTAAGTAAGGTAGACATAGTTTCGGCTTGGACGAGAATAAAAATGTCCACGTAGGTTTAGTTTTCATGAGAATAAGAAAGGTCGACATATATTTGGTTTGGACCAGAATAAAAAAATGGCCACGTAGTCTTGGTTTTCGCAAGGGTAAATAAGGTAGACATAGGTTTCGTTTGGACGAGAATAAAAATGGCCACGTAGGTTTGTCTTTTATGACAGTAAGAAAGGTAGACATGGGATTCATTTACTCGCATGTAAAAACGGTAGACAAAGGTTTGGCGTGAATAAAATCAAAAATGGCTACGTAGGTTTGGTTATCATGACAGTAAAATAGGTAGAGATAGGTTTCGGTTGGACGAGAAAAAAAAATGGCCACGTAGGTTTGGTTTTCATGACAATAAGAAAGGTATACATGGGATTCGTTTACACGCGTGTAAAAAAAGGTAGACAAACCTATGTCTACCTTACTTACTCTTATGGAAACCAAACCTACGTGGCCATTTTTTATTCTTGTCCAAACCAAACCTATGTCTACCTTATTTACTCTTCTCTATCTACCTTTTTGACTAATGTATAAAACAAACTTATATCTTCCTTTCTGTTTTATTTTACTTTCGTGCACACCAAATTTGTATCTCCCGTTTCATTGTTTAGCAACTGACAGAACTCGGCATCAGACAACCAGAAAAATGTTTATATGCCATAAAAGCAAAACCAAAGCAAAGCAAACGTTACACTATTTACATTATTCGGACTGTTGTCCTCATCTTTGTCGCCATATTTATTACAATGTTTCGGCCTTTCAGTATCTGTCTATATTTCTGCGATGAGGTATTATGTACATTATTTACACTATTCGGACTATTGTCCTCATCTTTGTCACCATATTTATTACAACGTTTCGACCGTTGTACGCTCCGGCCTTCTTCAGGTGGTTTGAATGTCGAACTGAAACTTTTATTTTGTTCACTGCGGTTGACTTTTCTAGTTCCACGTGCCATGTTTAATGGATGTCAGTTATCAGTTATCTCCTGTTAATTCCCCTCTGCAAGTTCTCCACTGTCTTAACTGGATATTGAACTGACACACTTTGGGTTGTGTCATTGGATCTAACTAACGCCTTTAAGTTATTTTCTATTTTGGAGAAGAAATTGTAATGATGACTGTACCATAAGTAATTTTCCATTAAGTATATCTTAGGGGGTAATGAAAAATGGGTTCCGTATGGCAATGTTCAACTCAAAAGTTAGTAGATGAAGAACGGTAAATCTCTACAAAGCACAAAGCCGTGTTCTGTGGAAGAAATATCATGTGTGGTGGTATCGTAGGGTTTGGTTTATTTTGTTTTACGGTATATCAAACTCAATGAGTTATATAATATTGACATTTTAGGATATGTTCATATAAGTAGATTTTCTATTTGTAAGGAATCAGTTTGTAGATCAAATTTGTATTTACTCAACCCCAACGAGGTCAGGTTGTGACGCAAGGTCAGTTTAATGTGGGGAACCCGAGCGCGTACACCCAGGCTAGGAACAAAAATTCCCGATCCTCCGCAACTGCCGGTTGCGCTGGCCACCGTACAAGCACCGATCCCTCTCTCTAGTGCAATGAGAGGGCGTGGCCTCGGGCAGCTGTTCCCTAAGGCTGGGACACTTCTCATTATAATTTTCCTCAGTCACGATTCTGTCCTTTGATCAAATTCCATTGATGAATTTTTGTAAAGAATGTTTTTTTTTTTGTTTTTTTTCGGGATTCAAATCTGTTGGTGGTAATATTTTTTTTCAAAAATGCATGGCTGGTATATTCACTATAAAAACCTATTTTTATACTTTCATAGTGCTTTGACCCCATTTTGGGGGCTAACTCTTTTCTCGCGGCTGGGACCCTAACATGTGGTACCACTCCGAGTCAGGGTGTACCTGGGAACAAAAGCAATTGAGAGGTGGTTTCACGCTCTTCAAAATCTCCTGACCACAGATCTTGTGGCCAGATGTAGTTTATCGTCATACCCAGGGCGGGCATTGTCGAGGGGTTATTCATTTAGAGTTTTGAAACACTAAATGCACTTTTATACATCCAGCAGTTGCAACGTGTCTATAAACGTTTGGTCAAAAATGTCCCTGCGCTCTTCAATGAGAAATCTGTTGTTCTCATTAATGACCTTACAAGGGCCGCATACACAAATAATAATACAGGAAACAATTTGAGAATCCGGTTGGTCTTTTCTACACCAACCCGCCATACTTAATTGAACTTTGCATCAACTGAATAGTTTCATTTTCCATCTCCGCAAAACGTTTTGATGGGGTGGGTATTCGTTTTTACACAAAAGCTATCGGAGAAGAAAGAATATTAATGTTAAAACAATTAGATACCAGGAATTTTCTGTTGTGTGTCACTTGGGTACAGTGCGAGAGACGAAATTATAAGCTTGGGTGGGATTGATCGTTAGGTAGAGTCTTAGGTCTTATGTCCGTTTAAGCTGAGTGTTGTTTTCATTTGATAAAGAAATTATTCGTTGAAATGAGTGAGACAAAGCAAATCTTTACAGGTCAGATCTGTTTTGATAAGGGGTGTACTACACTTTCAGATGGAGGTGCCGATAACACCTGTGATAATCAGGCCATATGAAGGTAAGATTCTGGAACATGGAAACTGTTTCACTAAAGTTGGATATGAGCGATGCAAGGCCACAATTATTATTGGCCTACCAGTGAAAGAAAGCCTAGAATGGAGCTTCTCGTCACCCCTTCCGATACTTCCGTAACAGGCCTATTATTTTGATTTAACCACCAATTATATTGGGTTCTTGGAGCATTTCTTTCTTCGCCTTCTTACACAAGATCTTTGGTCAAGCATTATTGGCTATCCAATAACAATCAGAACAGTACAAATCGGGGTTTGCACCGCCATAAAAGCAGTTGTCGAAAGAGCAGGAGAAAAGTTTGAATTGGTTTGTGTCATATAAGTGACACAAACCAATTCAAACTTTAGAGTTAGAGGTGAAATTGTGAGCTTGGATGTGATTGGTCTTTAGATAGAGTCTTAGTTCTTATGTCTGCTTAAGCTGAGTGTTGTTTTCATTTGATAAATAAATTATTCATTTAAATGAATGAAACAAAGTAAATCTTTACAGATCAAGTTTGTTTTGATCAGGGATATAACATTCTTTCAGATGAAGGTGACGATGGCATCTTTTATAATCAGATCAAATTTCGGTGAGATTCTTAAACGTGGAAAATGTTCCACTGAAGGTGGATGTGAGCGATACAGGGAGACCATTTTGATTGCCCCCCCCCAGTAAGAGAAGGGCTGGGATGGAGCTTCTTGTCTTCTCCCCCGATACTTACGACACAGTACCGTTATTCTGATTGGACCACCAATCAAATAGGATCTTGGGGGCTTTTCTTCCTCCCCTTCGAGGCATATGAGACAAGACCATTGGTCAAACCTTATTATTGTGGGATGTGGTTGAAATGATAGACAGAGAACATCACTGGAAAATACAAAAACGTAAAGAAACGGCATATATGTTAAAAATTTCCTAACCCAGCCATGCATAGGTATAAATACAACATGAGAACTAGTAATAAGGACGGCTAGATATAAAAAAAAAATTGTAATATGAATTGTGGCAAAAAAATGGTTACTGAGACATTAGGTTTATAACTCCCAAAAATTAATTCACTGAAAGACCGAGTATAACAACATCACTGGTGTCAAAGCTTGACTGGCGATCTAATTTATATTTCGAAAGAAAGAACGTTTTTCATGTTAAACAAAGTGATATCAAGAATTTTCTGGATTGTGTCACTTATAGAGTACAGTGTAAGAGTTGACATTGTAAGCCTAGGTGGGATTGGGTACAGTCTTTTTAGACCATAGATCTGTTTAACCTGAGTGTTGTTTTAATTTGATAATGGAATTATTCGTGGAAATGGGTGACACAAAGCAAATCTTTACAGGTCAGATTTGTTTTGGTAAGGGTATGACCTACTTTCAGATAGAGTTGACGATGACACCTGTGATAATCAGGACAAACGAGATTCTGAAAGGTGGAAACTGAAGATGGATATGAGCGATACAAAATCACCATTTTGATTGGCCTCCCAGTGAGAGAAGTACGTCTTCTTTTCCAACACTTACGACACGGCCATTATTGGGTTCTTGGAGGCTTACAATTTGACGCCAACACAGAATGCGCTTTGCAAGACACCGCTGGCGGGCAAAACAAGAACTCCGGTGTGATCTACTCGTCTGGACATCTAGCCATAGCGCAAGAAGGGTTGGGCGCCCAGCAACCACCTACATTGATCTGTTATGCTATGACACAGAATGCCACCCTATTGGCCTTCGGAATTTGACGTGATGGTTGACTCGTGAATGTCTGAGCTGGCTAAAAATCAAAAAATGTAAAAATTATGTGAAATTCATTTTCTTATTTGGAACTCATTAACTTTTTATTCAAAACATTAATAAACAAATGGGGAAGAGATATCGAAACTCAATTGGTAAATGTGTTGATTTTTACTCAATTTACATAATTTTACACAACTTATAAATAGGTTGAAAATGAAATCCCAGTTTGATTAAGGGGTCCTCTCTATTTTAGGCATTTGGCAAACTTTTGTATTGTATTTAGCGAAAACCTGATAAGTAACATCATGTCATTGTTAATAATGGTGAATATATCCCTTATTCAGCGCATTTTGCGCCGCTGCTGTGGTCACCAGTTTCCTGTGTTGTACCTGTGTTTCATGGCGATATTCACGGCAAAATAGTTCAATGGTTTGGCAGATCCTTTTGCACTCGGGATGTTAAGGTTACCCTCCTCCCTTTTGAGATGCTCCTCCGCCCACTGGTAAAGGCATTGACCTCCAAGGCGAAGTTTCTACACGCACGCTCGCTCGCTCGCGACTGGCCGATGACTACATGGTACAGGTGGATTGGGGAGAGGAATATATATATATATATATATATATATATATATATATATATATATATATATATATAACTGAATGAATGATGATGAATGGATTAATTATGGTAAAGAGGAAAAATAAAACATATACAACGACATATGTACGTATGTACATATATCATTGTATATATTTTATTTACACACACACACACACATACATATATATATATATATATATATATATATATATATATATATATATATATATATATATATATATATATATATATATATATATATATATATATATATTATAGTAAAAAGAAAGTACAGTAAGATATATAATCCGGTGTTCTTGATATTTTTATTTTTACAAAACAGTGCTCAATGTAAATATACAGAGCATAAATATTATAAATTAACTGATTTAAATATA
This sequence comes from Acanthosepion lycidas, assembly GCA_963932145.1. Classification (NCBI taxonomy): domain Eukaryota; kingdom Metazoa; phylum Mollusca; class Cephalopoda; order Sepiida; family Sepiidae; genus Acanthosepion; species Acanthosepion lycidas. The sequence continues at coordinate 69,118,597 of OZ010603.1, read as the reverse complement.
TTATTCCTTCGCTACACAGGAATTACCATGTTTCAAAAACCGAAGCTAAAAACTTAAAATTTAATTATATAATTAAGTTAAAAAATTTAAAAGATTAAAAATTAGTTATTTCAAAATTCGCCTGAGGATGAAACAGAACTAATGCTTTTAATTTAATTATATAATCAAATTTCAAGTTTTTAGCTTCGGATTTTATAAAAATGCTAATTCCTATGTAGCGAAATATTTTTAAATCAGTCAATTTATTATATATATATATATATATATATATATATATATATATATATATATATATATATATATATATATAATTGTGTGTTTTGGCAGTTATCGCTCTTTTATACAAGTTTCATTAAACACGACTGACAAGTTACTGAGGTTAAGTTTTTTATTTACTTTCCTTTAAGTAAATAAATTACCATAATTCCCTATGTATACTACGCATTCATTCATAATACGCACACCTAAAATTCCGCTGAAAGTGTGAGAAAATGCTTCTCCTTATGCATAATACGCACCCTTTGTTTGGTAATCAAACCCTATAAATTTTACCTCTCCAATTTCATTACGGCCAGCGTTTCCCACTCTTATTTAAGAAAATAGTTATAAACTTATCATTCTAATTTAGTTTGTGATAATTCTTTTTATTTTACGGCAATTTTTTAAAGATAATTTGTATCTGTGCATAATACGCTCCCCTAGTTTTGCTTATTATTTTTTAGAAAAGAATGCGTATTGTTCATGGGAATTACGGCATATATATATATATATATATATATATATATATATATATATATATATATTAAAAACGATAGACAAGGTACTACGGTTAAGCTTTTTATTTAATTTTTCTTGTGTTCTAAAAAGAGCTTTCTTTTCTGGACAAAGGGTGTGTAAAAACTGTCCAAATGTTTTATAGTTCCAAGCGCTTTCGGCTATTCCTTTAGCCATTATCAAGTATGATTCAATTTTTCAGCTTAATTGAGTCTGTGCATTATGTGTATATTTTAATGTGTTATAGAGATTTTTTTAATTTCCGAATACGGTTAGCACATTGTGGCTTTGTTGGTAGTTAATATTGTTAAGAGTTGTTTTTTTCTTTTTTATTATTAAAGCTTCCATTATTTCTAATGGAGTAGGATAAATTTGTGTGTGTGTGTGTGTTTAAATGGATTCTAATGAAGCTGTGATCAGATAGGTGTAACCTTTAGACGTCTGGATAAGCATGTTGTTGTGTAACGGATGGAATTATTTATGAGTCCGGTTTGATCAGGAACACAGTTCCTTAAGGGGCATTTGAACTCATTTTTACGTTTATACATTATTTTTATAGGTATAAATATTTAAGTAAATGCTGTGTTTATAATAAACAATATTAACGACATTTACCGGCCTGAATGTCCAAGAAATTGTCAGAAAATATGCGCCCTCCGACAGGAATCGAACCTGTATCCTATACGGAACCGTCATATGCAAAATAAAATAAATACACTTGGTACAAGCGAGGGAGAGAGGGGAGAGGCGTTGCCCTTCATCAGTCGGATCGGGAAACCGTTTCGATTACTCTTACATAGTTTAAACTGCAAATCGATGCCGTTAAACATGGTGTAGTCAAAGTGCCTGTACAGCTATTTATTGGAGCCTTTTATGAGAAATGGATGTAAACTGTGGACAAGTACAATTCCATCACTGATATATTTCTAATAAATTGTAAATTGTAGAACGGTTGAAACGTTGTGAATATGGCAATGAAGATGAGGATAACAGTCCGAATAATATAAATAATGTAAATAATTATAATACCTCATCTCAGAGTTATAGACAGAGTTATATATATAATATATATATATATATATATATATATATATATATATATATATATATATATATATATATGGTTGGATAGATGTGAGCTTGTGACCCTGGGTTTCATGCTCACATCTATCCAACCATATATGTTAGCTCTATCTCTTGTATTGAGCGCTTTCTAATAAGTACCGCGCATATAATATATAAATAATTATACACATATATATATATATTTATTTATATTTATATACACACACTTTTCACACACACACACACACACACACACACACACACACACACACACACACACACACACACACACACACATATATATATATATATATACATATATACATATATATATATTTTGATTGATTGATGTGAGTTTGTGACCCTGGCTTTCACGCTTTAGCTTCATCACTGATATTGAGCACTTTTCAATAAGTACCGCGCATATATAATATATAAATAATATATATAATAAATTGCATATATATATATATATATATATATATATATATATATATATATATATATATAAATATAAATTTCGCTTGAAGATGGAACAGAGCCTACTTTAACTCAAGTTAATTCAAATATTATTTTGAAGTTTTCGGCTCTTGTTTTGAAACACGAGACCTCTTATGTAGCAAGTTGGAATCATATTTTTAAATAAATAATAATAATATATATATATATATATATATATATATATATATATATATATATATATATATATATATATATATATATATATGGAAATTTACATATGTAAAGTAGGCGTTAAATGCATTGAAATTGAGTTCTGTGCTAACAGCGAGAAATGCTATTTTGTAAATTTTTCTCAGTACGAGAAATTTAAGACAGAACAATTCTTAAAAGTTGCTTTCAAGTTTATACCCCCCCCATATATATATATATATATATATATATATATATATATATATATATATAAATAATAACAGAGTAAACACCACAAACCTTATAATCCTTATAATCCCCGTTTTTTTCTCTTTTAGTAAAGAGAGAATGTATTTTGCTTTTAAAGTCGTTTGCTCGCCAGTAATTTATAATCTTCTGATAGGATGCAATACTTCTAAATAATTGATACATGATTTTCTTTTTAACCATTTGCATCTTCTGGTTCCACCAGGTCTTACATTCACGACTAGACCCCCCCCCCATGCAACTTAGATAGTAGCAACCCTACCCACATCCCCTCCGTATTCCATCGGCGAGAAGTAAGTTCCACTCGGACATCATCTTCACGCAAATCACTGCCCTGGGGAACAGATTGCCAAGAGGAAGTTTCCCCGATCTCTACAATCTTAACCTGTTTAATTCTAATGGCACCCTTATGAACGGATTCCAATTCCATTGATGTTAAAAAATTCCAGGATGTAGTCAAGAAAATCTTTCCCCTACTGACAGCACCTGGTTATAAAACAGTCAATCTCATGTAGATTAATATCAATAATGTAATTAATAAGGATGTCCATTTAAACTTAAAATTTCCGACGTTAGAAGAGAAATGTAATTTAATAATTTTAGTTAATGGCCGTGTTATAGCAGGGCTGCTGCAAGTGTCTTGTGCACCCACTCCAAGCCTCTTCACTCTACTACGTCCTAATTTTCATAAGTTAGCATTCATAGGAAATACAAGTGTTATTCTACAATAATGTGTCATATGCAATATAGGTGAACAGTTAAACTAGAAAAATTGAAAATACACTCTATCTAAATACAAATTAGAGACCTGTCATAATAGATAATGACATTTTAAATAAATCAACAATGTTTTGCGGCAATTTTTAACATCCATTGGACATTTCTATTGTTAAAAAGTTCAATAATTGTAACATTATGGATAAAAAATAGTGAATTTTATGTAGTATTTTTTAAAGGCTAAGCATAAAAAAAAAACAAAAAAAAACAAAAAAAAAAAAAAACAAAAAATAAAAATTCGCGGATTTAAACACAGCACTCTTTCCAAGACCTGAGAATGACGTCAAAATCCGAGAGATATTTTTTTATAGGTTTTCTTAGTTTAATTTGTAACATATATAAATTTTATTCAGAAAAATAAACAAATGTTTATAAAAGATAGCGTGCCGCAAAGCCCTGACCCCGGGGCTTTTTATCAGGCTTGACAACCGACACCCCGGCTCGAGTTGGGGGATCGAGGGTAGTACGCGCGTGCCCTGGTTTATACAGTGTAACCCGGATATAAGAGAGTTGTCGGGACCGGAGAAGAAGTCTCTTATATCCGGGTTTCTCTTATATCAGAGTTTCTCTTATATCAGGGTTTGATCTATTTTGTTTAGGTAAGTATGGCTCTAATTTGGGACCAGATAAAATTTCTCTTATATCCGGGTTACACTATTTCCTTTACGAATAAACAAGGGTTTTACCTTAAGAAAAAATGTGTTTTTCATAGTAAATGATATAAATAATGTTTTTTTTAAATGATTTTTTTTATTGACTTAATTAGGTCGATAATTCAATCTCTATAATTAGAAAATGATTATATAAATAAAAAAAGAAATGGATGATCTGTGGTTTCTTTTACTGCAACTATTAGAAGGATCATGTGATGGAAAACCAAATCACTGGAATTGTTAATCTTGGAGACCAGATGTTGGGTAAAATGTCAAGCTTAAAAAAACAAAAAAAAAACAAAAAGAAAACAAACAAAAAAAACGGTCTACTTTTTGTAGAGCATGTTTGTAATTGGCTGTGCGTAACAATAATTTGTCGTTGGCTGTAAAGCGGTTGGAATAGAAAGCGGGGCATAGAAACAATAACGAAAGTCTGTAATAACAATAATGATGCGACAAACGCCAATTACCTTTCAGATGGCGCTTCGATCGATAGCTTAATGGACGGATGGCGTGCCTAAGGGTCGGTCGTCACACGGACTTCTCCGTCTGACTGGCTCCTGCTTCTCACACGCCTGACATAGCACTTGGAATGGTACACATGCCAGCAACTCCTTCAACTACCGAGTCCATCTGACTGGTCGACCGCTGTCTACGTGTTCCCAGCGCTGTACACTGTTACCACGAATAAAAATAATGCCTGAAAACAAACCTTTTCTCTGCAAGATAAAAAAAAAAAAAGTACAACGAAAATATCGTCACAGAGTTGCCTGGCCATGAGCTTGGTTGCAATTTCTAGTTTTAGATAGGCGAGGTCTATAGCCACAAATCTCTTGGAAGAGGAAGGAGGGGAATTATCAAATTGTATGTAGGCAAATATATCCATGAATAATAGATACATTAGAAAGGAGATAGAAAACTTAACAGGATTTATTATCGATGGGCGTACTCTTAACTAAATATAAGATAGGCAGATGACACTGCGCTGAGGGCTGACACGGAAAGAAAGCTACAGGCCCCTCTAAAGAGGGTGTACAAGAAAGCGAGAAGAAAGGACTAACCATCACCTACAAAACCGACAAAAAGACAAAAGAATGTATGGCCATCAGAAAAAGAAAATCCAAGATACGACTTTTTCCCGGTTCATACTTCTCCCCAGTCTTTTTGAGCAGAAGTAGAGGTTTATCCCTTGTTTCCTGCTTAGGATTGGATTTCCGGATACTTCTAAAGTGTAATTCAGCTCTATACTCCTACTGCTTGTCATTTTTTTTACGCTAATTCAATGCCACACAATAATTCTCTAACTTGAGTGGCTCTTGGGCGATGTATTGGCTAAACATTACTAAAAAACAACAAAAAATAAAATAAAGTAACATTTTAAAGATGTCAGTAGCAAGCAGGTGCAAAAGTTTAAATATCTGGGAAGAGTTTTTACAGAGGATATAAAATACGACACCGAGATCCGAACACGCTTCGGACTATCGAAAGAGGCATTTCAAAGAGCTGAGAAACGGGAAAAAATTATCAAAAATAAAGAAAAGAGTGTTGAGTTGCTATGTGGCATCCATCCTCTGATATGGCTGAATGCTGAATAATCTCTTCTGGAGGCAACAGAAATATAGTTCTAGAGAAGGATACTGATAATTCCATGGACGGATAGAGTAAGCAACGAGAGAATGGCAACAAAAAGAACAGAGGATGAGAATCAGGAAGAGACAATAGTTTTGACATATAGTAAGGTAGAAGCGCGTCGTGAAACTCTCAAAGGACTCGTATTGAGCGCAAGAAAAATAGAGGAAAGGTAGCATGACATTTACCTGACGAGTTTGTGTGAATGGCTGGCAGAACGAACCTTCGGAAGGTTTATTAAAGTAGAAAAACAGCGAAGTGACGCAGGGAAGAAGTTTGGAAAACCACGATCGGCTATGTTCTGCAGGGACGACTGTAATAGAAGAAAGATACGGAATTTCTGTTAGAAGGATACGTAAACAATTATTTTTACTATGAAATACATATAAGACATAAAATATACTTTATATATATATATATATATATATATCGTTGTATATTTAGGCAGCAATCCTTCCTTTATGCATGTTTCCTTAAAAACGACAAACAAGGTACTACGGTTAAAATATTTATTTAATTTTTATTGTGTTCTGACAAGAGCTTTCTTTTCTGAACAAATGGTGTGTACTTTAAGCTGAAAATCGAATGATCCTTGATAATGATTAAAGGTATAGCCGAAAGCGCTCGGAAATATAAAACATTTGGACAGTTCATTTTGTCCAGAAAAGAAAGCTCTTGTCTGAACACAAGAAAAATTAAATAAAAAGCTTAACCGTAGTACCTTGTCTGTCGGTTTTAATGAAACATGCATATATATATATATATATATATATATATATATATATATATATATATATATGTATATATATATATATTAGGTTGGTGCAAAAATAATGACGTAATAATGTCGTTTTTTTTGCGTTACGTCAGAAAACGACATTATTACGTCATTATTTTTGCACCAACCTAATATATATATATATATATATGTATATATATATATATATATATATATATATATATATATATATATATATATATGCGCGTGTTTTTCTATAAATATTTTTCTATATTTTTTTATATATATAGTTTGTTATACTTATAAGATCTTTATCAATAATATACATATATATATATATATATATATATATATATTATTGATAAAAATCTTATAAGTATAAGAAACTATACTCGCTCGGAAAACCTTCGGTCTGTTGATTTGCAAATAAACAAGCCAATATCAAATGGAAAAAAAGGTATAAAAAAAAGAAAGAACCAAGAACATGTACGTTAACCGAAAATAATCGTCCAGCAGGCGAGTTCAAGGCCCAAAGAAAAAGAAAAACGCTGAAAAACCGCTTAGGTGAAGCCTTGGTAGGTTTGTCTGGTTCTCTAGGTTTAACTATATATATATATATATCAACAAATAAACAACTTCCGCCAAAATAACCGCAAAAATAGAGTAACCACAATGCATCACTGACCCGTATATATAAAATAAATAGCCGAGAGAGAAAAAAAAACAGCACTCGTGGCCTGACGATTGCGTCTAGCAGGAAACAGACTGTCGCCTCTTTAATATTTACACACGTTCTATCTCTGATACACTTTATCCCATAAATATAGCACATCTTAAAACTATATTTCTTTCTATCTATCTATCTATCTATCTATCTATCTATCTATCTATCTATATTTAGACATTTATGAAATATGTAAAACATTATATACTTATATAAAATATCTAGTATCTATATATTAATTAATAAAATATATCGGAATTTATATATGTAAGTAATATATATAATATATGTATAAATTTATAAAATATATAAAACGTATATTTATATAAAATATATATCTGTAATATATACTTACATAATATATCAAAAGTTTTTAAATGTGTAGAACTTTATATATTAAAATATATATATATATATATATATGTATATATATATATGTATATATATATATATATATATAAATTCATAAAATATGTCAAAGTATATATATTTGAATAAAATATGTTATATATCTAAAAATTTATAAAATATACTGAAATTTACATATTTATATATTGAATATAATATATATATATATATATATATATATATATATATATATATATCAATTTAGAAAATATATCGAACTTTATATATTTCAATAAAATATGGAATATATATATGAACATTCTTAATATATATAAAACTTTATCTATTTATATAATATATCTAGTAATTTATGAAATATATAAAATTTTATATAGTTATATATCAAAAAATTTGTAAAATATGTCGAAATTTATATATTTATATAAAATATACTATAAACATAAATTTATAAAATATATCGAACGTTATATATTTAAAGAAAACAGATAATATATATTAAAAATTTAAAATATATTATGCTTTATGTATTTATATAAAATATATCTAGAAATTTATATATTTAAAACTTTATATATTTATATCAAGTAGCTAAAAGTTTATAAAATATATGGAAATTTAAATATTTATACCAAATGTATAAAATGTATATATATATATAAATTTATAAAATATATCAAACTTAATATATTTCGATAAAATATATCATATATGTAGACATTCATAAGATATACAAAACATTATATATTTATATGGGATATATAATATATCTAGAAATTTATAAAATATATGGAATTTTATATATTTATTTAATATATCCTCAGTCTACAAAATATATAAAAGTATTTATTTGTATGAAATATATAAACTTTATAAAATTTACGAACTTTATATATTTAAATAAACTATGTAATATATATGTATATAAAAATTTATGAAATATATACAACTTTATATATTTATATAGTATAACTAAATAGTATGATACATATGGAAATTATAAATTATTTATATTAGGTTGGTGCAAAAATAATGACGTAATAATGTCGTTTTTTGACGTATTTTTTAACGTCAAAAAACGATATCATTACGTCATTATTTTTGCACCAACCTAATATATCAATTTATAAAATATATCGAACTTCATATATTTCAATAAAAATTGCAGTGTGTATATATAAACATTCACAAAATATATATAAAATTATATATTTATATAAAATATATACATAGTAATTTATAAAATATAAAAAACTTTATATATTTATATAATATATTTAAAAATTTATAAAATATGTAGAACTTTATATTTTTATATAAAATATATAGTATATATATAAAGTTATAAAATATATCGAACGTCATATATTTAAATAAAATATATAATATATATAAAAATTATGAAATATATAATACTTTATATATTTATATAAAATATAATATATCTAGAAATTTATAAAATATATAAAACTATACATTTTATGAAATATATAAAGTTTATGAAATATTTGCAAATTTATATATTTAAACGAAATCTGTAATATATATATAAATTTATAAAATATTTAGAATTTTATATATTTATATAAAATATGAAATATACAAAAATTACTAAATACATGAAATTTTGTATATTTATATAATATATATAAACATTCAAGAAATATGTAAGACTATATATTTCAAAATTACTGTTTCGGAAACAGGTTGCATTACTCGGTGCAAATAAGCGACAATGACTCGTGGCGTATCTGTTTAGAAAGTAACGAGACCAGATTGCTAATACATTGCTTTTTTGCTTTCTTTCATATTACATTTCTTGTTAGAATTTTTAAAGTTTTCTCTATTTAAAATTAGAATTTCTAAAGACATGCAAAAATAAAATTAATTATGAAGATATAAATCTGAGATGATGCAAGCTGAACGTATAAATAACAGAATTGAAATTTTTTTTTAATTTAGATATTGTTGACTCTGAATATTTTTACATTGAAGCATTTCAAAATCAGAATTATTTCTTGAAGGCGACAACAGAGTTAAATGGGAGATAAAACTGATTAGACTGATAATGAAAATATAACCAATAAAACTGCTAAATATCTTTAATATTACAATCATTTTCTTTTTACAGTACGGGTCATATTAGATTTTTTTGATATTTCGAATTTCGCAAATATGAAAAAATATGTCCGCAGTAAGACGGAGTTTCAAAAAAACGGTTTTTTTTCCCCACGACACCGTTTTTTTTTTTTTTTTTTTTTTTTTTAACTATCTTCAACCCACGGTAATGTTCATTGTTTTAAAAAGCGATGATTAAAATTGTAATAAACTTAAAATTATGATGAAAGTGAATTCATCTTTTTTCTTGAGTTTTTACAACAAAAATAATAAACACTATTTATTTATCAGATTGCTTATTTACAAAAATAATTTTATATTTACAACATTCTAAAAACTAATACAATTAAATCTAATGCAATGCAATATTTATCATTTACCAATAAAACTGCAAAATAACTTTAATATTTCAGTCATTTTCTTTTGATAGTACGGGTCATTTTTTTTGGATATTTTGAATTCCGTAAACGTGAACAAACGTGACGGTAATAAGGAGTGTAAAAAAAGACGGTTTTTCCCTTGACACCGCTGTTATTTTAATTACCTTCCCTCCTCAACAATGTTTATTGTTTTAAAAAGCGATGGTTAGAATTATAACCTAAACATATGATGAAAGTGAATTTATTCATCTTTTTTGTTTTTTGAGAAATTATAATAAAAACTAAACAATATTTACTTATTAGATTTTTTATTGACAAGAATAATTTTATATTTACAATATTCTAAAAACAAATAAAATTAAGACTAATACAATGCACTATCTATCATTTACCAATTTATAAAGAAATAAATTTCAAAATATTGTTTATTCATACATTTATAAGCATTTACTAAATTATTAAAATATATCAACTGACTATAAGGAAGTGAGGATGCTTGTCTCCGTTGCTAGTTGCATAATTAAAAGAAAAAACTTGTAATTCTAACGAATGATTTATTTTTATAAAAAATGAATAATTCCTTGAAATTACAAGTTCTTTTTTCTTTTAATTATGATTATATTCTTATTATTTACTATTTTATAAAATTCCAATCGATTGGCAATTAACCGATGTTTTGTCAACCATTCCAATAAATAGTAAATAACTAGTGTAAATAAACAATGTAATTAATAAAAAGTGTTTTTTTTGTTGTTGTCAATTCTCAAGAATAAAGAAAATGTATAAATTCACTTTCATCATATATTTAGGTTTTATTCCAATTATAATCATTACTTTTTAAAACAATAAACATTGCCGAACAATTAGTAGTAGTTAAAAAAGTAGGTAGTTAAAACAAAAGCGGTGTCATGGGAAAAACCAACCCTTTTAACACTAAGTGTCATTGCAGAGACGTTTGTCCATATTTATGATTTAAATACCAGAATACATTCTTACATATAGCAACAGATTATATATAACATATGACATATATAACATATGTAACATATAGCATATAACATATAACATATATAACACATAACATATATAACATATAAAATATATAACATATAAAACATATATAACATATAACATATATAACATAGCATATATAACATATAACATATATAACATATAGCATGTATAACATATATCATATACAACATATAACATATATAACATATAGCATATAAAACATATATACAATATAACATATATAACATATATAACATATATATAACATATAGCATGTATAACATATAACATATTGCATGTATAACATATAACATATACAACATATAACATATAGCATATAAAACATATATACCATGTAACATATAACGTATATAACATATATGTAACATATAGCATGTATAACATATAACATATATGTAACATATAGCATGTATAACATACAACATATATAACATATAGCATGTATAACATATAACATATACAACATATAACATATATAACATATAAAACATATATAACATATAACATATATAACATATAACAATAGATTAAAGTGATAAACCTAGATTACTCACGCAAAAGATATGACCAATGCAACCGCAAAATTACTTAAATTCCGGTCATGTTACCTTTCTTTGGATATTTTTTACATTTATTGATTTAAAAAGCAGAACTCTTTTCTTACACGCACGTAACAGAGTTAATTGAATTGATAAAAATCTTGGGCTCTCTTCATGCAGAAAATAAAAACCAATGCAGCTGAAAAATGACTAAATTCGATTCCTATTTTATGTCAGTTTTGATTAATGTGTAAATCTTATATTTCGAAATAACAAAACCAGGTAACATAAAATAGGTACCCCCCCCAAAAAAAAACAAATAAAAAATAAACGCGATGACTAATTTTATTTTGTGACGGTGGCCGTTAATAATTAGGTATAACTCAAGACTTCAATGTTAAGATAAAAACAGTATTTAATTCCAACCGCAAATAAATACTTAACAAGAACAAAGAAATAAAAGTCAACCAAAGATAATTAACAATTTCAGTGAATACCTTGTTAGTAGCGCGACTCAGCTTAACATCCGGTAAATCCTAAATCAAAAGCCAAATCATCGACGCATAATAATTCACACTAATTCGACTGGATAGTTCCACCCAGTAATCACTTCAGTCAGTAGCCTGACACTGTCGGAAAACATATATTCATAAGTCCAGAGTATTAAGCTCGAACCTCGGTGTCGTTAGTTACTCCTTTTCTTCCTATATGATAGTTAATAAATGAGATTTTTGGAAGGGCTTAAAACGGGGAGGAAGAGGTATATGTTATGAGGATATGTAGAATAGATAACAGTATATCTATACTTGAAAATATTAAAATTCTAGTAGACCTCTGTCCCTCATCTGAAATAATCTTTCCTGACCCTTATCAGTATGGCTGATGCTAACCTCCAGGACACTTTTCGCCTTCTCGGGATTACATTCTCGGCTGACATGAAATGGAAAGATTATATCAAATCAATTGGTAGGTCTGCTGCTAAGACAGTTGTTTCACTGTATCGTGTTAGACAACTTTTCTCTCCAGAATCTATCTTACATATTTATAAGTCTACCATTCATCCATGCTTAGTCACTCAATACTCACCGCAGTCAGTAACCTGACACCGCTATTTATACACCTGGCGGGAAACTTTTATTCTTAAGTTCAGCGTGTCACGTTCGAACCTCGATATCGGTAGTTACTCATTTTCTTCCTATATGGTAGTTTAAAATTCACTATAGAAAAACTAAATCCAACAGCAAGGCCTCTGATCTGTGAGGAACGTGGAACCACCTCTTAATTGCTGATGTTCCCAGGTCCAACCTGACCCGGGGTGGTAGCACCTGTTGGGGTCCCAGCTATGGGCAAATAGTCAACCCCCAAACTGGGGTTAAGACTATAAGAATGTGGAAAAATTGGTTTTAATACTAGCTACATGTTTTTGTAAATAAAAAAAAAAAAAATTACCAGAAATAACTTTTTGAAGAAAAATTATTGCCAGTAATACATTTTTGAAAAATTAACAGCAATATATTTTTAAAGAAAGAAATATTACTAGCAATAAAAGTCTTGTCGGCATTAAATTACGCATTGAGGTTGATGTACCGTGAGATTTCGAAAGATTTTCTAAAAACTAAACATTTTAAAAAATAATTTCATTCATGTCTGAATAAGTCCTGAAAGTTTCATTAAAATCTGACAATTATCTGATTTTGGCAAGAATTTCAGGATTAATATTTTTTACGGCAAAAACAAAACAAAACAAAAAAAATAAATAAAATAAAAGAAAGAAAAAATGTTCAAAGTCCCTGGACAAATTTACGGTCCAGCGTTGACGCCAAAAATGATTTTGGAAACCAAAATTTCGAAGCTATTAAAAAGGATGAAAAAAAATCACATAAAAAAATCGTTTGATCTTTCCTCTTAATAATACTACAAAGATTTTGACGATAAAATTTAGTTTTTATTATGTTTTTGGGCATTTTTCCACGAATACAGCCTTCGCCTGTTATTGAATTTTTGAAGGTACCTAATATTAAATTAGAAAAAAAAAAAAATAAAAAAATAAAAAAAACCCCAAAGAACTGAAAAGACAATTTGCTTCAGCTTTTAAAAATATTTTGAATTAGGCAACATGGTTAAAATTATTATAATTCGTTGTTGACTAGTATTTCATCATCTTATTTCTCTTGCTTTTACAGCAAGTAATAATAATAAAGTTTTTTTAACATATGTTACTATGTGAGAAAACGAAATTATTTTTGCACCAACCTAATATTTTCCTGAATGAAGTTTTGTCAAATATTATTCATTTTCGACTAGTATTTTTTTCATCTTATTTCTCTTACTTTTAAACCAAGTCGTAATAGTCTTAATTTGTCTGAATTCCTTGCTTTGACCATCACTATTTCTTTTTAACTAGTATTTCTTTCATAATAATTTTTGCTCTTTTTTTTTTATCAAGACTCTCAGATCGTCACTCTACGATTGTTTCTTAAGTTGCTTCATACGCTGGTCATGCTCGGAAATTTTTTGTTTCGCAATAAAAATAATTTTCTACTCTGCTAGCTATTCTTTATAAAAATTAAATCAAGTCTAACCCGAAAAGCATGATTTTTTTTATTAGGTTGGTATTTTTTAAAATCAGAATTATACATACGTACATATATATATATATATATATATATATATATATATATATATATATATATATATATATATATATATATATATATATATAATAAATTAATTGATTTCAAATATGGTTTGTTTCGCTACACAGTTCTAACGATGTTTCAAAAATTTTCGCTACACACGCTACACAGTTCTAACCATGTTTCGCTACACAGTTCTAGCAATGTTTAAAAAATTTCATTTTTGAAATATGGTTAGAACTGTGTAGCGAAAAAAAACTATATTTTAAATCAATTAATTTATAATATTAATGCTCCGTAAATTTACATCGAGCACTATTTTGTAAAAATGAAAATATCTATAAGAACACCGGATTATATATCTTACTGGTTTTTCTTTTTATTTATATATGAATTATATATATATATATATATATATATATATATATATATATATATATATATATATATATATGAGGATATTACATCGAAAACACGTCAAAATTGCTACGCAATTCTAGTCCAGTCGTGTTTAGATGCGTATGAATGTATCACATCAGACAATTGTAAATTACTGGCGAGTAAACGATTTATTTAGATTTAAAAGCAAAACACATTCTTCTTTTACTAAAAGAGAAAAAACGGGGGATTACAAGGTTTGTGGGCTTTACTCTGATATATATATATATATATATATATATATATATATATATACAGTTAGACATCATTAAAATTTATTTTTATATATATTATTTTCTCCTTTTCCTTTCCCTGTATCATTCCGTTCAGTTGACCGATTCAATAAGTCAATGTCTGATCCTTATTCCCTCCTTCATCAATATTAAGTATTATAATAAAAAGAAATATAAAAATAAATTTTCAAACCCTCCCTTCCCTCTCTAAACTCGACCATGTCTCTCACACCATCCCTCACTACCCTCTATGTCAACTTATATAAGCTTAATACTGCTCGTCAAAAGTGTAAATTTTAATTTCATTTTTCGTTTCACTTTTTGAAAGTGATGTCTGAAGATCCAGGGAAAAATAAAAGTCTCTGGTGAAATAAATTATTACAATGGAGCCTTAAAGTGGTCTCTTTTTCTTTAAATTAAATTCACTCAGAATTAACATTGAGATCTCAGGATTTAATCCTCCTTGGGATTATCCATACGGATTACCAAGACTTTCGTTACTTATACATATATATATATGAAGAAAAATATACGGAAAAAACAAACAAAAATCCTTATATGCAATAATGCTGTTTTAATGTTAATATGTCGACGTCGGACGTTTCGGTCAATAAACCATCTTCAGGACATATTCAATATAAAATATAAAATATATAATTAACATTATCAAATTTAACATGACAAAGACGATGGACACAAGAACAAGACTTATCCAAACAGATAACTGAAAGTTTATAATTATATATTTTATATTGAATATGTCCTGAAGATGGTTTATTGACCGAAACGTCCGACGTCAACATATTAACATTAAAACAGCATTATTGCATATAAGGATTTTTGTTTGTGTTTTCCGTATATTTTTCTTCATACTGTCGGATCTATATCCTTATATTTGCTTATATATATATATATATATATATATATATATATATATATATATATATATATATATATATATATATATATAGCATTATATCAATACCTACATGCAACAAACTATTCCTTATGTAACAGTTAAAATATTTCATCCTTGAAAATTCTAAATGTATCGCCGAAAGCGCTTGAAAAAAATAACATTCGGACATTTTTATATAATCTATCATATGAAAAGAAAAAAAATATTAGATCGCATGACAAATTGGATAAAAAACTAAATCAAAGCACCTTGTCTCTCTTATTCAATGAAATGCGCATGAAAGAAGGATTACAGCCAAAATACCCCCCCACACACGTATATATATATATATATATATATATATATCTATAACACTTATTAAATATACAATGTAACCCGGATATAAGAGAAACCGGGATATAAGAGAGATTTTCTCTAGTTCCAAATTAGAGCCATACTTACCTAAACAAAGTAGACCGAACCCGGATATAAGAGAAACCCGGATATAAGAGACTTATTATCCGATTCCGACAACTCTCTTATATCCGGGTTACACTGTATTAATAATAGCTTTCCAAACTATATAGTTGATGAACAAATAAAATGCTTTCTTAGAAGTCTTAACACTAAGCAAATAGAACATAATACTGCTTCAACTAATCCCAAACATATTAATCTCTTATATCGTAGTCAAATGCATACTAACTATAAATAAGATGAAAATATACTTAAACAATTAGTAAATACCAATATATCTACAACAGATCCTAAAAATTAGTTTAATGATATACTACACTAAATCTAGTATATCCAACTTAATTATTCACAATGATTATTCCGCTGTCCCCGTTAGCAACATAGTTTACAAATTCAAGTGCTCTTTGGGAGATTGTATCTCCAATGGATTAAATAATATGTTGGTCACACTACAAACTCGCTTTCACGACGCTTGACTGATAACTCTAACATTTTTAGGCATTTAAAACAACATACCGCGGACAAAATTCAGGAAAATCCTTGTGGAAAACAAGACTATACTTAAACATGAAAACAATAAACAAAAACTAAAAATCCTTGAAGCTATATACATAAAACAGTTGAAAACTAACCTGAACAAAATAAACTATGAAAACTCCATAAATATCCTTATATGCCTATAATTTATAACAGAAGCCATTGGTCTATACCAACGGCTTCCCATATTTAATACTTCTCGTTTTCACTCTCGCGTGGTCATGTGTGTCGTCACGAACTGCGACGCGATTTTCGCTTCTGCGTCTCGTATACACGAGATAGTTGTTGTTTGAAATTTTTCATGCTAAATAAAAGACTATCATTGTTTCGTTCGTGTATTGGTTGATATATTGAAAAGTAATTGTCATCTTTGATAATGGCTTATGCAATCCGAAAGCTTAGATTGGATTTCCTTTAGTCTTTCAATAATAAAGTTATTAATGCTTATCAGACAATATGAAAGGAACTTGCGTAAAATAAATAGACAAAACTTCTCTATATTATTTAATGAAAAATAGCTTCCTATATATATATATATATATATATATATATATATATAAATATATATATATATATATAATTTAAGACAGCTAATGTTATTAAGTTAAAATTACAAAGAACGGACATTATCTATGAGTTCAAATGCCGCTTAAGGAACTGTGTTCCTGATCAAACCGGAATCATAAATAATTACATCGGTTACACAACTACATACTTATCCAGACGTCTTACGTTACACCTATCTGATCACAGCTCCATTAGAACCCATTTAAACACACACACACATTTACTGGACTCCATTAGAAACATACTAGTAGAAAACACAAATATAATAACTGCATCCACCTGTTAAAAAAAGATAAAAAAATAATGGAAGCTTTAATAATAAAAAAGAAAAAAACAACTCTTAACAATATTAACTACGAACAAGGACACGATGTGCTAACCGTATTCGGAAATTAAAAAAACACTCTATAACTCATTAAAATATACACATAATGCACAGACTCAATTAAGCTGAAAAATTGAATCATCCTTGATAATGGCTAAAGGAATAGCCGAAAGCGCTCGGAACTATAAAACATTTGGACAGTTTTTACACACCGTTTGTCCAGAAAAGAAGGCTGTTTTTAGAACACAAGAAAAATTAAATAAAAAGCTTAATCGTAGTACCTTGTCTGTCGTTTTTAATGAAACATGCATATAGGGAGTAGGTATGGGTTTGTAAACAATGACTATTATAGCGAGACTCTTCGCATAGGCAATTCAGTAACTGTCAGTCACGGGCGTGTTTCTAAAAATAAATACGCTAAAAATCCACCGGCATCACTGCCGTGCGCCGACGGCTTAGTGGTAGAATCATCGACTGACACCAATTCAGTTGGGTTTCGACCCGAGCTAGAGGCAACCGGATGTCGAGCCACGCTGATGAGTTGCGAAACAGTCTGTCTGTGGATGACTATATAATACATATAATGACGTAATAATGTCGTTTTATGACGTTAAAAAATACGTCAAAAAACGACATTATTGCGTCATTATTTTTGCACCAACCTAAAAAATATAAATAAATAAATAAAAATAAAAATATATATATATATATATATATATATATATATATATATATATATATATATATGTTGGTGCAAAAACAATGACGTAATAATGTCGTTTATTGACGTAAAAAAATACGTCAAAAAACGACATTATTACGTCATTATTTTTGCACCAACCTAAAATATATATATATATATATGCGCATGTTTTTCTATAAATTATTACGATCTTTTGATTAATGACCGACATTTTTGTTTATTTTATTCATTCTGTTATTTCCTGACATATTGGTAACATGTCTGGCAAAATGTATTTTGCCATGACGGGCCACAATGACTGACTTAGCTGAAGGCAACTGCAATTGAGTGTCGCGAAACGAATTGGATACGGTGTTTCGATCGGTCGAATTCAAGAAATATCGAGGCCCGAGCGGCGGAGGAAGAAAATTAAGCAGTTTGAGTTGTGTGTGTGTGTGTGTGTGTGTGAGGGGCAGGGGCTGATGTACAGTAAACTTTGTTTTTGAGCGTAAAGGGAGGAGATACCTGACCGTGACTGAACATGGCGAGTGTCATTGCATATCTACAATTAGCAACTGTAAGACAATGACACTGAAATTACTTCCATTTACTGAATGGGTGACATCGCTCGTCAGGGAGCCGGCTTAAGAGAATGCCTCGTCAATTATGGCTCCTGTCCATTTGGCTGTCTGCTTTGTCGCCGTATCAAGCAAGACAAATGTCAAAATGGTTCATTTCTCTTTTCGGTAGGATTTATTTGTAGACATATATAATGAAAGAGAAAGTAAGAGATGAGTAGAAAGTAGAAAAAGAGACAGAAACAAGGGAAAGAAAGAGAGAAGAAGTAGAGAAGAGAGAGGGGGTGAAAATAGACAGTGACGGAGATAGAAAGCGAAAGTGATATAGAGATGGAGAGAGATAGACAGAATAAGGGGGAAAGAGGAGAGAAAAGAGAGAGAGAGAGTGTGTGTGCTGTAAAGAAAATGAGCGGGAGAGAGAAAATGGGAGTAGGATAGAGTGGGAAGGGAACTAGAGGGAAGGAAAGAAAAGAGAAAGAAATATAGAAAAGGAGAGAAAGAAGAGAGAGGAGGCAAGGGCATATATATATATATATATATATATATATATATATATAGGGAGAGAGAGAAAGGAAAAGCGGGATAGAGTGAAGGATGAATGAACGAGAAAGGAGAAAAGTGAAGGAGAGAAAGAGGATAAAAAGAAATAGAGAAAGAGAAAGAGGAATACAGTGGAGAGAGCGGGAGACTGAGAGAGAAAAGAAGCGGAAGGGGAGAGAATGGAAAGAGAGAGGAGGATGTCTAAGGCGTGAAAGTTCGGCAGAGGGAGAAATAAACAGGAGAGAGTCGGAAAAAGGCGTTAAAGAGTGAGGAGAAAAGTGTAGGAGAGAGAGAATTTGGAAGTGGAAAAAGAGGGAATGAATAAAAGAGAGATAGATAGATAGATAGATAGATAGAGAGAGAGAGAGAGAAAGAGAGAGAGGAGAGAGAGCAGGGAAGACAGTTTGGTGGATGAAAAAATTAAGACTTTCTCAGTATGTCTGTTGGACACATAAAAAGCTGTGAACATGGATGCTGATTTTCAAGGCATTTCTGCGATTTACAAATCACAATTTTCAATTGCTAAGTTAAAATTTGTATTGAGAGGGGAACTTATATAGATAAAGAGGTAAGTCAAGAGAGAGAGAG
>OZ010603.1:69086028-69098181 GCA_963932145.1 Acanthosepion lycidas | reverse complement strand
AATAAAGACAGAATGAGTAGAGAAAAAGTTAGAAAGAAGGAAAGGTGCGATATAAAGAAGGAAAAATAGAGAGAGAGAGAGAGAGAAAAAAGAGAAGGGGAGAGAAAGAGAAGGAGAGAGAGAGAGGGAAAGACAGAGAGAAGGAGAAAGATAAAGAGAGAAAAGGAGAGACAGAAAAAGATAGAAGCGTTAAAGGTTTTTTTTACACTCATTATTAATTAGAAACCATTTTGTAGCCGATTTGGTAAATTCCTGCTTCAGGTTTAATGTTTTTATCTTGTTTTATCTTAATTAAATCTCTTACTGTAGCTGAAGTAATAATAACAACTGAACAATCCTATTCGAGGATACCCGTCTACTAGAGCTGCGACACAATCCCTATTGCAGACGCTTGCCCAGGCGCATTTGTATTTATTCAACACCCATAGCCTACCTGTGTTTTATCTTGCAACTATGCTGAGCAGACCTTACTTACAGTTTCTGGGAGAGAGCGTGTTGTCTAGCGTGATCAACAATCTGAACAAGTCCAGCACACTCAGAGCCTCGGTCGTGATGACCTGTGGCTTCTTGCTAACACAACTATCGACGGCCTCCATGTGTTCCGTCTACCCAATTTCACTCACAGGGCTTGGGTGAACATGTGGTAACATTTAGAATTAGAAACTATGAAGGAACTGTCTTCGCTTCATTTCGTTTTTTTTGCTGTTATTTTGCAAGATGGAAAGCCAAGAAAGCATCTTGTGAGGCCACCGATTTCGATCGGCCTGACGCCTCGCCGAATTGCCAGACATCTACCTCTCGAAATAAATTCTCTTCTCGGAGCTCGCATCTGGCAAGTGGAGACCCATGTTGTCGATTCAAGGATCAGCTCAAAAACACCATCCTATGAAAGAAATCGATCCGGTCAATTGGGAGACGGAAGCTGCAGAAAGAATCAAGTGGAGAAGAGCAGTCCACGAAAAAAACAACACCCTCCGAAAACACCAGAAGGCGAACAGAAGAGACGAAGTGAGACCAAAGAAAGGCCGGAACTCTCCATTCCCTGGAAACCACTTTGCTGAGGACAGAAATCGATCCGGTGTATTGAGAGACGGAAGTTTCAGAAAGAATCAATTGGAGAAGAGCAGTCCACGAAAAAAACAACATCTTCCGAAAACACCAGAAGGCGAACAGAAGAGACGAAGAGAGACTAAAGAAAGGCCGGAACTCTCCATTCCCTGGAAACCATTTTGCTGAGGACAGAAATCGGTCGGGTGAATTGAGAGACGGAAGTTTCAGAAAGAATCAATTCGAGAAGAGCAGTCTACGAAAAAAACAACATCCTTCGAAAACACCAGAAGACAAATACAAGAGACGAAGGGAGACCAAAGAAAAACCAGTAAGATTCAAACACGTTTTATATACCACGGGAGCTTGTTATGTCATGTAGCAAAATCGGTTGGTCATTAAAGTCAGCAACACTCAGCTGAAATTTTCATCTTCTAAAATAATACTTACTATTGATTTTACGGTGGAGCAATGGATAACGGCTCAAATTGAGGAATCGGAGAGCTGAGTTCGAATTCCAGTCAAATCCATTACATTCACTTACGCGAAAAAGGTGTGAATCCTCTTATTCTCCCTCTAACTATGGGTAAATTGCAGGACAGACCATGTTCTATATCCTTGGATGGCAGCTGTTCTACTGAAGAAAGAAATGGCAACCTACTGCGGGAAAAAATCTGCCTCGTCAGTCATGTATCAAAAGATACATGATCGTCTAATCGTGTATCACGCATGGCACATAAGTGAATCGGAGAGCCGAGTTCGAATTCCAGTCGAATCCATTACATTCACTTACGTGCTAATAACCTTGGGAAAGGTATGAATCTTCTTCTTCTCCCCCTAGCTATGGGTAAATAGCAGGACAGACTGGGTTCTATAGCCTTCGATCGAAAGATACATGATCGCATGGCACATAACTGACTGCTTGATTTTACTCTTAATTTGCCATCACGGAATTTTCTTTCCAATGCCATTAGTGTTTTGAAATTTCCAAGATTTCAGGAGATTAATTATGATAAAACATAGATAAACAGATAGAAAATAATGAACAGACTGAGATAGATATATATATATATATATATATAGATAGATAGATAGATAGATAGATAGATAGATTAAAACTCTGCTTTATATCACTTCTTATGGTGGATACATTCTTCAGTCATTTATATTAAATTCTATTAAACATATAATCAGGACCGGATAATGAGCTTTTGATATCTCTGGGTTGATTAGATTATCCTACCCGCCACTTAAACACTCAGACGGATCCATCTTCGCCCACACAAGTCTTTAATATTTTTAACTCCTGGTTTAGCGTCATTTACAAAGGTTGATATCCAAGTCAATTGAGAAACGAAGTACCGACTGGAGAAGAACAATACACGAAAAAACAACATCCTTCGAAAACACCAAGGCGAACAGAAGAGAGTAAGTGAGACCAAAGAAAGGCCAGAGCTCTCCATTCCCTGGAAACCACTTTGCTGTGGACAGAAATCGATCCGGTGAATTGAGAGACGGAAGTTTCAGAAAGAATCAATTGGAGAAGAGCAGTCCACGAAAAAAAACAAAACAACATCTTTCGAAAACACCAGAAGGCGAACAGAAGAGATGAAGAGAGACAAAAGAAAGACCTGAACTCTCCATTCCCTGAACACTCATACCCTAACATGCGGTGGTTGCGGGCATCTCTTCTGATCCAACATAAGATACATTTCGCACAGAAAGATGTTTATATTTTGAACATTACTCGAAAACGATTTCTATCAATGACGGTATATATATATATATATATATATATATATATATATATATATATATATATATATATATATATGTGTGTGTGTGTGTGTGTGTGTGTGTTTGTGTGAAATGGAAATGTGTATATATATATGTGTGTGTGTGTAGATTTTTTATATATTATTTATATATTATATATGCGCGGTACTTATTGGAAAGCGTTCAATATCAGTGATAGTTTGTCTGACGATTGCAAATAGCGTGAAATCCAAGGTCACAAACTCACGTCAATCCAACTATATATATATATATATATATATATATATATATATATATATATATATATATGTATGTGCGTGTGTGTGTGTGTGTGTGTGTATTTAGGCAGCAAATTCTCTTTTAGGCATGTCTGAATAAATTTGAATAGATTTTTTAATAAAATCCGTTCATACTCACGAATAACCTTCCGTGTATTGATGTTAATGGATAAGAGAAATGTGCTATAGTTCTATAGTTTCACAAGTACTTTCGATCCTCTTCCAAGATCATCTTCAGGGATGCTAGTGGTACAAAAGTATATGTTGCCTATTAGTCTACGTATTTATACAAAGACGTGCGTTGTTATCCATTACCGTAATTTTTGCTTTATGCTTTTAAATGCAAAACAGTTGATAATGTGCTGAGCGTTCATTAGAACGCTAAAAAACTTATCCATTATGAAATTTTTTTCCTCCATGTTATAATGTCATGGTCCTGCGCGCATTAAAGCGTGAGAAAACTGTTCCTTTACAGACATTTCAGAACATTACAGCAGTATTCATAGTTGATTCTGTTCAGTACCGGCTTCAATTTTTTAATATAAATTCCTTCTAGCATATGTAATCTAAATTTGTTGTTTTCATGGTGAAGGATAGTTTTATTGTCGAATAGTAATTTTTTATATTGTGAATGCGGACAGGAATGCTGCAAGTAATCAAACATGTGGAGTGTAAGACGTCTTGATAGTGTAGTTGTCATATGCCCAACATATATATTTGTTTGTTTTTTTTCTTTTTGTCGGACAAAAGAGATATCAACAGATAAGATGCATTGTTGATCATTTTTCTATATAATGAATTGTTGGTAATTCTACAATAAAATGTATTGTTAAATTTATCATAAACTAGCCGACGTACCCGGCGTTGGCCGGATGTACATGGCTGCAATTGTATAACCGCACCGCCTGTATACCTGCACACCGTGCTAGAAATACACGCCCGCGTCCCCGCTTGCATGCATCATACTCCCCACCACACTCATCTTTTTACGGTATCTCCTCCGTTTAATTGTTTTTAATAAATGAATTCCATCGATAAAAACTTCTTGAGTAGTTTTTGCGGGGGTTAATTTATTTCAATGTTTTAGATATTCAGTAAATTTCCTATGGACGTAATAACTTTCAAAAAGTATGGCATTGTTCACAATTCCAATAATCAAATAAAATCAAGTATGAAGTGTCAGAGTCTGATTCAATTGCAAGTGCAAACTCATGAACGCCCTCCCTTCCTTCGTTTTATTTGTTTTGTTTTGTTTTACGGTATATCAATCTCAATAGCTAATTTATTGCCGACAAGATTTTTATT
The DNA here is from genome assembly GCA_963932145.1 of Acanthosepion lycidas. Lineage (NCBI taxonomy): Eukaryota > Metazoa > Mollusca > Cephalopoda > Sepiida > Sepiidae > Acanthosepion > Acanthosepion lycidas. Next base: position 69,093,775 of record OZ010603.1, on the reverse strand, counting down.
GCATGTACTATTTTTTTTTCAAAAATGTATTGCTGGTAATAGTATTAATGGTATTAAAACCTATTTTTTAGACTTTCATAGTGTTTGGACCCCATTTTGGGAGTTAACTATTTATTGATAGCTGGGATCCGAACAGGATAGACCTGGGAACACCAGCAATTAAGAGGTGGTTCTACGCTCCTCAAACCTCCTGATCAAAGGCCTTTCTGTTGGACGTAGTTTATCATCTTACGTAGGAGGCCGGATGTAGTTTATTGTCATACACAGCGCGTCCTGACAGACACTATGAACCCGGGTCAGGGTGGATCTGGGAACCCCAGCAATTAAGAGGTGGTTCCACGCTCCTCAAAATCTCCTGATCAGAGGCCTTGCTGCTGGATGTAGTTTATCGTCTTACCCAGGACGCAGGTGGACTTGGGAACCCCAGCAATTAAGAGGTAGTTCCACGCTCCTCAAAACCTCCTGATCAGAGGCCTTGCTGTCGGACGTATTTTATCGTCATAACCAGGACGAAGAGTACCACACATTGTCAAACGGGTAATCGTTGACATCACAAAAACTTTCATAGTGTTTTGTTTTTGTTTGGAGGGGTTGTTTATTTGCCCATAGCTGGAAGCTTAACAAGTGCTACCTTTCCAAGCCAAGGGAACAACAGCAATTAAGAAGCGTAACTCAAAACCCCCAATTCCCCAAATGGAGGACTTTCTGCCTGGTGGGATGTTTTGGGTACAATTGGTACTGTATGCAAACTTTTACAGTGAGAAATATGATCAACCGCAAAAAAGAAAATCATCCAAACAATCCTTGGCATTGCATAACCTCAGACCATCTTTCAGTTAATTCATTTCTTCTATCTTAAAAGAACGATTTCGATTCTGGTTCCAGATTGTAAGTATGAATGTCTTTTTCGTTTCCATTTTCATTAGAACTTCCTAATTAATCACACGTTCAGTCGATGGAATTCTAATCATCTTACTGTAGAACAACGTCTCTGTCGCATTGAGGGTTTTCTTCGGCTGTAAGGAAACTGATTAGCTTCTCCGTCTCTTAATACTTTGCTTAGTTAAGCAACACCGAGTCCGGTCAGTACTTAGATGGGGGAACGCTTAGGGACACCGGTTACAATAAGCGACCTGCTTCAAATCGAAATATGTTTCGGCTTTAAATAACCCATAAAAAGCTGTCTTTCAGCTAATTCATGTATTCCATCCTAAAAGAACGATTCCAATTTCAGAATTTCTATGTGAAATTGTTTGATATGTTGATATGGTTGGAATCGCTGAATAAACATAGTGGGAAACAAATTATAGTTTGAAGATAACAGATCTGCTGGATATCATCATTATTATTATTTATAAACCGTGTCACGTAGATAATCATAGCTCTCCACAACTTCCTGATCATAATATTTGATCTATATCATCCTTCCTTGTCCCAGAACTGCCATCCATTCACGCAAACAAATCAAGTAAATCGCTCGCTGTTTCCTTCTCCGCTTCACTTAATACGTCATGTGAGTATCAAGTTTTCTAAACCGTCCGTTCTCATAATGTGATCCAGACATGTCTCTGCATCTGATTTTAAGTGTTTATTCATTTCTGGTGACCGCTTAAGAATACTAGGAGTTGTAAGCTTGGATGTGCGGGTGGTGAAATGGTATGAATGGGAAATTGGAGAGCTGGGTTCAAATTTCAATCGGGTTCGTTATATTCATTTACGAGCAAATACCATTGAGAATGGTTTGGATGCACTTCTTTCACCCTCCAGCTATGGGTTAAGTAGTAAGATTTGTTTCATTAAATCATTATATATATATATATATATATATATATATATATATATATATATATATAAAATCTAGTTTTAAATAATGTTTTTTTTTGGGGGGGTTGAACTAGTTTGGACATTCACAATATCATGTCAACCATCACGGTCGGAAGCTCATTAGGGATGCTTTGTGTGTCATAACATAGCTGGTCAATGTAGGCGGTTGCTGGGCGACTAACCCATTTTGTTCCATGTCTAGGTGTCCAGACCAGTAGATCACTGACTAGATTTTTTTCTTTTCGCCAGCAGTGTCCTGCAAAGCGCATTCTGTGTTCGCGTAAGAATGCAGAAATATCAGGGATGCGTCTTTAGAGCTGTGATTTAGTTGGATGTTGTCTTCAAGAGATATGAAGTATAGCTCTCATCATCCCAGTCTAGATTCAATCAAGCATAGACTCTAGGGTTTAAGATTGTAGAAATATCAGAGATGGCTCCATAGAGCTGTGATTTAGTTGGATGTTGTCTTCAAGAGATATGAAGTATAGCTTTCAGCATCCCAGTCTAGATTCAATCAAGCATAGACTCTAGGGTTTAAGATTGTAGAAATATCAGAGATGGCTCCATAGAGCTGTGATTTAGTTGGATGTTGTCTTCAAGAGATATGAAGTATAGCTCTCATCATCCCAGTCTAGATTCAATCAAGCATAGACTCTAGGGTTTAAGATTGTAGAAATATCAAAGATGGGTCCATAGAGCTGTGGTTTAGTTGGATGTTGTCTTCAAGAGATATGAAGTATAGCTCCCTGCATCCCAGTCTAGATTCAATCAAGCATAGACTCTAGGGTTTAAGATTGTAGAAATATCAAAGATGGGTCCATAGAGCTGTGATTTAGTTGGATGTTGTCTTCAAGAGATATGAAGTATAGCTCTCATCATCCCAGTCTAGATTCAATCAAGCATAGACTCTAGGGTTTAAGATTGTAGAAATATCAGAGATGGGTCCATAGAGCTGTGATTTAATTGGATGTTGTCTTCAAGAGATATGAAGTATAGCACTGTGCACCCGAGAAAACCTTTAAAAGTTTGGTAAACCGTAAAAATAAAAATCGATCTATAAAATCAATCTCTCCGATTTTAAGTATTTATTTACATCTGTTATTTTACTTGTCTTAAATCTGACCGTCAGAAATGATATTGGAGCACAAGACCAATTTAGACTAAGAGTTGTTTATTTTTTCCCTCTTAATTCATAGAGAAAATAGAGTAAAATATAGCAAGTTCTTCTATCAATTATTTTTTATTATGTCGATTCTTTTTTTCATAATCAAACCAGTTTTCAGGTATTTGTATCAATAGAGTTGCTAATAAGCAAGCACAACTAGATGTATCTGTTGGCAGCAGGTGTGAACGGTTTAATGGAATTTCAACAAAACTTCCTTAATACTTGTATAAATGCAATGATTGATTGTCAGTGATTTGTCGATGAAAGAAAATTGAATGTCATAAATAAGAAAAATAAGAAAAACATACAAGAAATTTATAATTAAATATTTGCATCATTTAGCCTTACTATGACAACTGCGCGGGGAGGCACGGTGGAGTAATGGATATCGGCTTGGATTGAGGAATCGGAGAGCCGAGTTCGAATTCCAGTCGAATCCATTACATTCACTTACGCGCTAATACCCTTGGGAAAGGTGTGAATCCTCTTCTTCTCCCTCCAGCTATGGGTAAAAATAGCAGGACAGACTGGGTTCTATAGCCTTGGATGGCAACTGGTCTAGAAGGACAACTCTGAATTCAAAACCTGCGGAGGGTCGTTTGGGGAACCTTGTGGCATTCGGTGCACCAGGTCTCTGTATTCGTCCCTCCAAAAAGTGTGGATGGTCCTGCACGAGCTCTTCACCACTATAATCAAATCTCATGTGCCGGTGTCAGGCTGTCGGTTTCCTGGAAACTGATCTGCTTGACCCTCATACGTCGAATCTCGACGGGAGAGTATTAGGTTGGTGCAAAAATAATGTCGTTTTTGACAGTAAAAAATGACGTTATTACGTCATTATTTTTGCACCAACCTAATATATATATATTGCTGTAAACGACATTTAGAAACCTACTCTCTGTAAACAATTGGATTGTTTGCTGGGGTTTGCTATAATTAGTCTCTGGTACTTCTTCCTGCGCCATGTTTTTTTTTGTCCTCTCATTTTTTACTTCCCGATTAAAAACGTTAAAAGCGGAAGTGAAATCGGTTGTTTTTATATTTAAGTTCTGTACCAATAAGAATGTTTTTAAATATATATATATATATGGGATAACGATCTATCTATCTATCTATCTATCTATCTGATATGTCCCGGAAAGGGATATACTTGTTCGGAGTAGCAAAGTGGTTTTGTACTACTGTAACCGGGTAGGACAATCTAGCAGGAAACTGTAGTGGACTGGTCCTCGTCGTAGGGGTAAGTAATAGACAGATACAATAGGCGTCGTCCATGTACCTCCACATCAGTCTGTATTTATGTCTGACATCAGCCAATCATATTACTGTGAGGGGGAAACCAGGTGTATGCATATTCATTACATCATAATCTAGCAGTACATTTTTGGAAAAAAAAAATTACCAAAAATTTACGGGAATACCTTTGATTCTCCATAAAACTCTATTTACAAAAAAAAAATAAAAAAAATACGTGAATAAAACTTGATCTACAAACTTATTTCTTACAAAGAATACATGTTCTATTCATACGAAATTGAAAAGTTGACTTGAAGGGAGGTAACTGAGAAACCCGGAAGAGGCATGGCACGTAGAACGGGAACAACCTACTCCGATGGACAAAATAAAGGGTTCATCTGGAAATTCCGATCAACTGAAAAAGGCCAGAAACGCGAATATCACAACAAAGATGAGGACAACATTTTGAACAATGTAAATAGTGTAAATATGTATGTGTATATATATATATATATATATATATATATATATATATATATATATATATATATATATATATATATATAGAGAGAGAGAGAGAGAGAGAGAGAGAGAGAGAGCGAGAGAGCGAGGGAGAGAAAGAGAGTATGGATAGGAATCCGACAAAATGATAGTATAAAGAACAAGTAGGAAATAGATCTTAATCTAACATGTTTCATTTTATTAAACTTTAATCAGATAATCAAGATAGAAATTATTTTAAAAAAAGCAAAAAGACACATATTAATATTATCTTGTGTTTGCCTATTTCTTTTGGGTTAGATACCTGAAAAAATGAAGTAACATATATATATATATATATATATATATGTATATATATATATATAAATATAAAAGTGAACATAGAAGTCAACACTTAGAGTCGACAGTCTGTTTCATGCTATATGCAATCGTCAGGCCACCGATTGCATATAGCATGAAACAGACTGACGATTGCATATAGCATGAAACAAACTGTCGCCTCTAAGTGTTGACTTCTATGTTTACTTTTATATTTACACACGCTCTATCTCTGATATTGAGCACTTTATTCCATAAATATAGCACACCTCAAGACTATATTTCTTTATGTATATATATATATATATATATATATATATATATATATATATATATTATATGTTACTTCATTTTATATATATATATATATATATATATATATATATGTCATATGTACTTCAAGATGTGGTAAAACATATTTTATTTAATGTGGGTTGTCTATTTCGTATGATGAGAAAAGAGGGTTTGGAGAATTTAACATTCAAATTAACATATACTGAAGGCAAAAGAAACTGGGAAAGAAAGTGGAACGTACTGGATATGTTTGTTTCGATTGTAGATGGGGGGAAAATGGAGGAGAATGAAGGTCTTATAAAAGGTACGTAAAGTAACAAAAAATCGCGTCTTGCTGAGAATCATGATCGCCGAATTCCTAGGAGGACATGACACATAAAAGAAGAGATACTTTCATAAGTCATGGACTTGCAGAATTTGGGTGAGCGTAGATTTTCGCATACGAAACCTGGCACAAGGTGACATTGATAGAGCGCCCAATGAGCGATAGTGAAATATTGTGTATCTGTTTCCTCTCAAAGATTTATTAATGATACAGTAATTGTGGCACAAGGCTGAAATGTGGGGAAACTGGTCAACGTTGGTTATCAATAGCTATTTTATACCTAAGATTCACGAGCCATTCATTCGATGCAATATACTTATTCACTATAACAATTTATCCGTCACCATTTGCTCCATCATACACCAAGATACCTCACCACATACTTGGCACTTACTGCGAAAAAAACACCCCATGAGTTAATAATCCGAATATATAATTATTTATCCGCTGCCTCAGGAAGATGTGGCACAAGGCCGAGTTTTAAAGTGGGGTATCCGAGCCCGTAGGCTCGGGCAAAAATTGCTTATAGACCACGTAAAAACGGAGTCAGTTTCCCGAGACGAGACTCCGCCCCTGGGCAGAGCCTCGTTTGGGGGATACCCTCTGATATGTGTATCTGTTTTCTGTCTTTGTTCTTATATTGTTGAATCCTTTAACATACAGTACAAAAATGCAATGACCTACGTCACTAATTTGTTTTTGACGTAAACCGGATCCAGTGTCGTAAAAATAGGATAGACACAGTCAGACAAGGTAAATAATTCGCAAAAGATTTTCAATTATAGCTGAAACTGAAAAAGCACTGAAAATCCATTTTAGTAATATTTTTTAAAGAATAGCGGACACAATAAAATTATTAATGCTTATTTTTAAATCATCACACTCCAAGCAAGGCACCAAGCCGCAGTGGTTACTGAGTATCAGTCAGTGGATAGGGGAATAAGAAAGGTTTATTAAGGGAGGAGAACAATAAAAAAAACTTTAAAAAAACTAACAAGACAGAAGATAACGATTGACACTGCATTCAAATCTTTGAAGATGGACGTTGGCTGGAAACCAAGATGCCGGAAGAGAGTTCCACAAGCAAGAAGTTCGAAGGAAGAAACTGTTAGCATAGAAATTACGGTTACAGATAACCAATTCTCTGTGTAAAATGATGAGACCTTACCGCCAATCTAGTACTCCGATTAAATCTATAAAATCCAGGTACCATAGAGGAAAACTAATCAGAACAATTACCACCAAAATATTTACAAAAAAGACACAAGGAAAGAACGTTACGGCGGTGGGAAAGTGGCAGAAGCCGAGATACCAGATCAGAACAAATAACATTGCAGATTCTTTTAGATTATCGAGAATTTGTAAATACAAAGCAAAATCATCAGACCAGATGTGGCAACAATATTCTTACCATCGGCAAATGGTAGATTTATAAATAAGATGTATTTCTTTCATTTAAATTTAAGTCGCTTTATTTTCAATCGGACCATTATTATTATTATTAGCAGTATTAGTAGTAATATCACTATCTTAACGCTTATTATTAGTTTTATATATATTTTTGTATACACAATTGTACATATCTTTTGAAATTTTTACGTGATGGTTTGTTTTTTATTAGGTACCCTGTGTGTTTGAGGCATTTTGGTGTATGTAAGAGCGAAAGGGGATGGATAGTTTCTTATGATGAATGTGTAAATATTTACGAATGAATGGTTTGTGAATCTGATCAGCTAGGTATAAGATAGTCTCCACCAACTTTGACCAATTTCCCGCCTTTTTATCGGCCTTGTGTCAAAATTACTGTATTCAATCAGTAATAAACTGCAGACAGTAGATAACGATTGGCATTTTTTAAGGAAGCATTTATTTTATTAAGGCGTATGAGATGTTCAGTGACGTAACGTCGGATATAATGGTATTCCGGAATTGATATTTACTCTCTTACTCTCTCTCTCACTCTCTCTCTCTCTCTCTATATTTTTTTTCTTATCTCTCTTTTCTCTCTCTCTCTCTCCTTTTCTATATTTTTTCTATCTTTTTTTCTCTTTTCTTTCCTTCTATCTAACTTTCTTCCTACTCTA
>OZ010603.1:69001028-69083528 GCA_963932145.1 Acanthosepion lycidas | reverse complement strand
TCCCAGCTATGGAAAATAGGTAACCCCCCAAAAGGGGTCAAAACATAATGAAAGTATAAAAATATGTTTTAATACCAGCAATACATTCTTGAAGAAGAAATTATTACCAGCAATACATTATTGCCATCAGCATAGTTTTGAAAAAATATTGCCAACAAAATCAATTTTTGAAAGAAATATTACCAACAATAATATATATATATATATATATATATATGTGTGTGTGTGTGTGTGTGTGTGTGTGTGTGTGTGTGTGTGTGTGTGTGTGTGTGACAATGTGTTAACTCCGTGATTTTGTGTGAAACAGGTGGTGTTTCTTACGCTGGTAGTCGAGACCAGAATGGTGATGTGGGTGAATAGAGATAATCTTACGAGACGAAGATTATTCTCATCAGGATTTGATTAGATTCTATGGGCATCAGCTCAGCATGAAGATCAGGACTGATAGGAATCGTTTGCCTTCAGCAAAAGGTGGATGCGAGTTGCCAACCTGGTTCGCGTGAATTGTTAAAAGTGAATGGCTTCTAAATCGGATTAGCTAAGTTTCGGATAGACAAAAATTGACCAGCCTTTCTCAACTTCCCCTTCGGCTTTGTGCTGTAAATTAATTGGCTTTTTGATTATAATCAACTTTCGCATCTGTTACAAAATATTGATGTTAACATGCAACAATTTAGATCAGCTATAGTTTTCCCAGATTATTAAAAAAAAAAAAAATCACGTCACCCCACGCAAGGCAGTAGAGTCACCAAGATACGCGTGTTTACTGAGTGTGAAAGAATTAGAAAAAAAAAAAAAAAAGAAAAGAAAAAGAGAAACATTATTCAGGAGCGAGGCACATTGAACCAGGCTTCTTCGCAACAGATCTGAGAAATAAAAACTGTGTCACGACCAATCCATCAAAAGAAAAGCGTTCGCTGTATTCTATCGATTAGGAGAACCTAGAACCTGACCTGGTGCTGGTGGTAGTGGTGGGGTGAGGTGTGTGGTCAAGTCATTTTGGAAATGAGGGAAATATATAAGATAAAAAGCGAGGATAATAACTGGGTTGGTTAGGAATCTTGATAAGGGGCCATAACAAAAGAGAACGCCAGGATCAAACCAAGAACAACAGCCACTCATTAACTAGACGAACAAAAAGAGACTAGCTTAACCAAATTTTGACAGGAATCATTTCCTATCAGGTCTGATCTCCATGCTGAGCTTGATGCCTAAAGAATCCAATCAGATCTTGATGAGAATAGTGTCCGTTTTCGTAAGTTTGTCTCCATTCGTGTCACTCACACCATCGTTCTGGACACGACTTATCTGTATTTTAAAAAAGAAATTACGTCAACTCAGACAAGCGATCACTGTATTCTACCAATTAGTCAAAACAAGAAATTGACGGGTCAAAAAAAGAAAAAAAAATCACTCGACAGAATCCGTTTTGCACATTTTTAATCTTGCCATTCGTTCATGCAATGAATATTGAATATATATGCTCCAGCAATATATCTCAAGGTTTTCATGAAAGGAAGAAAGATAGAGAGAAAGAAAGGGGAGGGGTGATAGAGAGAGGTTCTATTCCCATTCTTTATTTCTTTGCACTTCTCGCCTGTTGAACTCTCTTCCGGTTTCTTGCTTCAATGTCGCTTACGATCTTCAAGAAACCGGAAGATCGTTCCACAGTTGAGAAGTTCGGGAGAAGAGACTATTAGAATATAACTAACGGCTATGAAAGATAGATGAAAGAAAGAGACAGGGACGATAGAGAGAGATAGAGGATAGAGTGAGAAAGAGAGAAAAACAAAGAGAGAGAGAGAGAGGGTGATAGCGAGAGAGAGGGAGCGATGGGGGATAAGAAAGATAGAGGGAAAGAAAGGGAGGATGATAGAGAGAGAATTATATAGAGAGAAAGAGAGAGAGAGTGAGATGATGATGATGATAGAGAGAGAGAGAGAGAGAGAGAGAGAGAGAGAGAGAGAGAGAGAGAGAGAGAGAGAGATGGATGATAAAGAAAGAAACAGAGAGATATAGTGTCCCGACTATATGTCTCGACATTCTAGACAAAATCCAAAGAAGGGTCTGTAATGTTATCAGTCCTGACCTGGCATCTCGATTTCAGTCAGTTTCCCATCGCCATGATGTGGCTTCTCTCTGTTTATTCTATAAATATTTTCATGGAAATTGTTCTAATGAACACCTAATGGCACCTCGATTGCGTAAACTTAAGCATACCACTAGATTGGAAGCTAAGTCTCATAGTTTTACTATTGATCTAGCTGGGTGTAGCTGTAAGTTCTATTACAAATTATTATTTTCTCGCACGTCTCGTCTGTTGAAATCACTTCCGGTTTCTTGTTTCCCTATCGCTTACGAACTTCAAAAATTTGATGTGTTCCTGAAATCTGTTCTTTTATTTTCCTTTTTTTTTCTCACTAAAGACTTCTTATTCGTTTTAATTCCCAGTAACACCCAGGAGCTTTTATCGCCTTGCTTGGGGTGAAATGATTACAAAGAAAAAAGATAGGCAATTACAATCCTTTTTCATAGTCTGCGATATTAAAGTGACGGAAACTGTGGCGGACCTCGACTGTCTATGTCTTGAAGGAATATGCCATCAATATATATATATATATATATATATATATATATATATATACATATGTGTGTGTGTATGTGTGTGTGTGTGTGTATAATATATATAAATATGTGTGCAAATATATAGGAAAATAGGAAATATCACGTTAGGTAAATAATCCGAAGTTCTTTAATATTTTTGCTTTTATTTTTAATAAACAGTGCTCAATACATAAGTAGAGCCTAAATCATAATTATTTAAAAAAATATGATTCCTTCGCTAAATAAGAGTTCTCATGTTTCAAAAACAAGTGCCAAAAACTTCAATATAATTATTAAAATTGAATTGAATTAAAGTATCAAGCTGTTTCATCCTCAGAGAAATTTTTTTAATTTTTTCGCTAGAGGATGAAACAGAGCTTGATACTTTAACTGTATTTAATTTTAATAATTATATTGAAGTTTTTCGCTCCTGTTTTTGAAACATGAGAACTCTTATGTAGCGAAGGAATCATATTTTTTAAAAATAATTATATATATATATATATATATATATAAAATTATTTAAAAAAAATTTAGCTGGCTCTTTAGGTTCATAGTTAGGTTTGCTCTACTTAGTGTTTAAGCACTTTACATAGTTACTTTTACTTTTTGTTTTTTTTCTTTGGACTTTGAGCTTATATTCTGGACGATTGTTTACGCCTCAATTTCATGTTCTTAGGTCTTTCTTTTTTTTATTCCTCATTTTTCCTTGGGTACTGGTTTGTTCAATTACAAGCCAAAATACCTATATATAAAAATACCTATATATATATATTGTTTTATGCTAGTGTTCTTGTAAAATCCAACGTTTTAAAATAGTTAGATTAGAAAAAAACAATTTACAAAAGAGGAAGCGGAAATAAAAATAAATAAAATAGTTTCCCACCAAAAAAAAAAAAAAAACGAAAAAAAAGAAAGAAAATACGCTGTTCCAATTCGATAACGCAAAAGGTTCAGTGTTCCCAGTTTCCTTTTGCGCTTTTGCTTATCGATTGACTTTTTGCCCATCTTTTCTATCTGCATTTCATTTTTCCGCACATCCAAGCATAGATTTAAAATTAGAGACTGATAAGAGATCTTGATGGGTAAAAGCGATAAGACTCTCTTTCATCTCCCGTATCTTTCTTGTAGCCCTTTCCGTTCCTTCACGCATACTTGTTACATAATTACCGACTTTTCTGCGGTCTATCTACCAAAATAGCTGAATTTTCCGGACAAACTTTCAAAAGGTTGGACCTAAATTTTAGCGATCGCAAAATGGACGCAACTATCGCCGGCCAGCATAAATCGTTCTAACTTGACAAGAGGGAGAAGAAAAAAAAACATAATTAAAATCATAATAAATCGTGAGTTGATATTAAAATTTTCTCTGTCGTACGTCCTTCAGTGAATATATTTCCGAGGTTCTGCAATGTTGGAGCAGTTGCCTCTGACGCCAACAGAAAATCGGTCGAGTCAAGACCAGTCAAGACCAGTCGACGTTGTGTGCGGCCGAATCAAAATATGGCTGCCAACAGATTGCTATCAGCCGATAATATAAGTTAACGTTAGATTTTATAGTTTGCGTTCCTTTTAAAATCATTTTCAAAGAATAATTTAAGTCCATTAAATTATCAATTGCACAGATCAATTTTAATGTAATAAAATGTATAACAAGGTTCAAGTCTTATTTGCAAATTCAAAATAACATTCAGAAGTGCAAAATCAAGTTTATCTATCTATCTCAGTATGTTTCTATCTATCTATCTATCTATCTCATTTTATTCATATCTATCTATCTATCTATCTATCTATCTATCTATCTATCTATCTATCTAAGTCATTTTATTCGTATCTATGTATCTATCTATCTATATATCTATCTCATTTTATTCGTATCTATCTATCTATCTATCTATCTATCTATCTATCTATCTCATTTTATTCGTATCTATCTATCTATCTATCTATCTATCTATCTATCTATCTATCTCATTTTATTCGTATCTATCTATCTATCTCATTTTATTCGTATCTATCTATCTATCTACCTATCTCATTTTATTCGTATCTATCTATCTATCTCATTTTATTCGTATCTATCTATCTATCTATCTATCTCATTTTATTCGTATCTATCTATCTATCTCATTTTATTCGTATCTATCTATCTATCTATCTATCTATCTATCTATCTATCTATCTATCTATCTATCTATCTATCTATCTCATTTTATTCGTATCTATCTATCTATCTATCTATCTATCTATCTATCTATCTCATTTTATTCATATCTATCTATCTATCTATCTATCTATAATTATATTCTTTAAAATTTGGAATATTTATTTTATATGAGAGCTGTGTTTCTTGATCTATCTGTCTCTCTGTCTCTCTCTTCCTATATATATATATATATATATATATATATATATATATATATATATATATATATATATATATATATATAATTTATTCGAAAATTATAGCATAAATATATATATACACTATTTACATTATATATATATGAATATATATATAAATATAATGTAATTAGTGTATACATATATACACTATTTACATTATATATATATAATGTAAATTATGTGCGTATATATATATATATATATATATATATATATATATATACTATTTACATTATATACATAATGTAAATAGTGTATATATATATATACTATTTACATTATATATGTAATGTAAATACTGTATATATATACATACTATTTACATTATACATATATATATATAATGTAAATAATGTATATATATACACTATTTACATTATATATATATATAATGTAAATAGTATATATATATATATATATATATATATATATATATATATATATATATATATATATATATATATATATATATATATATATATATATATGTAAATGCGCAAAGTTGATTGAGGAAATTTTGCAAAAAATGGCCTTGACGTGTTTCGTCGAGTAACCAGTATAAGAAAACCGGTTCAGTTGCGACACACACACACACATATACATATATATATATATATATATATATATATATATATATATATATATATATATATATATATATATATATATATATATATATATATATATATTCGGCGTATCTGTCTATGTTTTTATGAGATCAGGTATTATGTACACTATTTACAGTATTCGGACTATTGTCCTCATCTTTGTCGCCATATTTATTACAACGTTTCATGGACATTTGGTGCAGTGGATAAAGGCGTTAGTTACATCCAGTGACAGGACTTTAAGTGTGTGAGTTCAATACCTGTTTTAGGCGGAGGAGTACTTGGGACAGGGGAATTAACAAGAGACAAGTGATAACTGATATTCATTAGACATTAGAAGAAGGCCGGAGATTACAACGGCCGAAACGTTGTAATAAATATGGCGACAAACATGAGGACAATAGTCCGAATAATGTAAATAATGTACATAATACGTGATCTCAGAAATATAGACACACACATAAGAAACATAGGATCCTGCTTAAATAAGCTGAAGGACTATCGCCTAAAAGAAACAAACCCCCCCCCAAAAAAAAACACATTTCTACGTCATAAATTATTTGAATTATTTTCCTTTGTTAATGCTTGTCAGAAAGTGACAGTTGAAATTATTGGGACACATAATGAGGAAAGGGGACTTGGAGAATTCGACGTTCAGAGGACATATTTAAGTAGGTACCTCGAAAATACCGAGGTTTAAAATGCATTTTTTAAATGAAAAATCATCCGTGAAGCTTTAATTTAAAGCTAATAAAGTCCAAGCTAATAAATATCTCAGAAATATAGACAGATACGCTGATATATATGTATATGTGTGTGTGTGTGTGTGTGTGTGTGTAGGTAGGTGAGTTGACCACCGATTGGTAACAGTCTATTTAATGATAAAAAATAATCTACCAGAATGTTTATTTGATTTTTAATTGAAGGAGTGTGCACTTACACACACACGCATATACACACTCTCTCTCTCTCTCTCTCTCTCACACACACACACACACACATATATATATATATGTATGTATGTATGTATAACAAGTTTTAAAGTTACAAAATCTGCATATTTAATTTTCTATTTTAGTTTAAAATTATAAATTAACTTGTCACACAAAATTCACACAATTCAATGTCTGATTTACAAAAGCGAGTAAATTACGTTCTTGAAATGTTTTTAATGCAAATTCGCATTTAAATTATAGCCCAGCCTCGTATCTCGAACGTCTCACATGTCGAACAAATCGGGGTTTTTTTCGAACAGAAAATTCGAGATGAAAATGCCTCTGTTATCGAACAAATTTTCGCTTCTCGAACAACATAGCCGAACCGAGTTACCACGAACGGAATAATTTCTAAGTCGACCGCCGCGTTGTATACATTCGTGTGTTGTGGCGTGCTTTTCTTTTTCAATTTTATTGTACTGTGATTTTATTTTATCGACATTGATCCCTATTGGTGGAATAGTTTCGTTTTGCGAACATTTCGGGTTACGAACAGCCTTCAGGAACGAATTAAATTCGTAAACCGAGGTTCTACTGTATTTAAATTTAGGCTTAATTTCTGTGTTATATTTTAAATAAAATGAGGTTAGGAATTTAACTGTTTTCTTATAGTTTTTATAACATTTATATAGTTATGTATGTTGGTTTGGGAACGGAGCTATTATTTCAGGAAGGGAGACATTTAAAAAAATCCGGGTTGTAGATTTATATTTTGATAAGTTTTCATAGTGGGACTTTTTCCTTCTAAGTTACTTTCTCTTTTAAAAAGTGTGGATTTCTTTAGTTGTGGTTGAATTTATTTCTATGTATAGCTAATATATTTAAGAAATTATATAAGATCTCTTTTTTGTTCATATTTATGTTCTTTTAAATTTTCTCCAAGTGCCATTATATTACATTATTCGGACTGTTACCCTCATCTTCATTGGCATATTCACAAGGTTTCGGCCGTTGTACGCATTACAAACGAAAACGTTTGTGATTTCTCTCTTCCCTGTATATATATATATATATATATATAGAGAGAGAGAGAGAGAGATCGAATTTACTGCTTATAAACTTCAATCTTCTATGAATCTCGCACATTCATACCTGCTCATGGTGTATCGAATGTAAACAAATGACGTCATACATTAAGAAATGGACAAAGTCCGACAATTTATTTATTAAAGACATTTTTATGTTTAACGTTCTTTTTATAGATACAAATATTTAAGTAAATGCTCTGTTTATAATAAACAGTATTAAATAACATTTACCGGCCTGAATGTCCGAGAAATTTTCATAGAAAATATTCGTTCTTTGACAGGATTCGAACCTGCATCCTATACTGAACCGTCATTTACGCTGACGTGCCTAACTGCTCGGCCACCAAGGATCGTTCGGTAGGCAAGGTCGAATTTACGGCGTAAATGACGGTTCAGTATAGGATGCAGGTTCGAATCCTGTCCAAGGACGAATATTTCTTTGAAAATTTCTCGGCCGGTAAATGTTATTTAATACTGTTTATTATAAACAGAGCATTTACTTAAATACTTGTATCTATAAAAAGAACGTTAAACATAAAAAATGTCTTTAATAAATAAAATTGTCGGACTTTGTCTATTTCGTAATATATATATATATATATATATATATATATATATATATATATATACACACACACATATATATATATAGTATAAAAGGCTCAAACCCGCATATTCCATGGTTATAATTTATCATAATCACTTCGCAATCGATTTCGTTGTAATCATGATTACGATTCCAATGTAATAAATTATAACAATGGATTGTTAGTGTTTAAGCCTTTTATATTATATTCTTATATTTCCTGGTTATTGAGTCCTACCTGAATTCTATCCTCTTGAGAAATTTATGTATATATATATATATATATATATATATATATATATATATATATATATATATATATATATATATATATATTGACAGCTGATATTATTAATATATATATATATATATATATATATATATATATATATATATATATATATATATATGATAGTTTCTCTGAATTAATCAGTAGAGAGACAATATTTATAAATAAAAATGACAATAGGAAAACTGGTAATTGCTGACGCGTTTCGTCCAATGTGGACTTTATCAAAGTTTATTTCATTTTCGTATTTTGCTTTGATAAAGTCCACATTGGACGAAACGTGTCAGCAATTACCAGTTTTCCTATTGTCATTTTTATTCATAAATATATATATATATATTTCGATTATAGGTGCAATTTAATTTATAATTACATGAATCATTCATACAAAAACAAATACAGAGGTTAATGATTTAAATGGCTAGAACACATCTCCGCAAACAATTTCAATAAAGTACACTAACCCCGAACCTGTATATGAATGATATGATCCCTGTTTATAAATTCCAGTTGTATAAGGTCTTTTTTTTAGTTTTTGCAAGCTTTCGTCTGTTCCTACAGACATCCTCAGGTATGGAAATAGATTTGTTCTTGTTTTTTAACTTCTCGGTAATAAGAGGACAACGAAAATATAGATGTAATCCGAAAAAATGCTATGAGAAATGTGTTATTGTTTTGGAACGTGCGGTCGCAACGCTGAGTTTGAATTTTAAATTTTAAGTTTGTGCGCTTTTGTACAAATATAACAATAAGAGAATTCTTTTGTATTGGTAAATTTTCCGTCAATGTGGCATGAAATATATTGTTCAATAATTACAGTAATGTCACACTTATTATCCGAAAGTTGCACGTTGGATCAGTTATTTTAATTTCGATTATAGGTGAAATTTAATTTATAATTATATGAATCATTCATACAAAAAACAAATATATCATTCATATACAGGTTCGGGGTTAGTGTATCTTAGTGAAATTGTTTGCGAGGTTGAATTCTCGCCATTTAAATCATTAACCTCTATATTTGTTTTTTTGTATGAATGATTCAAGTAATTATATATATATATACACATATATATATATATATATATATATATATATATATATATATATATATATATATATATAAACAAATTTCTGGTAGTGCCAAATCTAATCAAACATTTAAGGAATCAAAAATATGGGATCATATTAAACATAAGATACAATAATATCCACGTTTAAAATGTAAGGTACCTTTCGAGCGACACATTTTCAAACACAGTCGTCGGTAATCTAAAACGGAGTAATAACAAGAAATTTTTTTATTAATACCGTAATAAAACAGGATGGTAAGGAGGGGACAAAAAAATGTTTTACCTCAAATCATGTAACCGTTTCCCCGAATAAGGCCAACTTAAACTTCATCTCCCGTTGTACGCAAAGGGCCGGCCTACGTATGTTGATGATAACAGACTCCAAGATGTCGAGGTGGAGTCTGTTCCTAGCCCTGTGCAATACCGAAAAGAAATGGGGAGAATACTCAGTCCTACAAACACCAGAATTTAATAGATGTTCACCGATAGCAGAGGCGTGAATCTGCGAACACCCGGATGTCACAAGCTCATGCCTGCGCACACAGCCCGGGACATGTTGGGCGATTCTAACCTCAAGCCTCTGGATAGTTTTGCCCACATCGTCGAGCCCGCATCGACATTTAAATTGATAAATAACTAAATTATTATGGTAGGTAGGCAAAACATCCTTACGGCAAGGGGGGAAAGCCCTCCTAGTAGTAAATATGTTCCTGACTGTAACGGCATTGTAACACCGTTTAATGGATGAAGAGATCTTATCGGCGTATGTCTGACTCTCAGGACCAATCCAAGGGAGCCTGGCATATATAGGACATTTGGAAGGCCTGTATTTCTTAATTTCATTGAATTTCTTGATCTTACGTTCAATGACAGTTTTAATAACTAATTCGGGGTAACCGTTCTTAAGAAACAATTCCTTAATTGTTTTCAATTCGGCATCAAGTCTACACTCAGAACAAATCTTCAATGCCCTATGGGTAAGACAACTTATGAGGTTAACCTTTTTAGCTCTGGGAGCAAAGGAATCCCAGGCCAAATAAAGTCCTGTAAAAGTGGGCTTCCGGTACACGCTCGTTAAGAAACCCGAGGGAGTTCTCTCGTCAAGGACATCAAGAAAAGGTAAACAATTGTTCTCTTCAACCTCCATTGTAAATTTAAGTGCAAGATGGAGATTATTTAATGATGAAAAGAACACTTCCGCTATTGCACTATTAGAAAATGATGCGAACGTATCATCCACATAGCGGAAGTAACAATACGGTTTGTTAACCCTCTCAAATAGTCGCCTTTCATGAAAACCAACAAAAATGTTGGCCATCACAGGACCCAAGGGACTATCCATCGCCACCCTGTCGATTTGCTGATACATGCAATTGTCAAAACTGAAGGACGCTGGGAACCAACAGGACGAATATTATTATAAATTTCTTTCGATAGAAAATTACGTCCTAGGATGTATGGGTTACCAAAAATTCACAAAGAGGGCGTTCCACTTAAGCCAATTTTATCTAAGTTGGGTTCCGCTCAACATAATCTCGCCAAGTGGTTATTAGATGTTCTTGATCCGGTTTTAGAATTCTATTATTAATATTGTGTCCCTGACTCGTTTAAGTTTGTTGATCATATACAAAATTTAAATCCAAACAGCGACACTGAGTATTTTGTGTCGTTTGGTATAAGTAGTTTGTTCACGAATGTTCCAATTGATGAAACTATTGACATTTGTGCGGACTTCTTGTATCGTGGCCCTGGTAAATCTCCGTTGTTTCCTGAGAGTGTGTTTGTTGAATTGTTGGGGATGGCGATCAAGTTTGTCTTCTTCAGTTTTGACAATTGCATGTATCAGCAAATCGATCTCTTCATCCATTAAACGGTGTTACAATGCCGTTACAGTCAGGAACATATTTACTACTAGGAGGGCTTTCCCCCCTTGCCGTAAGGATGTTTTGCCTACCTACCATAATAATTTAGTTATTTATCAATTTAAATGTCGATGCGGGCTCGACTATATGGGCAAAACTATCCAGAGGCTTGAGGTTAGAATCGCCCAACATGTCCCGGGCTGTGTGCGCAGGCATGAGCTTGTGACATCCGGGTGTTCGCAGATTCACGCCTCTGCTATCGGTGAACATCTATTAAATTCTGGTGTTTGTAGGACTGAGTATTCTCCCCATTTCTTTTCAGTATTGCACAGGGCTAGGAACAGACTCCACCTCGACATCTTGGAGTCTGTTATCATCAACATACGTAGGCCGGCCCTTTGCGTACAACGGGAGATGAAGTTTAAGTTGGCCTTATTCGGGGAAACGGTTACATGATTTGAGGTAAAACAATTTTTTTTTTGTTCCCCCCCCCCCTTACCATCTTGTTTTATTACGGTATTAATAAAAAATTTTCTTGTTAGTACTCCGTTTTAGATTACCGACGATTGTGTTTGTAAATGTGTCGGTCGAAAGGTACCTTACATTTTAAACGTGGATATTATTGTATCTTATGTTTAATATGATCCCATATTTTTTATTCCTCATATATATATATATATATATATATATATATATATATATATATATATAGGCACCGTCATAAATATATATAATTTTTGTTAAAGACAACATACACGTTATGTCCGTTATATTTAAGATTAAAATATTCTTGTTGGCTGATTACGTTCTGTATGATGATGTTGAATATTTCAAGTACAATCAAAAATCTTGCTACTTCTTCTTAAGGTCCCATGCTTTCGACTAACACTGTTTTAAGCCTAATATAATATGGTTGAAATATAAAAATCCGTGAGGTGGCTTCCAACACAGCACAATGATTTCGTATTCTGTGTTTTTGAATGCTTGAACTGTTACGTGATCATGACCAACATATGTAAACTAATCCTCCAGAAAAAAAAACTTCATAAAAAATTTCATCCAACTTACTTGTCCGCTTTTTCTCACATAACCTGTTTGAACGAACATTTGCTACCGAGATACACCCAATATATATATATATATATATATATATATATATATATATATATATATATATATTAAGACATTTTTTATGTTTAGACGTTTTTATTTTCATCATATATATATATACATATATATATGATGAAAAAAAGAACGTATAAACATAAAAAATATCCTAATTTGTATATATACATATATAAATACGGATATATATATATATATATATATATATATATATATATATATATATATATATATGTATGTATGTATGTATATTACATGAATCATTCATACAAAAAACAGATATAGAATTAATGATATAAATGGCGAGAAAACATCTTCGCAACAAATTTAATAAATATATATATATATATATACATATATATATATATATATATATCTGTATATATATATATATATGTATATGTATATATATAGACATATTGAAACATTTTTTATGTTTATACGTTCATCATATATATATATATATACATATATATATATATCTGTATATATATATATGTATATATATATATATATATATATATATATGTATATATATATACATATTGAAACATTTTTTATGTTTATACGTTCATCATATATATATATATATGTATCAAATATGCGATGTAGTTCAATTTATATTACATCAATCATTCATATAAAATGTAGATATTAAATTTTATCATTTAACAATAACACATTTCTAAGAAAACATACTTCGATTCGTATTTCATACTTCCTCTCCGCTACTACCTGGATTTACTAAAAACAAAATAATTTCCATGCCTGAGGATGACTGAATGTACAGTTGAAAGTACTTGTAGATTAAAACAAAAACCTTATACAACTTGTAGTCATTAAAAACAAGGATCATGACATTCATCGAGAAGTTAATGCAATTTTAAACATTTTGTTTGTGTTATAGTGGAACACACCTATTCTATAGTTATTAGACTCCTCCACCTATAATAAGTAGGAGTAGTAAGAGTAACGAGTGAGTCGGTCAGTCAGTCGACTGGCTGTTCGGTTAAACTCTCTGCCTTCGGGCGGTGAGGTACCCGAAGGAGGCTACGCCGAAGGACGGATTCTCTTTCGGGGAGGTAAACCGACCCTGAACCCGTTTATACGGGTTCAATGGGCATATTTTTGGCCGATCCCACGGGCTCAGAGATCCCACGTTAAAAAGGCCTTGTACCACATAACGCCCTCGTGGAGGGGGGTGACTGAATATCGTCGGTCAGTCAGTCGATGTCGGACGACAGTTAGTCGAATACTAAAGTATCAGCGATCACAACTAGATTACTCTGCATCATTACCTATTATATCAAGTTCCTAACGTTTTGTACGTCGAACCTATTTTAGGACCGACCTTAGTACAAATACAAGCCTTCACTGTGAAATCACTCCACAACAGTTTGCGAAGATGTTTTCGCCATTTTATATCATTAACTTTACTCATCTACTTCTTGTATTAATGATTCATTGTTATATATATATATATATATATATATATATATATATATATATATATATATATTGTGTGTATTTAGGCAGCATCTTTTCATTCATACACGTTTCATTAAATAATATAGACAAGTGTTGTCTATTTATTTTATGTAAATTTTTTTCGTAACTTCTGATAAGTTTAATAACATTATCGTTGAAAGAAGAAAGAAATTCACAGTAGTGATCCATATTTTTTTAATACAATCTAAGCTTTCGGCTTACTTAAGCCATTATCAAAGATGTCAATTACAACTTATTAAACAATATACGAACAAGACAGTGATGATAGTCTGTCAATGTTTACATAGAAGATTTCTAAGCAACGATAAACACGCGCATATAAGACGCTAGAAAATCGCACCGCATCTCATGACGTCACACATGACCACACGAGAGTGAATTGTAGAAGTATGAATCGAAAGCCGTTGGTATAAACCAATGGCTTCTGTTACCAATTATAGACATTTAAGAATATTTGTAGAGATGCCATAGATAACCTAAACAAAATCAATTATGGCGACATCCTTTATAGTCGAATTGCCACAAGATTATATTCTTCTCTTAAATACGTTTAAACAGAAAACCAGATGAATTAGGAGATATTACATGAATGAATAAATACAAATATAAAAATGATTTCTAATTTTAGAAAAAAAAGATAGAAAAAAAAATTGATTCATATGTTGGGATTTAAATCTAGAATACTCGGAGATTATAAATTAATTCTTTAAGATATTAGGTTGATGCAAAAATAATGACGTAATAATGTCGTTTTTTGACGTATTTTTTAACGTCAACAAACGACATTATTACGTCATTATTTTTGCACCAACCTAATACAATAAAATAACTTATCTTGGTTTTTGGCAGTACTAACATCTCAACCTGTTGTTCCCAAACTTTTAAGCAACACCAAACCTAGAAGCAAATGAATATATAACGGCACACTTTTTAAAAGGTTATAGATTTAAATGCTACTAGCAGCATGACCCGGCGTTGCCCGTGCTTGATTCAAAAATCGTACGACTCATACAGCAATCGCTATCACTTGATTCAAAATATTTTTGCCCTTCCTTGCCTTTAAAGGAGTGCCCTTTGCCGTGCTGATGTTGCTACATGCCTTACTTCTTGCCTATCTCCCACTGCGAATTTTTCTAAGCTCTATACTAAACATTAAATCTGTTACGAAAAAAGAACTAAACAAAATGAACACAAAACGATCAGCTTTAAAAAAGGACTCGTAACTGGAAAAACCGAATGAAAAAAGAATGTTAACAACAAATACTTTTTCACACCCAACCCAGAATCAACGTTGAGTTTAAGCAAGCGAATGAGCCACTTGGTGTAAAGTGCCATGCAGATTTAATTTTTTCCCACTTGTGACGAATGCAGCTATCGTTTTTTTTTTTTGTATTTTTTGCATGCTAGCATGCTAGTTAACATTCGTGTCAGTCCGCTGTTGGCTCTCATGCTGGACAATAGAATCTTCCTGCCTATTCGTGGCAGCCAGCTATAGGCTCTCACTCTGGCCAGTAGAAAATGGCCGCAAACTACATGAAAAGTGCCGTAGAAGCATGAAAAAATCGATTATTTCCATTATCGATGGGAGTTGGGAAATGCAAAGTCGGTCTTGGCCTTTCCGCTAACTTGGAGCATGTGCATGTAAATTTTGGTGCAAATCCGTCGAAAATTGCGGCCGTGCATTCGTTACACACACACAAACATACTGCCTTTTATAGATAGAGATGATATAAAAACCATCGATTTAAAAAAATGCAGATACAAATATGAACTTAGTTTATTTTAACTTTTCTATTCATCTATTTGTGCAGCTTATTTGGTGTGAAACCTGTGCCTGGTGTTTTTTTTTTGTTTTTTTTTTTTGATATTTCTTCAATGTTTGATGCATTGTGCCGTAAGCTGACCTTCTGTTCTTCAACTGAAAATATTTGGCGACACACTTAAGAGGACCGCGGTTGAGAAACACTGACTTAATCTATGAATCGCTAAAAGATGGACGAAATTATTACGTGATTTGTCTTAATTGCATTTTAGTTTACCTAACGTTTTATATATTGTCATCCACAGACAGCCTGTTTTGCTGCATCACAGCTTGTCACTGTTGCTAGACATCCGATTGCTCCAAGCCGGGATTGAAACCTGACTGATTCAGCAACAGTCGAAGATTTTCCGCCTAAGCACGGTTGAAAGAAAGGCGAATGTTTATGTACATCTAAAATATTATTGTTTTTTGAGCTTTTAAAACACGTAATGTATATAATATTTGTATATAAACATTTTGTATGTTCCAAAAGTTGCCATAGACGGGGTTGACATTTGAGACAAGTTCCCACTGTCTATAAAATACTTACGTGGCATGTGTCCCAAATAGCCTCTGTCAACGAAAGTCAGCTTCAAGCTGGAGAATAGGTGGAGGCGTTAAACTGTCGCCTCATAACCAGCTACTTCGAGCAAATGGAGCTCGACAGCCCAGGAAGGAGATTTCCTTTATGTACCGTATCCCTCCACTACGTAGGCGATCATGGTTCTCCACAACTTCCTGTCGCTTGTAAGCTCTTAATAAATTTTGTCTTTTTGTTATCTCTCTTAAACCTTGTTCCGCCATCTATTGACTCAAACTCATTCTTCTACTTTTTGTATGTGCTGTGTCCCTGCAGGACGTAGACGATCATGGCCCTCCACAACTTCCTGTCCCTTGTAGATCTTATAAAGTTTTATCTTACTGTGTGACAGAGAGAGAGAGAGAGAGAGAGAGAGAGAGAGAGAGAGAGAGAGAGAGAGAGAGAGAATCTGAGAAACACACACGCACACATACACACGTATATTTATTTTAGTGAATTTGGAGTAGATTTGAATAGCGAAATTAAATCAGAGCATTTTGTTTACTGATGGAGAAATCTGATCTAGGGCAGAAGTTGTACCCATTGAATCTGGGTCATCAAAAGACAATGAAAATGATCGAAATAATTTTTATCGATTAAAAATTGAAATAGAGCTGAGTAAGCTAGATGGAACTTGGGAATTCACATGATTTTGGTTGAAGCAGCCAGAACCCCGTGATAATCGCGTGCGAAGTAGTAGGGCCAAGTGTCAGTTATAACCAGCTGGATTTTTCTATATAAACGCGTAGTTATCCTGAAAAAGGCAGATTGGAGAAAATTCTTGAAGATAGAAGAAGGAATTGGCCCGGGCGAGCCTTGGGAGGAGGAACGCCACTATAACTTTAAGCCCCACGCCGAAATCTTTATCCCTCCATCGCAAGAGTCATATATCGTTTTGAGACGATTTAACAACAAGCTAATCGCAGACACTCTTTCTCTCTCTGTCTAGAATCCAGTATATGAGTATTTACGTTAAATACTTTTCTTTTCTGTAACCCGTTTCTTTTCTCTACTATTCTTTTCTGCTATATAAAAGACATTAACAATTCAACCATTGAATCGATGTTTGTTCGGCTTTCTGCAGATATTAATTTTTTTTTTTTGCTGCATTCTAAATTTCTTAGCGCCGACTCCCCAGCCGTGTCTACATATTCAGTCGACCGTGAATGGATGGACATCACTTCTGCTTTCTGGATCAAACCAAACACAATGTGGGCAGGAAGCAGGATTAAACCAGCGGACCGGTCGAATAATCTACGGATGCTCAAGGGATCTAAGGCCACTCCCTTAAGTTCGGTTAAGAAAGCCAGAAAGTAAGACGCCGGAAGTTGAGGGGCTGGGACGAAACTGTTAGAACTGCTATTTCTCTTAAACCTTGTTCCGTCATCCATGTACCCAAGCTCGTACGTCTACTTTTTATACGTGCCGTATCCCTGCAAGACGTTGGCGATCATGACTCTCCACAACTTCCTGTCTTTTGTAGTCCTTATAAATTTTGTCTTTCCGTTATTTCTCCTAAACCTTGTTCCGTCATCCATTTACCCAAGCTCGTACGTCTACTTTTTATACGTGGCGCATCCCTGCAAGACGTTGGCGATCATGACTCTCCACAACTTCTTGTCTTTTGTAGTCCTTATAAATTTTGTCTTTCCGTTATTTCTCCTAAAACTCGTTCCGTCATCAATTTATTCAAGCTCACTAAGTATCTCAGGCGCTCTTTTCCCCTTTTAATCTTGCCTTCAATCTGTCTTGTGAGTATCAGATTTTCCAAGCACTACTTCCTAATTATGTAACCGAGAAACATAAACTCTCTTCCCGTTGTTAAGTATCCTTTTTGTTTCCATTTTCTCTAAAACTTTGTCGTCCATGTTTGTTCGGTCCATGCTATCCACAGCATCCTTCTGTAGATCCACATTACCGTTTTCTGTTTTTTATTGTCCAGTACCCACTGCCACACAGGAAGGCAGATATCAAGTTAGAGTTTAGTTCTATTTTATTTGTTTCTAGCGAATTTTTTCTATTTCTTAGTACTCTGCTTTGCTTCTCAAATGTTTTTTTTAGGGATATCCCAATACATTTTCGGATTTCGGTGTGAAACGGTTAAAAAACTTCCCAGATACTTAAATCTCTGTACTTGCTTGATTTTGGTATCTCTGATTTGTAATTCTCATTTTGAGTTCACCTCTTTGCTTACAACTATGCTTTCCTTCACTACCTTCTGTAGCCGTCCTGGGTAAGACGATAAACTACATCCGCGTCCTGGGTAAGACGATAAACTACATCCGCGTTCTGGGTAAGACGATAAACTACATCCACGCCCTGGGTAAGACGATAAACTACATCCGCGTTCTGGGTAAGACGATAAACTACATCCGCGTCCTGGGTAAGACGATAAACTACATCCGCGTTCTGGGTAAGACGATAAACTACATCCACGTCCTGGGTAAGACGATAAACTACATCCAACAGCAAGGCCTCTGATGAGGAGGCTTTGATGAGCTTGGAACGCCTCTTAATTGCTGGTGTTCCCAGGTCCATCCTGACACGGTGTGGTAGAACCTGTTAGGGTCCCAGCTATGTGCAATTAGTTAACTCCCTAACTGGGGTCAAAACAATATGAAAGTGTAAAATTAGGTTTTAATACGAGAAATACTTTGTAAAAAATTAGTTCCAGTAAAACATTTTTGAAAAACAAATATTACCAGGAATACATCTTTAGATTAAAAAAACAACAACAAAACAAAACAAAACAAAAATTACTGAAAAAAATATTACCAACTATATATTTAAAAAAAAAAAAGAATAAAATTATTACCAGCGATCCATATTTGAAAAAAAATTATTACAAGAAATAGATTTTTGAAGAAAAAATTACCAGAAATATATGTGTTGTAGAAAAAACTATTAACAAAATTAATTTTTTGAAGGAAACAACATTAACAGAAATAGATTTTTGAGAAAAATATCACCAACAATAAAGATTTTCTAGCCATTAAATAACTCATTGAGGTTGATATGCCGTTAAACAAAATAAACCAAACCAATCGAAACTAAAGAATACATATTCTATTCATACGAATCTATCCTAAAAATGTTATCGGCATTAAATAACCCATTGAGGTGTTGATACGCCATAAAACAAAATAAACCAAAACAAATCTCCTACAAACTGATTTCTTACAAAGAATATATATTATATTCATATGAACCTATCCTAAAAATCTTGTCGGCATTAAATAAACCATTGAGGTGTTGATACGCCATAAAACAAAATAAACCAAACCAAATCTCCTACAAACAGATTTCTTACAAAGAATATATATTTTATTCATACGAACCTACCCTAAAAATCTTGTCACCATTAAATAACCCATTGAGGTTGATATGCCGTAAAAACAAAATAAACCAAACCAAATCTCCTACAAACTGATTTCTTACAAAGAATATATATTCTATTCATACGAACCTACCCTAAACATCTTGTCACCATTAAATAACCCATCGAGGTTGATATGCTGTAAAACAAAATAAACCAAACCAAATCTCCTACAAACTGATTTCTTACAAAGAATATATATTCTATTCATACGAACCTACCCTAAAAATCTTGTCACCATTAAATAACCCATTGAGGTTGATATGCCGTAAAACAAAATAAATCAAACCAAATCTCCTACAAACTGATTTCTTACAAAGAATATATATTATATTCATATGAACCTATCCTAAAAATCTTGTCGGCATTAAATAAACCATTGAGGTGTTGATACGCCATAAAACAAAATAAACCAAACCAAATCTTCTACAAACAGATTTCTTACAAAGAATATATATTCTATTCATACGAACCTACCCTAAAAATCTTGTCACCATTAAATAACCCATTGAGGTTGATATGCTGTAAAACAAAATAAACCAAACCAAATCTCCTACAAACTGATTTCTTACAAAGAATATATATTTTATTCATACGAACCTACCCTAAAAATCTCGTCGCCATTAAATAACCCGTTGAGGTTATATGCCGTAAAACAAACCAAGCCAAAGCAAACATTCTGTAGAAATTGCTGTAATTTTCTTTCTGTGTCTGTTATCAACATTGTGTCATCTTCATATCTTATGTTGTTAAGAATGTAGCAGCCAATAATAAATCCTGGTTGGACTTCTAGTTCTGTCAGAATTTCCTCACTGTATAGTTGAGTAAGTCTGTTAAGAAGACATGTCCTTGTCTTACGCACTTTCTATATTTTTATGCCTGCTGAACTCATTTTCTCTCCATATTCAGGCAGTTTGCTGCCAGTATAGTTTCTTGATTATTCTAATATCTTTCCCAAATCGATCAAGGTTGCTGAGCACTTCTCATAAATATTTGTGGCGTGATTTATCGATGGCCTTTGCGTAATGGGTAAAAAAAAAATCACGTAGGAACACGTCCTTCTGCATGTGTATTGGTTTTGGGATAATATTTTGAGCATAAATATCGTGTTCCTTGTTTCAGTGTTTTTGACGTACCCGCACTGTTCTTGTCCTATCTCTGGACTGATTCCGCTGCGCGCTCTATTCATCAGAATTCGGATGATGAGTTTTGTTATGTGGCTCATTAGGCTGATTGTTCGGTGAAGTTTCCATTCGTTGCGCCTGGCTTCTTAAGCAGTGCTATCAAAATAAATCTACTGAGATCCTCCGGTATATCATCACTGCAGTAGATTTAATCTATTATTTTTGCAATCATGTCTATGGCGAAATTGTTCAAGACTGTCAGCATCTCTTTCAAACTTCCGTCTGTCTCTGTCGCTTTGTTTCTGTTCAGTTTCGTCAGTGCAGTTTCCGCTTCAGATTTTAATATTTCCGGTTCGTCGGCATTTCTGTGTATTGCCATATGTTCTCTTTCGTCATGGAACAGTTCTCCAATAGTGATTTTCCAAGCGTAGCTTAGATGTAACACAAGGCCGAAAGTATGGGGCAGTCGTAATTGTTCCAGCGAGACAAGCTTGCTAACCATTACACCACCTCGAGTTGCACAAAAGTTCTCCAATATATTGGTTCCATCTTTGAAGTATTTTTTCTTTCTCTAATATCATCGTTCTGTCCGTGGATTTTATGCAGCCTCTTGATGAGCATAACTTGTCCTGTTAGTTCTATTATTTTTTATGCATATCTGCTTTATTTGTTATATTCATTCTTTCTACTTCTGTACACTTTCCGTTGAGTCATTCCTCTTTAGCTTGATTGCATTTGTTCCTAATTTCTTTGTGCAGTATCCTATATTCTGTGACGTAACTTGTTTTCTTTTTGTCTTAATATAGATAATTTCATCAGTCATCGGTGCGTTTTTTTCTTTGTTTAGTTTACTTTGGAGAGGGTCTCGATTGCTGATGTTACTAAAACTACTTTTAATGTGTCCTACTTGAAGTTTCCATACTCATTCTGTTCATTGTATCTGGCTTTAAAATTGCGCACATATTTCTCCTGCACATTCGGGTCATTCAGGAGAGTGTCGTATTGAAATTTCGGCGCTGCACTGACCAGTTCCAACTTCCAAAGTTTCAGTCTAACTTTACATGTCACTGGAAGGTGGTCGCTCCTACAGGTATGAGTTGCAGTGTAAAACTGAATTTCTGGATCTAAGAAAGGATCTTATTTATTGATAAGGGCTTACAGGCACATTACATTGAAACATCAGTTCACGTAGCAACAAACTAAGTTAAGCAACGTCGATCCTGGTCAGTACTTAGATGGATGACCGCTAGGGAATACCAGGTGCTGTAAGCTTGGATGTGCGGGTGGTGCAATGGATAATCGCTCGGAATTGTTAATCGGGGAGCCGAGTTCCCGTACGGTCATCGAAGTTAAGCAACGTCCAATCTGGTCATTACTTAGATGGGTAACCGCTTGGGAATACCAGGTGCTGTAAGCTTGGGTGTGCGGGTGATGTAAGGGATAATGGCTCAGAATTGTTAAAACAATTTTAGTTGGGTTCGTTATATTTGCAAATACTGCTGGGAGAGGTAAGAATCCGTCTCTTCTCACTCTAGGCCTTGATGAGCATGTTTTTGTCCTGTTCATTCTCTTATTTTTTATGCATATATACTTTATTTGTGAATCTTATTCATTCTATTTATATAAATTTTTCTTTGAGCAATTACTCTTTATTTGTCTTTAGTTGATTCGTATTTCTCTACCTACTGTCCTATATTCTGTTCCGTGTCTGGGCCTTGTTTTTTTATCTCCTTTTTAATCCTATCAAGAATTTCGTCTGTCATCCATTATTTTGTTTTCTTTGTCTAATTTCCTCTGGGATGATCTGGATTTACAACGTTGCTAGAGCTTCTCTTAAAGTGTCCCACTCTGAGTTTTCATTTTACTTTGGCCCTTGTATCTGCTTTCCAAACAGTCCATACAACTATTCACCAGATTTAGGTCGTTCAAGAAACTTTCCTATTGCGATTTCGTTGAAGACTTGTTCTCTTTCAATTTCTTCAGTTTAACTCTAAGATTACATGAAAAAGAAAAGTTTACAACAAAAAGATTATTTAGTTTGAAGGATGAAACGCGCCAGACATAGTTTTGTTTGATTTGCCATAATTCATTCCCTACCCCGACATATATATCATTCCACAGATAAAAGCATTATTTAACCTGAAGAAGTCCTTTTGAATGTTCGGAACAACCGACATAGAATTTTCTTGTTCGATTTGCCATATTTCATTCCCTACTCCGACATATATATATCATTCCACCGATAAAAGCATTATTTAAGCTGAAGAAGTCCTTTCGAAGGTTCGAAAAGGTCAACATAGAATTGTTTTGTTCGATTTGCAATAATTCATTCCCTACGCCGACATATATATATATCATTCCACTGATAAAAGCATTATTTAAACTGAAGAAATCCTTTTGAAGGTGCGAAACAGCAGACATAGAATTTTTTTGGTCGATTTGCCATATGTCATTCCCTAACCAAATATATATATATATCATTCCACCGATAAAAGGATTATTTAACCTGAAGAATACTTTTGAAGGTTCGAAACAGCAGACATTGAATTTTTTGGTCGATTTCCTATATTTCATTCCCTACCCCGACATATATATATCATTCCACCGATAAAAGCATTTTTTAACCTGAAAAAGTCATTTTAAAGGTTCGAAACAGCCGACATAATATTTTTTGGTCGATTCGCGATATGTCATTACCTACCCCGACATACATATATCATTCCACCGAAAAAGCATTTTTTAAACTGGAGAAGTCCTTTTGAAGGTTCGAATCGGCCGACATAGAATTTTTTGCTCGATTTGCCATATGTCATTCCCTACCCTGACATATATATATATCATTCCACCGACAAAAGCATTATTTAACCTGAAGAATCCTTTTGAAGGTTCAAAACAGCTGACATTGAATTTTTTTGGTCGATTTGTATTTTTCATTCTCTACCCGAATTATATATATATCATTTCACCGATAAAAGCATTTTTTAAACTGAAGAAGTCCTTGTGAAGGTTCAAAACGGCCGACATAGAATTTTTTTTGGTTGATTTGCCATATGTAATTCACTACCCCGACATATATATATCATTCCCCCGATAAAAGCATTATTTAAACTGAAGAAGACCTTTTGAAGGTTCAAAACGGCCGGCATATAACTTTTTTTATTGATTTGACATATGTCATTCACTACCCCGACATATATATATCATTCCACCGATAAAAGCATTATTTAACCTGAAGAAGACCTTTTGAAGGTTCGAAACAGCCAACATAGAATTTGTTTGTTCGATTTGCAATAATTCATTCCCTACCCCGACATATATATATATCATTCCACTGATAAAAGCATTATTTAACCTGAAGAATCCTTTTGAAATTCCGAAACAGCAGACATTGAATTTTTTTGGTCGATTTGCCATATTTCATTCCCTACCCCGACATATATATATCATTCACCAATAAAAGCATTTTTTAAACTGAAGAAGTCCTTGTGTAGGTTCGAAACGGGCGACATAATATTTTTTGGTCGATTCGCCATCTGTCATTCACTACCCCGACATATACATATATCATTCCACCGATAAAAGCATTATTTAATCTGAAGAAGACCTTTTGAAGGTTCGAAACAGCCAACATAGAATTTTTTTGTTCAATTTGCAATAATTCATTTCCTACCCCGATATATATATATCATTCCACCGAAAAAGCATTTTTAAAACTGGAGAAATCCTTTTGAAGGTTCAAATCGGCCGACATAGAATTTTTTTGTTCGATTTTCCATATTTCATTCCCTACCCCGACATATATATATATCATTCCACCGATAAAAGCATTATTTAACCTGAAGAAGACCTTTTGAAGGTTCGAAACAGCCAACATAGAATTTGTTTGTTCAATTTGCAATAATTCATTCACTACCCCGACATATATATATATCATTCCACTGATAAAAGCATTATTTAACCTGAAGAATCCTTTTGAAATTCCGAAACCACAGACATTGAATTTTTTTGGTCGATTTGCCATATTTCATTCCCTACCCCGACATATATATATCATTCCACCGATAAAAGCATTTTTTAAACTGAAGAAGTCCTTGTGAATGTTCGAAACGGCCGGCATATAATTGTTTTGTTCGATTTGCAATAATTCATTCTGTACACCTACATATATATATCATTCCATCGATAAAAGCATTATTTAACCTGAAGAAGTCTATTTGAAGGTTCGAAACAGCCGAAATAGAATTTTTTTGTTAGATTTGCCATATTTCATTCCCTACCCCGACATATATATATCATTCCTCCGATAAAAGCATTATTTAACCTGAAGAAGTCTTTGTGATGGTTTGAAATGGCCCACATAGAATGTTTTTGGTCGATTTGCCATATTTCATTCCCTACACCGACATACATATATCATTCCACCGATAAAAGCATTATTTAACCTGAAGAAATCATTTTGAAGGTTCTAAACGGCCAACATAGAATTTTTTTGTTCCATTTGCAATAATTCATTCCCTACCCCGATATATATATATAATTCCACCGAAAAAGCATTTTTAAAACTGGAGAAATCCTTTTGAAGGTTCGAATCGGCCGACATAGAATTTTTTTGTTCGATTTTCCATATTTCATTCCCTACCCCGACATACATATATATCATTCCACCGATAAAAGCATTATTTAACCTGAAGAAGTCCTTTTGAAGGTTCGAAACTGCCGACATCGATTTTTTTTGGTTGATTTGCCTTATGTCATTCCCTACTCCGACATATATATATCATTCCACCTGATAAAAGCATTATTTAGCCTGAAGAAGTCCATTTGAAGGTCGAAACGGATCATATAGAATTTTTTGTTCGTTTTACCATTCAATTATTTAGTATCCTCTACTGACGTAAATCTTGTCTACATGTTGGAAGTAACAAAGAATTATTCAAGCAGAAACGATGTGGCTCTTCAAGAGGCATCTTTGGGCGTAGTTAGTAAACAGCATGTCCGACCGATTTTTTCATTACATTTGAGTGGCGTGTCTAAAACAGGTTGACGTTTAGCTTTCACATTCAAATCAATTAACAAAAAAAAAAAAAAAAAAAAAAAAAAGAAGAAACATTGCGTATTGTCATTGTTTCTGGGAGTCGAAACCTGTTCGTCAAGTACAAAAATTTTCATTTTACGTAAGTAAGGCATATATACAAATGTCTTAATGAAATGTGTACACGAATGAGAGTTATCTTATCTAAATGGGTGGTCAGGAGCTTAAAGTCAATGGTCAGGAAATTAAAGTCGGTGGTCATGAGATTACAGTCACTGGTTAGGAGTTTATATTTTGTTGCCAGGAGATTAAGATTCGTGACGAGGAGCTTAATCGGTAGCCAGAACCATAAAGACGATGGTCATGAGTTTAGTCGGTGGACAGGATCTTAGTCGATGGTCAGGAGCTTAAATTCGATCGCCAAGAGTTTAAATCGGTGAATAGGAGCTTAATGTCAGTTGCCAGGAGCTTCAACATGGCGGTCAAAATCATAAAACCGATGGCCAAATGTTTCAAGTAGGTGGCTAGGAGCTTCGAGTCGATGGATAGGAGCTTAAATTTGCTGGTCAGGAGCTTAAGGTTAGTAGTCAAGAGCTTAAAACCGATGGCCAAATGTTTCAATCGGTGGCTAGGAGCTTCGAGTCGATGGACAGGAGCTTAAATTTGCTGGTCAGGAGCTTAAGGTTAGTAGTGAAGAGCTTAAAACCGATGGCCAAATGTTTCTAGTAGGTGGCTAGAAGTTTAGAATCGATGGACAGTAGCTTAAATTTGCTGGTCAGGAGCTGATAGTTAGTAGTGAAGAGCTTAAAACCGATGGCCAAATGTTTCAATCGGTGCCTAGATGCTTCGAGTCGATGGACAAGTGTTTAAATCTTCTGTTCAGGAGCTTAAGGTTAGTAGACAAGAGATTAAAACCGATGGCCAAATCTTTCAATCAATGGCTAGGAGCTTAGAGTCGATGGACAGGAGCTTAAATTTTCTGGTCAGGAGCTTAAGGTTAGTAGTGAAGAACTTAAAAACGATAGCCGAATGTTTCAAGTAGGTGGCTAGGAGCTTAGAGTCGATGGACAGGAGTTCCATTTGCTGCTCATGAGCTTAAGGTTAGTAGTCAAATGCTTAAAACTAATGGCCAAATGTTTCAAGTAGGTGACTAGGAGTTGAGAGTCGATGGACAGGATCTTAAATTTGCTGGTCAGGAGCTTAAGTTTAGTAGTCAAGATTATAAAACCGATGACCAAATGTTTCAATCGGTGGCTAGCAGCTTAGAGTCGATGGACAGGAGCTTAAATTTGCTGGTAAGTAGCTTAAGGTTAGTAGTCAAATTCTTAAAACGGATGGCCAAATGTTTCAAGTAGGTGGCTAGGATCTTCGAGTCGATGGATAGTAGCTTAAATTTGCTTCTCAGGACCTTAAGTTTAGTAATCAAGAACTTAAAACCGATGGCCAAATGTTTCAATCTGTGGATAGGAGCTTAGAGTCGATGGACAGGAGCTTACATTTGCTGGTCAGGAGCTTAAGGTTAGTAGTCAATAGCTTAAAACCGATGGCCAAATGTTTCAATCTGTGGCTAGGAGCTTAGAGTCGATCGACAGGAGCTTAACTTTGCTGGTCAGAAGTTTAAGGTTACTAGTCCAGAGCTTAAAACTGATGGCCAAATGTTTCAATCGGTGGCTAAGCGCTTAGAGTCGATGGACAGGAGCATAAATATTCTGGTCAGGAGCTTAAGGTTAGTAGTCAAGAGCTTAAAACCGATGGCCAAATGTTTCAAGTAGGTTTCTAGGAGCTTAGATTCGATGGACAGGAGCTTAAATTTGCTGGTAAGTAGCTTAAGATTAGTAGTGAAGATCATCAAACCGATGGCCAAATGTTTCAATCGGTGGCTAGGAGCTTGGAGTCGATGTACAGGAGCTTAAATTTGCTGGTCAGGTGCTTAAGGTTAGTAGTCATGAGCTTAAATCCGATGGCCAAATGTTTCAAGTAGGTGGCTAGGAGCTTAGAGTCGATGCACAGTAGCTTATATTTGCTGGTCAGGAGCTTAAGTTTAGTAGTTTAAGAGCTTAAAACCGATGGCCAAATGTTTCAAGTAGGTGGTTAGGAGCTTCGAGTCGATGGACAGGAGCTTAAATTTACTGGTCAGGAGATTAAGGTTAGTAGTCAAGAGCTTAAAACCGATGGCCAAATGTTTCAATCGGTGGCTAGGAGCTTAGAGTCGATGGACAGGAGCTTAAATTTGCTGATCAGGTGCTTAAGGTTAGTAGTCAAGAGCTTAAAACCGATGGCCAAATGTTTCAAGTATGTGGCTAGGAGCTTAAATCAGTGGCTAGAAGCCACTGCAGCAACATTTAAACCGATCAGAAAAGGCAAGAACATTTGTCTGAAATCAAGGATCAAATTGTTTCGAGCATTGGCCTTCTGTACACCTGGACAACGACAGTGACGTATCCAACCATTAAATATACGATGTAACAAACTCATTTTTACTCACTCAGTATTCTACTGGTCATTCCTTTCAACGGTCTTTTGAACTGGAGTAGATTTTTATCCCTCGTTCCAGTTTACGATTGGGTTTCCAGTCCCTTCTCCGAAAATCTCATTTTCTTTCATTCCCAGTAGCCTCTTGCGTCTTAGTGAAATTATAGTCTTGCTTGATGTGAAATTATTAAAAAAAAGAGTATCACGTTTCATTCGATATGCTTCTTCCCAAGACAGGCTGAAAGGATACTTCCCTGAAAAGTAAAGGGTAAACCGTTATTTATCATCTAAAGGGTTTTCCAATAACTTGGACCGATTTTAAATGTGAATTAAGTTTTGGCATCTAATGATTTCTTTTTCTTTTTCTTTCAGATTTAACAAATTAATTTGTTGGCAATTTCAACCATGGAAAGATTAACAATCAAAGAATGTGTTAGTTATCAAAGCCTCTTACGAAAATGGACGTTGAAATTTATAAATATACGGCCCAATGATTCCGCTAGCAAAAAGTCCACACCAAACCATAACCTTTTGTGGATGCCGTGGCTTTTCAACAATCTTCCTTTGATTTTCATCAGCCCAAATGCGACAATTCTGCTTAATAACGAATCCACCAAGATGAAAATTGGTTTCATCACTAAAGAGGATTTTTTGCGAAAAATCTTCATCGGCTTGTCTTTGCTCGTGCACCCAATGGACAAATGTACGGCGCTCCAAATGGACATCGAATTTTGACAAATGATTTGTCTCTACACGTTTACAAAGTTCAGCAGACACAAGAATTGAAACATGCGGACCGTTTGAAGCGCCGTACAAAATAACAATGTCCCACATGTAAATTTAGGCAATCAGACAATTTAGATAGAGTGTTCAAATAACTTCGGCTGATTTTAAATATGAATTAAGTTTAAGCGTCTAATGATTTTTTGTTTTACTTTCAGATTTAACAATTTAAGTCTTTGGCAATTTCAACCATGGAAAGATTAACAATCAAAGAATGTGTTAAAGTTATCGAAAATGAACGTTTAAACATTGTTGTAGACGAGAAGCTATCAATTGTATTATTGGCGCCAAAGTTACAAAAGCTATGGGGTAGAACCTTAAACGAATAAATAAATCAAATGGTGACAGAATTGATTTAAGAAATGCTCATTTAAAGGGGATCATTTATTGGCTGCAAATTAAACTTTAAAGTTATCCTTACCTTTATTTTTAAAAATAGTATTAAACTGTAAGATCGATTTTGAGTCGTGGCATTATTCAGATGAACGCACACATTCGTTCATACAAACTTACGTATAACAATAACTTCCAAGTAAACCCGCCCGCTAATGTAGCTACCTAATGCCTGTTACAAACGCCTGCTCAGGTATATTAACGTTTCTTCAACCAGTAGAGTTCCCCATTTATGTTTTATACTGCAATGAGACTAAGCAAACTTCAGTCACATTTTCTATAGGATGTACCAATAACTCGAACTGAATTTAAATGTGAATTAAGTTTAAGCGTTTAATGATTTTTTTTCTTTTTCTTTCAGATTTAACAACTTAAGTCTTTGGCAATTTCAGCCATTGAAAGTTTAATAATCAAACGTGTTGAAGTTATCGAAGCCTATTACGAAAATGGACGTTCAAACAGAAATGCATTTCGCGATTTTTTGGGTCAATATAATCGATCAACCCAAAGTGCATTTGGAAAAATTGTTCGTAAATTCAAACAAACTGGGTCGGTGGCAGATGTGAAAACGCCACTGCCTGCTCGTTTGCGCCGTTCAGCTGAAAACATTGCTGCAGTGCACGAAAATGTGGTCGAAAATCCAGACACCTCTATTCGTCATCGCGAGCAAGGAATGGAACCACTCCACAACAACGTTACGAATTTTGACAAAAGATTTGTCTCTACACACAAAATTCAATTGACACAAGAACTGAAACCTGCTGACCATTTGGAGCGCCGTACATTCGTCCATTGGATGCACGAGCAAAGACAAGCCGATGAAGATTTTTCGCAAAAAAACTTTAGTGATGAAGCCCATTGAAGTTCCAATCCCTTAATTTGATGCAGATTTTTACAATTTGAATGAAAACTTTGATTTGTAGTTCATCTCTTTTCCTTTGAAGCTGATCGTTTTGAGCTTGAAGTTGAGCTAATCCTAATTTGAAATTCAACATGTTTTAATTTGAGGTTCCAATCCATTAATTTGATGCTGATCTTTTCAATTTGAATCTAAGTTTTGATTTGAAGTTAATCTTTGTCATTTGAATCTGAGCTTTTTAATTGGAATTTGAGGGCAATAAGTTATAGTTTTCAAGATCAACTTGTGTACACATTGATTTACGGCAAGTGTCACTTAAACAAATTCACTTGTATAAAAAAGCATCTCAAATGATAAATGTGTTCATAGCTACAACCATTTAAATTACGGCTATTGCTCTGATGCTAATGCATAGTTATGGGGTTTTTGTCGTGGAGTAATGATTAAATTGGCAACTCTCGGATTAATGAGGTTGCGTCATTTCTTGAAGCATTTCTTAATCTTCAATGTACGTGAAGACACGCCGCACGCCGATGTTGCCATGTTTTCTTTCTATCGAACAGGCTTCTCCCCGGAGGAAAGCTCTCCTTTCTCCTCTCCTCATTCCAGCCCTCGGAATAAGTTGCGTCTTCAGCGTGAGCGACCGTTGGCGACGTCACTGCGTCACTCGAGGTCGATGTCCATCGCCCTCATGTACCTTTTGCTGACGTTCTTGAAGCGAAAACGAGGTCGAACTCGAGTCCTTTGCCGGTGGCCAGATCCCCATACAAAAGTCCCTTCGGAATCCTCCCATCCGACTTACGGTGTACATGTCCAAGCCAGCAGACCTGGCGGTGTTGGAGAAGGGCGTATAGGCTGGATAACTGGGCACGGATGAGAACTACGACATTGGTGACCCGGTCGGACAAATTGATGCCTAGAGTGCGTTCCAAATAGCGAGGATGAAAGGCGCCGAGACGTGGCTCGTGTCTTGTGTAGATGCTCCAAGTTTCGCTATCGTAATTTTGTGGGTGACGAATTATTCTCTATCTTCCTACCTCTCTTACAGGTGGGATGTAGCAAACCTCTTGTTGCCCAGGGAAACTGCACTGACGAAGTGCAATCCCTGGTCACGTCGAGTCAGACATTCACGGGAAAGACCCGCCGTCCCACTTACATTGTAGCAAACCGTCCACATTCCTTCCGTATTTCCTCGGTGAGAAGTTCCACTCGAATAACTTCTTTCTATTAATTGTGTGGAACCAACTCCCAAGAGGATGTTTCCCCGATCGCTAAAATTTTCACCTGTTAAAGTCTAGGCTTAACCGTTATCTTTCTCTCCTATCCGCCAAATTACCTAGAGTACCCTGGTCATTGTACAGGGTGGACCTTACTGTAAAAACAAATACTTTTAACCTAATTTCTAGTGAATAATGGCGGAAAATGTATTATGGCTACATTTGTTATGATTATAAAGGGCCATACGTTTGTATTCTGATATAATCTGACAGTCTCATCTCTCCCAACCACATTTTAAATAACGCTGAAGTGTTAACCCCATCATCATTAACTTTGCTCCCGTCTCTTAGGACTCTTTCCTTTGTTTTATTGTGTTTCTATCGAAAACTGAATTAAAATTTTATCTCTGAATTTCTTTTTCCTTTTCATAGTAAATTCAGTCTTTGTCTTTCCAGGGTCAGTGTTTCAAACAATTACACCGAATAATAATAATAATAATAATAATAATAATAATAATAATAATAATAATCAGTGCGAAGTCAATATCGAGAATCGAAACCTGACCGTCACGATACAACGCAAGCGTCATTAAGAAATACAAAAAAATTCTTCTCACGAGTACAATCACAGTACATGAATAATAAGGACTTTATCTATGAAAAATGTTTTTTTTTTCCAATTAGTCAGTGGAAAATGTCATGATGCCATCTCTAACCATAGGTCCCTGGGCGGGACCCAGAAAGAAATGTGTACACAAAAGAAATCAAAGGAAATAATAATAATAATTATTATCATTATTTTTAAGTGAAGATTGTGTAGGATAAGAGGGATAGATAATGATTGACTCTTGACTTGAAGAGCTTAAACTTGTAGTGTAGAGGGATAAGCGTTAAAAGGGTCATGATGATATGAAGGCAAGAGGAGTTGGTGGTAATGAAGGTTATGGAGATGAGAAGGATAGATAATGATTTATATTTGACTTGAAGAAGGTCAAGATAAAACTCTCCAGAGAGGCAATCATGCAAGGTCTGTTCCACTCAGATTGTTTTGAAAATGCTGTCAGAATAGAAGTTCCTTATAGCCTCTTTCATTAGGCTCCACATCTATTATAGGACAGAATTGTTATTCTACAAATGATTGTATATTTTCTCCGTTCTATAATGGCTGGTACATTTCGTGTGTGATATGTGTAGGCAAATGGAATAATTATTATGGGACAGAAGTAGTATTATATACAAAATAAACTAACTCTGTCCCATAATGGTTGGTACATTTAGTGTATGAAATGTGTAGGCAAATGGAACCATTATTATGGGACAGAACTAGTATTATATAAATAATAATAGACTAAATCTGTCCCATAATAGTTGGTACATTTAGTGCATGAAATGTGTAGACAAATGGAACAATTATTATGAGATAAAAGTATTATTATATAAATAATAATAGACTAACTCTGTCCCATAACATTTCATTCTTTTAGTGAATGTGTAGGACAAATGTAGTATTACATAAATAATAATAAATTATCTCTGTCCCATAATAATTAGTACATTGTTAATATATGAAATGTGTAGACAAATGGAGCAATTATTATGGGACAGAAGTAGCATTATATTATTACAATCCCTTACCATATCTTTAACCGAGACCTGGTATAAGCAACATAGTAAATATATTCATTCTGCTTTCACAAATTATTTGGTAACAGCTATTACTGAAAAAAAAAACAAAAAAAAAAAAAAACTTAAATGGACAAAGCACTTCGGAGTATATGGACTGTGCTTGTTAGAACTATTTTTTTAAAAAGATTTTCTGGCTAGATGGTGTACCAAAGATTTTGTGAAGTTGTTCTTGAGTTCCTTTCTTTATAAGACCAAAAGCTCCAACCACAACAGGAACAGTTTTAGTTTTTAAATGTCACAATTTTTTCTATTTCCATCTCCAGTTTTTTTTATTTGCTTAATGTTTTTCAAAATCCATTGCAGAGATGGTTTTGATTGCTTGGTTGATTGATTGCCTGATTGATTGGTTAATTGGTTGATTGATTAATTGGTTGATTGATTGATTGGTTAATTGGTTGATTGGTTAATTGGTTGACTGATTAATTGGTGATTGATTGATTGTCAGATTGATTAATTAGTTGATTGATTTATAGGTTGATTGATTGATTAATTGCTTGATTTATTAATGGTGATTGGTTAATTAGTTGATTGATTTACTGGTTGATTACTTGGGCGATTGGTTAATTAGTTGATTGATTGACTGGTTGATTACTTGGGCGATTGGTTAATTGGTGATTGATTGCTTGATTGATTGGTTAATTGGTTGATTGATTGATTGGTTGAGTGATTGATATATTGATTGATTAATAGGTCGATTAATTGATTGATTGGTGATTGAATAATTGGTTGATTAATTGATTGATTGGCGATTGAATAATTGGTTGATTGATTGGTTGATTGGCTGAGTAATTGATTGATTGATTGATTAATTGGTTGATTAATTGATTGGGTGGTGATTGATTGATTGGTTGATTAATTGATTGATTGGTGATTGATTGATTAATTAGTTGATTATTTGATTGATTGGTTGATTGATTAATTGATTGAGTGATGGCTTGGTTGATTGATTGGCTGATTAATTGATTTATTGATTGAATGTTTGATTGATTGATTGATTGTTTAATTAGTTGATTGATTAATTGGTTGATTGATTGATTGGTTTTTTGATTGATTGATTAATTCGTTGATTGGTTAAGTGATTGATTGATTAATTGGTTGATTGATTGATCGATTGGTTGATTGATTAATTGATCGATTGGTTGATTGATTAATTGATCGATTGGTGATTGATTGGTTGATTAATTAATTGGTGATTGATCGATTGGCTGATTGATTTATTAGTTGATTGATTGATTGGTTTTACGGCACATCAAACATTTTTAGGTTATTTAATGCCGGAAAAGGTACAAGAGGCAAATAATTGGTGGATAGATTATCACATATAAATTCTTCATGGAGACATAATGTTAATGAATAAATTGTAAATTCTTTAAGTCTGTATATTTAAAATCCAAAGTGATGAGTTTACATGGCTTTTTTTAGTAGATAGTTTTAAAAGTAAATATATATAAAGTTGTTTTATATATATACGGTTCACTTCTTTCAGAAAGGTTAGAATGTCGTTTATATCAACCACGTCGAACAGTTCTCTTATATTGTTATCTGTGCAGAAAAGCTGTCTGGTTAAAGCAAAGTCAGTACATTCAATTAGAATGTCTGTCTATATATACAAAGATGAGGACAATAGTCCGAATAATGGAAATGTACAATTAGAATGTGTTTTACCGTGAATTGTGTTTAACGTGCTATCCTCTTTAGTGGATTTTCTTGTTTGAGTAAGACTTGGTGATTTTTGTATGACTAAATGCAAAATCTCGACAGAATGACCAAATCTTTACGGGAATTTTCGGGTCTCAGTTCCTATCTTCGAAGGTTGGGTTTTATGGAATATAATTTGTTTTGGAAGGAGTTCCAAATCTCTTGCCACTTTTTAAAAAATGTTTTTCTTTTTTTTTTTTTTTCGCTTTCTGCAATGATGATTTTGTCTTTTGGTACGCTCATATTAATGTGTAAAATTTCTCATTTCTCTCTTCGATAAGAATGTCCGGCCGATTTACCCGTATTGTTCGGTCTGTGTTTATAGAAACATCGCAGAGGATGGTAAACCCTGCCCCCTCCCTCAAAAAGAGATTCAGGATCATACTTGTTTGCAGCTGCTTTTTATCAGATACTGATGATATATCTTCCAGATGAGATACTAATCTACATTTTCATTACGGTCTATTATTAATATTATTATTATTTTGTTTTGCGTACCCTTTGCGTATTAAGTGTTGCCCCAATTCTCTAACAGAGACTTCATGGGAGAACAGTTTTTTATATCAGAAGATGCAATCAAATATAGTGATATGCAATTAGGGCGAAAAAATATGTAATTGTCAACATTTCATGGAAAGAAATCTAGGCAAGATCTAAAAGGTACCCATCGGTGTGATTTTTTTTTTCACAATCCTAACATTTCAGGAGACCCAAGAATTTGATCCACATATTTGTTTGCTCATTTTGATATCATTTCCCAAATTTGTACCCACTTACTTCTTAAAATAACCAGTATACATATTTGTAATTATTATAGCAATTGGTAAAGGTCTTTAGAGCAAATATTTAACGATACAATAAGGGAATTTCTACGGATATTTTATTTTTGCGGATATTTTGAGGTAGAACTCAACATGAGCTTATATAATCAATAACTTAAGAATTAACATTCACCAGAGAATTCAAATCGGAAAACTGTGA
Organism: Acanthosepion lycidas; assembly: GCA_963932145.1. Taxonomy (NCBI): domain Eukaryota; kingdom Metazoa; phylum Mollusca; class Cephalopoda; order Sepiida; family Sepiidae; genus Acanthosepion; species Acanthosepion lycidas. Next base: position 69,047,441 of record OZ010603.1, on the reverse strand, counting down.
AATTTTCTCGGGTTTTTCTCGTTATATAATAAGTGGTTGTTCTTCCTTTCGTTGTTTCACACAACCATTATGCCCTGCCATTACCTCTTTCATTTTGATCGCATGGAAAGAGGGGAGGAAAGACACTATTTGGTTTTATAGAGATGATGACAGGACGAAAGAAAGGAAGATAGGAGTGGGCGAGAGAATCAGAGTAAGCTGATAAAGACAGATACTACACTTTGATCTTAGTGAAAAGGCCTAGAAGATGAAAGAAAGAAGGAAAGATAGAGGTGAAGAGAGAGAATCAGATTAAGCTTATAAGAACAGATACTACACTTTGATCTTAGTGAAAAGGTCTAGAAGATGAAAGAAAGAAGGAAAGATAGAAGTGAAAAGAGAGAATCAGATTAAGCTTATAAGAACAGATACTACACTTTGATCTTAGTGAAAAAGCCTAGAAGATGAAAGAAAGAATGAAAGATAGAAGTGAAGAGAGAGAATCAGATTAAACTGATAAGAACAGATACTACAGTTTGATCTTAGCTAAAAGCCGAGAAGAGAAGGACAAGCACAACTATCAGAGAATGATTGTTATTGCAGTATCTTGTTAAAATTGTTAAGCTCAAATATTTAACCATGCGATAGAAGAATTTTATTTATTTTATTGTCGTAGAACTCGACATAAGTTTATTCAACCATTAACCGAAGAATTAAGATTCATCAGATATGTAATTGAGGAAAACTGAATATTTTACGTGTCTTTCTAGTACTTATCATATATATATATATATATATATATATATATATATATATATATATATATATATATATATATATTCTCAAACACAGACTTCAAGGGAGAACAGTTTTTTACATCAGAAGATGCAATCAGATGTGGTGCCATGCAATTAGGACGAAAAAATATGTAATTGTCCTCATTTCATGGAAAGAAAATTACACAAGATCTAAAAGGTACCCATCAGTGTGATGTTTTTTTACAATCCTCACATTTCAGGGCTTTTAAGAAGTTGATCCACGTATTTGTTTTTTCGTTGTGATATAATTTTGCAAATCACAATAACAACAGGTAATCGTGCTGTCTTCAGGTTTCACTTTTTATTTGTACCCTCTTACTTCTTAAAGTTACGACCAGAATACATATTATTATAGCAATATTTTGTTAAAGTTTTTAAGCCCAAATTGTTAAAGATGCAATAAGGTAATTTCTATGGATATTTTATTTTTACGGATATTTTAACACCGAACTTGCCAAGGGTTATTCAATCATGAACTTAAGAATTAAGATACATCAGAAATTTAATATAGGAAAACCGTCAAGTTTTTAAATGCAACGTTAATCGTCGCAATCTGTCTTCTTGACGTCCTAGGTATAACGATAAACTACATTCGCGTCCTGGGTAAGACGATAAACTACATTCAACAGCAAGGCTTCTGATCAAGAGATTTTGAGGAGCGTGGAACCACCTCTTAATTGCTGGTGTTCCCAGGTCCCCCTTCACCCGGGGTGGTAGCACCTATTAGGGTCCCAGCTATGAGTAAATAGTTAACCCCGAAACTGGGTTCAAAACACTAAAAAAAGTGTAAAAATAGGTTTTAATACCACAGATACTTTGTAAAAAATTATTATCTGCAATAAATTTTTGAAAAATATATTACTATCAATACATTTTTTGAAAAAAAATATTACCAGCGAAGGAAAATTCTTACCAGAAATAGTTTTTTGAAGGAAAAAAATATTACCAGATATAGATTTTTGAAGGAAAAAATATTGCCAGAAATAGATTTTTGAAGGAAAAAATATTGCCAGAAATAGATTTTTGAAGGAAAAAATATTGCCAGAAATAGATTTTTGAAGGAAAAAATATTGCCAGAAATAGATTTTTGAAGGAAAAAATATTGCCAGAAATAGATTTTTGAAGAAAAAAATATTACCAGAAACAGATTTTTGAAGGAAAAAATATTGCCAGAAATAGATTTTTGCAAAAAGAAATATTATAAACAATGAATATTTTCTTGGCATTTAATAACCCATTGAGGTTGATATGCCGTAAAAACAAATCAAACCAAACCAAACTGTCTTCTTGAATCCCGTTCATCTTTTGCTCTTTCCTCAATCGTCCCTGTACTCAATCCTTTCTTTGACTTTCATTCCCTCTAATCCTCTGTGTATTAATGGCATTACCGTCTTGCTTGGGGTGAAAATGTAGTTGTAATAGTTGTGCTAACTTTAATTAGGTATGTTATTTCATGATCAAAATGCAGTTTTCCATCTTCAAAAACAAGGCCGCCTTTCAATGATGGCTAATATTATCAAATAAATAATTGGCTGCTGTAGATCTTAGTAGATTGAAATCAGGAGGAAGAAGGACTGTCGGGAAAAAATGTTGATAAAATAACATTTTGTTTTAATCGTTAAATGAAAAAGCTGCAAGTGAAATCAAAGGTTGGTGATAGTTAATTATCGATAATTGATAACTGTGGTTGGTGAAAGCACTTTTGCTAAATTTACAAATTAAAATGCTTCCTCGGGAAGTAGTGTAAAGTCATTTTTATTTAGGATTACGAAAAGTAGGAAGAAAAAGAAAATTAGGAACTTTAAAAGGCAATTGGAATTTCATTGGTTGATGCGCGACTGGCATGATATAATGTTCAAATATCTGTGTTGTCAAGAGAAGCAGTAAAAAATGGAATTTATAAAGAAAAACAGAGGATGGTATAGAGGAGGGTGAAGGAATTTAAGTGAGTGAAAAAAATACAGAATAAAGAGAGAAAGAGAGAGTCAGAAAGTAGCGGGTGGGTTAGAGAAAAAGAAGAGATAAAAGAAGAACTGGAAGAGGAGTAATTAAGCTGATAATTCGTGAAGAAGAAGAAGAAGAAGAAGAAGAAGAAGAAGAAGAAGAAGAAGAAGAAGTGGTGGAAGGAGAAGAATGGAAGAAGTATAATTAAGGTTATAATTCGTGAAGAAGAAGAAGAAGAAGAGGAGGAGGAGGAGGAAGAAGAAGAAGAAGTAGTAGTTGTAGTAGTGGTGGAAGGAGAAGAATGGAAGAAGTATAATTAAGGTTATAATACGTGAAGAAGAAGAAGAAGAAGAAGAAGAAGAAGAAGAAGAAGAAGAAGAAGAAGAAGAAGAAGAAGAAGAAGAAGAAGAAGAAGAAATGGTGGAAGGAGAATGGAAGAAGTATAATTACGGTGATAATTCGTGAAGAAGAAGAAGAAGAAAAAGAAGAAGAAGAAGAAGAAAAAGAAGAAGAAGAAGAAGAAGAAAAAGAATAGAGTAGCAGCGAGTAAATTGGAGACATAAATGACAAAATAAATAAAAATGGAAAAAGAAAAGACAAACATTGTAAAAGAAGCCAGTGCTTTCACGATATGTTTATTCCTTACTTTGTCAAATTGAAGAAAGAGAAAAGGAGCAAAGCCGGTGTAGTGCAGGTGGGTAGTGTGTGTGGGGGGCAGGGGGCTAGGAGTAATCGTTCACAGAAAGGAAAAAGTCGAGTAAGGCGGGAGGAAATGTAATAAAGCAGTGAATAATGAGCATCTGTCAGGATTCCTGTCACTGAATTCGTTTATCAACCGAATGTTTGAGCGAAGTGAAGGAAATAGAAAAAGGCTTCTTTTTTTTTTAAAAACCTTATCGCAACTCTGACAAGCTCCGCCATCTTCTTTTGACTCTTCAGAAAAGAGTCTGAAAACTATTGCCCACATTCATATCATAAAAAGACGAAAAAAAAAAAAATTAGAATCAGTGACACTGATTTTTAATTAAAAAGTACATTCTGCTAAAAAAGTATAAAAAAAAAAAAAATTACAGATCGTTATTCCTTGAATATTTGGGTTACAAAAATTAATTAGATAAAAAGGTTTCAAATTTACGGCTGGACAACGACATCTACATGGGAAAAATGTCAACTATAAATTTTCCAAAGTGAAACAATTCTCTATTGCAAATTCATTCACTTTATTCACTTGGCATATTTTGCACCGCCGCTGTGGTCACCACTCCCCTTCACCACACATTTGTGGTTCACGATGCCATTCAAGACCAGGTAGTGCGATGTCTTGCTGGTTCCTTTTCAGCGTGGATGTTGAGCTGACCGCTCTGAGGTGGATTTGTTTCTAAAGTGACCTTATTCTAGCGTAGAGAGACAGGGCCTACAAGGCACTAGATGGTATGAATTAAGAGTTTCCTTCTACTAGACCCGTTGCCAACGAAAGACTCAGTCTATTTTGATATTTTACCCATAGCTGGGGGAGAAGAAATGGATTCATACATTTCCTAAGAGTATTAGCATAAAGCCGAGTGGTACCTTTAAACGGTACTTTCTTCAAAGATTCTCGAAACATTCATATCTCCTCAGTTTCGTATCCGAATGTAAACAAAGCAATTTCTAAAGAAGTAAGGAATTTATATATATATATATATACATATATATATATATATATATATATATATATATATATATATATATATATATATTATTTATATTGTTATATTATTATATATTTATTATATATATGTGTGTGTGCGTGCATATATATGTATATGTGCGAGTGTGTATATATATGTGTGAGTGTATATATGTGTGCATATATATATCATATGTATATATATATATTCATGTATATATATATATGTATATATATATGCGTGTATATATATGTGTGTGTACCTATATATATGTGTGTATGTATACATATATACATATATGTGTATATATATGTGTGTGTGTATATGCATGTGTGCGTATATATATATATATATATATATATTCTGATTATACGTTATTTTTATAGACACAAATAATTAAGTATATGCCCCGTTTATAATAAAAAGTATTAACTTTGCAAACTAGACGCTTCGTCTGTAACTAAATGGCATTGCACGGATACAGTTTCGATTCCTGTCGGAGGACATATATTTTCTATGAATATTTCTCGGCCATTCAGGCCGGTAAATTTTGTTAATACTGTTTATTATAAACAGACCATTTACTTGAATATTAGTGTTTATAAGTATAAGACATAAACAGAAAATATATTAAAATAATTATCGAACTTAGTACATTCCATAATATACATACATACGCACACACACACACACATGTTTATATATATATATATATATATATATATATATATATATATATATATATATATATTGTTTCCCACCAATTGGTACAAGTTTCAGGCACGTGGCAATCGCAGGGACCGATTGAAAACTGACATATGTACAATACCCAGCCCCGTCTTGCAAATATAAGGTTGTTTAGTAAACTAAGAGAAATAAGGAATTCAAGCATATATATATATATATATATATATATATAGTCTGTCTGTGGATCACATTATATTGGCTCCTGAAATAAATATTAATTTCGGTTGAGCTCTCTAGGGAGTAGGTTTGGGTTTGTAAACAGTGACTATTATAGCTTATATATAGCGAGACTCTTCGCATAGCGAATCGTCACTGTCAGTCACTGGGCGTGTTTCTAAAAAACGGCTTAGTGGTAGAATCTCCGGCTGATACCAATTCAGTCGGGTTTCGATCCGAACTAGAGGCAACCGGATGTCTAACCACACTGATGAGCTGTGAAAACAGTCTGTCTGTGGATGACGTTATATATATATATATATATATATATATATATATATATATATATATACGCCGTCTAAAAAAAGGTAAAAATTCGGTCGAGCACTTTAGAGGGAAAGCGCGAATTTGCAAACAGTAACTGCTATTGCTGATACAAAGCTCTGACTTGCGTGTTTATTCTAAAATAAATACGTAATAATTCATCTTTCTCTCTGCCTGGGGCTGATAGCTACATTGTTGATACAGCGAAACATTCTGTTTGTGGATGTCATATATATATGTGTTTCATAAAGAACATAGATATACACACATATGATTGCACGTACATATATTTCTTTCTCAGGTGTTATAAAAACAATGCTCAATGCTACATAAAAGAGCTATTAAGTATATATTAGTGATTATACATAATACCCACCTTCGATCGCCCGAATCGGAGTTTCATGCAAACGTGCAATCATCAGGTGCGAAAATCTGATATTTAGCATCTGATGATTGGACGTTTGCATGAAACTCCGAATCATGCTATCGACGTTGGATATTTACAGTTACATAAAGACAAGACGAATTTGTTAGATTTTTTAGAAATTTTATTAGAGTTTGGATCCACAATGAATTTCTATAGCAAACAGATCAAACCCACAAACTTGTGAAGTAGGTGACAGAAATCGATCTTTCTTGTATATATAAGCAATAAGCATATATATTGAATATTATTGGTATTTTCTCAGTTTGACATTAAAATTTGAATTAAAAGTTTCTTGAATTTTCAATGTTTCTTTTTATATATGATGAGACTTTTATTTATAGAACTGGGATTTTGTACATTTAGAGATAAGTCGTTGAGTTCTTGTCCGTTGGTTTTTGATCTTGGATTCTAATTTTGTATATGTGAACCGGTCTGTTTAAGTCGTTCTCAACTGTCTTCGCCGTCCAATTAAAACAAAATGTAGCCTATTTAAGAAAGAAATCATTTCTGTTCTGTTGTGCAGGAAAATATAATAATGTTTTTCTGTATGGGCCATAATCGTGTGGGTTTGTTTCTGCTTCTTGCTCTTGTCTACATTCCTTTTGTCCTCTCTTCAACTCACCTTGTTTCTCTCATCTGCTAGCTTTTTTTTCGTGCACTTGTAACTAGAACCTGCTTAGTCGTGATCACAGTTCAAGCAAGCGGGGAAACATGGCGTCACTCAAGTAAGAGAAGTGGGGTAAGTATTTCTCGCTTTTGCCTTCTTCAGTTACGTGTCATTATAAGATTTGTATTGTGATGTCGTTACGCTTGTTCTATCAGCGACATAACATACCGTGCGCCGGCCTCACTGCTAGCTAAACAACTCACTGGACGCATACTCCATGCCCCCAACACTTCAGACATTACTAAGCGCCATTTTTCGTCTTCTTTTCTTCTGTTGGAGCCTTTCTGACCAGTGTTGATTTTGCTGGTAACGCGAGACGGCGTTCTCCTATTTTTGCGGTGAGAGGGAAGAGTCGTGCCGGGTTATGGCTGAGCACCCTCACGGCCAGCGACGCCATCAGCCCGACTGTTCAACCAGACTCAGACCCTGTGATTGATGAATTTTGATGTCGACAGCATAATAAAACTCCCTATCTTACTGGCAAACTTTACGGACCACATCTGTGTTTGTCACAATTAATGGCAATACAGTGAAAAGAAAAAGTACACACATATTCTGTTTTCTTTTCGCAGTGGAAAACAGAAGATGAAATAAGCAACTTAGTTTAAACTAGGTACCTCCACAGATTCGCGAAAAAGGCGCATACCGTGATGCAAAAATGCCCCAAACTTATTGTCAAAATGTTTATGGTATTATTAAAAGTAAAGATCAAAGGAAATTTTTGATTATTAACCCTTTGATCCCTGACCCCGGATTTACCGGTGGTAGAGAAAAATAACATAATGCCCAGCTACCAGTTGAACGGTGGTAGAGAAAAATGACGTAATACCCAATCACCGGTTGAACGGTGGGTAAACACTTGTAAGTATTTTTATATCTAACGTGAAACATTACTCATCAATTATTTGCAAATTTTAACTCGGGAGCTCAAGCAGTAAGGTTAAAATTGTTTAGGAACGCAGAGCTCAAAGGATTTAATTATATATATATATATATATATATATATATTTTAATCATTTCAGAAAGTTGAAATATTTTTAAATTTTGTTTTCCTTACATTAGTTGGGTGGGGGGTGTTGAAGCAAAGATTAGTATAGGAAGTTTTAGCGTCTTTTAACGGTGAAAAACATTGTTTTACAAATTCTTGCAAAAATCAAATCATTGTCGGATTTTAATGAAACTTTCAGGACTTATTCAGAAATTAATGAAATTATTTTTAAATGTTTCTTTTAAAAAAAACTTGGTAAAAATTTATTTTTAAATCTGTTTACCCCACCACTGCCATACAATTATCTGATTTTATGAAATTTCGAGAAATTTATATTTTGTACGCTTAATATTTATTCTTACCAAACAGAGTTCCCAGTTACACAAAATCTTCCCTGAATCAAAAATAAAAAAATGCAATAACTAAGACATTATTTAATTAAAATGTCCTCATTTTTGTCATATTTATTACAACGTTTTGGCCTTTCAGTATCTGTCGATATTTCTGAGATGAGGTATTATGTACATTATTTACATTATTCAGACTATTGTCCTCATCTTTGTCGCCATATTTATTACAACGTTTCGGCCCTTCAGTATCTGTCTATATTTCTGAGATGAGGTATTATGTACATTATTTACATTATTCGGACTATTGTCCTCATTTTTTGCCGCCATATTTATTACAACGTTTCGGCCCTTCAGTATCTGTCTATATTTCTGAGATGAGGTATTATGTACATTATTTACATTATTCGGACCATTGTCCTCATTTTTGTCGCCATATTTATTACAACGTTTCGGCCCTTCAGTATCTGTCTATACTTCTGAGATGAGGTATTATTTACATTATTCGAACTATTGTCCTCATTTTTGTCGCCATATTTATTACAACGTTTCGATCCTTCAGTATCTGTCTATATTTCTGAGATGAGGTATTATGTACATTATTTACATTATTCGGACTATTGTCCTCATTTTTGTCGCCATATTTATTACAACGTTTCGGCCATTGTACTCTCCGGCCTTCTTCAGGTGGTTGTAATGTCGAACTGAACACTTTATTTCGCTCACTGGGGTAGATTGTTCTAGTTCCACGTGCCATGTTTAATGCATGTCAGTTATCTCCTGTTAATTCCCCTCTCCAAGTTCTCCACTGCCTTAGCCGGGCATTGAACTCACACTTTTTGGGTTCTGTCACTGGATCTAACGAACGTCTTTACCCACAGTGCCATGTATCCTTGAGGGTTCAATTCGACATTCCAACCACCTGAACAAGGCCGGAGCGTACAACGGCCAAAACGTTGTAATAAATATAGCGACAAAGATGAGGACAATAGTCCGAATAATGTAAATAATGCCTATGTCTCTTCTTGAAAATAACCAGAGTCGGTGAGTTTATGACCCCCAGGGCAAAGAATTTGGCCCTTGCAACCGTTTTTTGAGCACTTTTTTTTTATCTCTATGAGTGACGATGCATCCCTCTGATTGAGAAAATGCAGAACTTGTTCATTTCCAGTTTAAAATAGTCCTCCTCTATTTTGTGTACTTAACACAGGTCAGGAAACTGGTATATTGACTAACGAAACGGTAGCTTGCTTTCGTTACGAGCAGGGACAGATAGACGTTTGTTGCAATCAGGCGTGTCCATCTGGTGCAGCCAGAAGAAGTGATTCCTGTGGGCTACTGCGGCCGAGCATGCGGGTGAGAACCAAGGAGATGAAAGCAATTTGACTTGGTATTTTCTTGCTGGGATGAAATCATCGATGCCGGCTTTCACCCAGAAGGAAGCCTATGACTCGCATTTATGAACAGGTTGATTAAAAACTGCTTTCCAAGGGACGTCACGGAGAGAGTCAAGGAACGAGTCCCAATACGTTCGGTAACAGTAAAAAGATATTCTGTGGGTAGGAGGTACTTGGTTGATAGAGGAACAGAAAGAGATATTTAAAGACACTACTGCATGATCAGAATTGCTAAGAGTGCAGAGCTGCATAGCATGACATGAGTCTGGGTTAGGGTTAGGGTTACGGTAAAAGAAAAAGAGATCTAAAAACATGTCTATCAAGGTTTGCTGGTGAAATGCGTGTGGAAGTTCACCAATTGCGTGAGAGTTTGAGTGACTGAGAAATTAAGAGTCTGGATTTCAGTGGGGGGGGGGTCAGTCATAGAGTGTTGGCATGGTGGGCATTAGAGTCACCGAACACAAATTGATAAATAAAGTAATGTTACTCTTTGCTGATAGATTGAAACAACGTATAGCATCCCGCAAGTTCTGTTCTAGAAATTATTAGTGGCTCTGCAAGAAGGTGCTGAACAACAGTAAGCCCTTCATCCTTCCTCTATTCAATACACATCTCTCTCTCTCTCTCTCTATATATATATATATATATATATATGTGTGTGTGTGTGTGTGTGTGTGTGTGTGTGTGTGTGTGATAAGAAAACATACATATGCACACGTATAGTTGCACGTACATATATATTTCTTTCTCAGGCGTTATAAAAACAGTGCTCAATGCTACAAAACAGAGCTATTAGGTTGGTGCAAAAATAATGACGGTTTTTGACGTTAAAAATACGACAAAAACCGTCATTATTTTTGCACCAACCTAATATTAAGTATATATTTGTCATTATACATGATACCCACCTTCGATAGTTTGCAAACGTTTCGTGCAAACGTGCAATCATCAGGTGCGAAAATCTGATATTTAGCATCTGATGATTGGACGTTTGCATGAAACTCCGAATCATGCTATCGACGTTGGATATTTACAGTTACATAAAGACAAGACGAATTTGTTAGATTTGTTAGAAATTTTATTAGAGTTTGGATCCACAATGAATTTCTATAGCAAACAGATCAAACCCACAAACTTGTGAAGTAGGCGACAGAAATCGATCTTTCTTGTATATATAAGCATATATATTGAATATTATTGGTATTGTCTTAGTTTGATATTAAAATTTGAATTAAAAGTTTCTTGAATTTTCAATGTTTCTTTTTATATATGATGGGACTTTTTATAGAACTGGGATTTTGTACATTTAGGGATTAGTCGTTGAGTTCTTGCCCGTTGGGTTTTTGATGTTGGATTTTTAATTTTGTACATGTAAACCGGTCTGTTTAAGTCGTTCTCAACTGTCTTCGCCGTCCAGTTAAAACAAAATGTAGCCTATTTAAGAAAGAAATCATTTCTGTTCTGTTGTACTGGAAAATATAATAATTTTTTCTGTATGAGCCATAATTGTGTGGGTTTGTTTCTTTCATCTTGGATATTTACAATTACATAAAAAGAAGACAAGACGAATACAATAGCATTGTTAGAGATTTTTTTTAGAGTTTTGATCTACAATGAATTTCCATAGCAAACAGATCAAACTCGCAAACTTGTGAAGTAGGCGACAGAAATCGATCTTTCTTGTACATATAAGCGTATATATTGGATATTATTAGTATTTTCTCAGTTTGACATTCAAATTTGAATTTAAAGTCCTGATTATCTAGAGCAGAAAGGTTGAACGCTTGGCTCAGAAATTCTCTTCCAACTTCACACTTGACTCAATTGGAGTATGCACATCTGATTTCCCTTCTAGTACAGAGGCTCTACTGATTGATATTTTCATAAACCTTTCACAGGTCTCAGATATTATTTCTAAATTGGACTCCCATAAGGTAAGCGGAGGTGACGTGTCCCAGCTGTCGTCCTAAAGAAATGTTCTCCCGGGCTGGATCGATTTATCTCCAAAATCTACAACTATTGCATCACTGCTTTCTGCTTTCCAGCTTGTTGGAAGTCCTTCTCTGTAGTTCTTGATTTTAAGGATTCTAGAGAAACCTCTAACCCTTTTAACTATCGCCCCTCTTTGTTTCTTACCGCTTTTCGGTAAAGTTTTCGAGGCTTTAATCAATGCTGACAGCATCTTACCTCTCACGACCTACTCTCTAATAAACAATACGGCTTCCGTTTTGCTAGATCTACCGCTAACGGTCATCACTGAATATACAGGGTGTCCATAAAGTTCGTGTGCACTTTAAAAAATTTATAACTTTATTTGTATTTGCGATAGAAATAATTTATAAAAAATGTTATAAAGTTTAATGTACCTAGTTTTAAGTATAGCTAAAATAACTAATGTGATTTCAGGCATTACTGTAAATCAATTGGCAAATGTTTTCCGTGAACTGCAAAATCGTATTCCCTTTTGTATTGCTAATGATGGAGGACATGTTGAAACTTAAATGAAATTTCAACAAAACCTTAAAAAAACATAGATTTACTTCTTTGTAATCATTTTTACAAATTATTTCTATCGCAAATACAAATAAAGTTATAAATTTTTTAAAGTGCACACAAACTTTATGGACACACTGCATATATTACGTTCTTGATAATAAGGGCGAATTTCGAGCTGTGACTCAAGTTGTGATATCTGGAAGGCGTTTGACAGGGTTTGACATGCTGCTCTTCTACGTAAGCTACAGGGCTACGGTATTACTGGACGTGTGTTCGATTTAATCTAATCGTTCCTATCAAATCGTGAAATGAAGGTCGTTTTGAACGGGCTCGCTTCCAGATCCTTTCATTCGAACGTGGGTGTCACCAAGGCTCTCATCAATGATCTTCCTGATGTCATCAGTTCCCTAGTAGGCATTTATGCTGATGACACTACCATTTACTCCTGTCTCAATAGCAAATCCGTCAGAGCCGACAATGTTAACCTGGCTGCTGCCCTTGTAAAAGAACCTCTAATCTGTGGTTAACTGGGGCAAGAAATGGCCCGTAAGTTATTTTAATGCCTCCAAAACAAAACTGTTCTCATTTAACCACCATAGAGAAACACTCCCTGCCCGCCATCAGTATGGCTGACGCTAGACTTTTGGAGAGCAATACACTGCCTGTTCTTGGCCTCATATTTTCAAGTGACTTGCAGTGGAACGCTTGCATCGAATCAATTACTGCATCTACTGCGAGCTAATTTGTGCCACTGTTACGTTCCAGATGGTTTTTCTAGTCAGGGGCCATCATGCAAATTTACAAATTTACCATTCGTCCGTGCACTGACTACTGTTGCTATATCTGGTCAGGTGTTTCTGATACTCATCTCGAAGTTCTTAAATCTAAAGAAGGGTCTGCAATGTTATAGATCCTGACCCAGCATTTCGATTTCAGTCACTTTCTCACCGATGTGACATGGCTTCACTCTTCTTTTTTTTCTACAAATATTTTCATGACAACTGCTCTGATGAGCTTTCTTTTTTTTTCCTCTGGTACCCCGAATACATGAATTTAAGCGTGCTACTAGATTGGCATCTAGGTCCCACCCTTTTACTGTTGAATTACGTAAAAGAAACCGCCACTTCTACTCCAACAGTTTCTTTTCTCGCACTTCCCACCCGTGGAAATCTCCTCCGTTTACTTGCTTCCCTGATACTTACAGTCTTCAAAAATTTAAATTCAACGTCAATCCCCATCTTCTTGAAGTACGTTCAGCTATTATCCGTTCCTCAGTTTCCCATATAGTGATTTTCCAAGCATAGGTTAGATGCGGCGCAAAGCCGAAAGTAGGGGCACCCAGTGAGGATCGAACTCACTACTCAGTCGTAGTCGTTCTAGCGAGACAAGCTTGCTAACGATTACAGTACCTCGAGGTACCCCATCAGTTTCCCTTATACCCAGTCTTTTCTCTCACTTTCACTCTCTGTAACCTTCCTCTTATTAGTGTCGTTTTCGCTTTGCTTGAGGTGAAATTATTTTAAAAAGTGATGAGAGATTTCCTCTAGCAAGGACAGTAAAATGAGTTCAATCCGTGCGTTGTGTAGTGTAAAAAATGACCTATTCTCTGGTTCGATAAAAGGCAAAATGATATAATAAGGATAGACACTCGGATAGAATTAAGTGATACTAGATTTCCTTTATCATGGGCATTAGAAAACGAAGAATCTACCCCCATGTATTGAATAAAGAGTTTAATTTGAAATTTCTGGAAGTTTAACAACTTCATTAACACAACTGGTGCGTACAATGGTTGAAGCACTGGGACAAACAAGAGGTAGATACCAGATACCAGATACCAGATGTAGATATTATTAATCGGTGTATAATAATGACAATTTTTAGTTTCAAAAGTTCGGATAAATTTTAAGAGATTTAATTTTTCATGAAATTTCCCGGTTTTCTTTTCGATCGATTCTCTAAATAAAAATGCTGCCATTTCTCTTTTTTTCCCAGTTTGGTTATCCTCCTCCCGGCTTCTTACCCCCGTCCATGAATTACACACCCATCTTACTACACGACCATAATGAATTGCTCAAAGAGAAAATCTTCGTTCAAAAAATTTGCATTTATTGTGAGCTTATATCCAATCTTTCCAACGTGAAATAAGCTAACGTCACTTTTTCCGGTTTAAGAAGTGGAAATTGGGCAACTGCTATATTCTAACAAATATTATTATTAAAGTGATCCCTCGTTTATCACGGTAGATTGACCCCGTGACCGGTCGCGATAATTGAATTTCCGCGAAGTAGGGACGCCATATTTACAGTATTTATTTAACGTGTATTTGGACTTTTAAAACCCTCCCTGTACTGTTAACAACCCACCCATTACAGTACTCTATTAATTACAAGGCCAACTGTTAAGCAATAACACTTTAGATTTTTTAAAAATAAAGATTGTTACTGTATTCAACACGAAAGAAGTTGAATTAGAATTTGAATGATGATGGGGATGAATTTACTGCGCAGTAGAAATGATGATGATGAAGCTGATGATAACTTCTAATGTGCAGCCGATAATTGTATTTTACGTCTCTTCGGACAGCGGTGCTCTTTCTATTGCTATTTTACGCTTGTTTTGTTGTTCCTAGACCAGGAAATAATATTTATTATTAACATTTTAATGGGTTTAATGAAAAATTTTAGGTGTTCATATATCGCGATTTTTCTAGAATTTTCCAGAAACTCCGCGATATATTTTCCATATATATATTTTAAAAATCCGCAAACTCGTGAATCCGCGATAATAGAACCGCGAATTAGCGAGGGATCAGTGTAATATGAATTTATTTATGATACCAATCGTAAAGTTTTTACTGCGGTTGATATGTGTTTAGTTTAAATTTGGCAAAATCTATTAAGCTTTGCTGATATTCTTCTTTTGACATCAATTCTAGAATCAAAACCAGACTGAAGTTAAATTGTATTCAACACTTGAATGAATGAGTTTCGAAATTAAAATTGTATAATTTAGGTTATATATTTAAGAAAAGATTGCAATTATTTTAAAGACCTTACCATAATTCCTCTCAGAAGATTCGAGATTGTTAATGGTAGAATTATTCAGTAGTCCTTTATTTGTTTATTGAATATATAAATGTTTTTTCATTATTGAATTTTTCTTCATGGGTATGAATCTTTGAGATGACAATGAAAACTCAAGGACAACTTGAACAGTTTTCATCAAATTGCCTATGTCGAAAAATTGAGATTAGAAATTAATTGATAGTCTTTTAGCCTCCCCCCTCCTTGATCAGGATCCTTGTTTCTTCTTGAAGAAAGCCAACATTTTGCGTTCAAAGCATCACAAGGTAAAGAGTTCTCTTTACTCTCAGAGCAAAGAAGTTGGATCTTGAAACCGTTTTTGAGTGCTATTTCTGTCTGAGTGATTATGCCTCATCCTGTTTGAGAAAATGAAGAACTTGTACACTTCCAGTTTATAATAGTCCACTGTATTTTGTATCCATAACACAGATCGATAAACTGGCATATTGACTGACGAGATGGCAGCTTTTTGCTTCTATCTGGGCTGAAGTACTTGTCCTGGGTTAATTGCAATAAGCTGGTATCTTTTTTTTGTAGTTTAGGCTCCAGATAACAGCCCTGTATTCAAGTATGCTTCTGGATTGCAACCATAAGAAATTGGGACCAGCTAAGAAGACAATGTGGACTAAATCAGATTGAATTCAATCATTTTGGGGTTTATAAAAATAAAATTCTTTCTCATTTTGTACACATCAGAAGTTTAAGTTTATAAATTTGAAAGCCAAAAAATATAAAATTAAATAAAAATAAAAAAACATAAAAAAAATTAATAAAGTAAAAATAAAAATAGAATAAAATAAAATAAAAGATAAAGATAAAATAAAATAAAAAATAAAAATAAAATAAAAAAACAAAATAAAATAAAACAAAAAATAAAAAATAAAATAAACAATAAAAAATAAATTAAAATAAAAAAAATTAAAAAATAAAATAAAATAAAAAATAATAAAGTAAAAAATGAAAAATAAAATAGAAAATAAAATAAAATAAAATAAAAATAAAATAAAATAAAGAATAAAAAATAAATAAAATAAAAAATAAAATACATATTGTATTTGCATTTTCCATCTTTTCTTCATCTTTTCTTAATTTTTCTCTTTAATCTCAGGACAAAGATGCTGGATCTTCCAGTCGTTTTAGAGTGCTGTTTCCCAACCTAGCTGAGTGACTACGCCTCGTGTTTTTTGATAACATAAATAAATTGTTCAATTTCGTTATTATTAATTACCAGTCAGTATTTTGTGTACCTCACAAAGACTGGTGAACTGGCGTCTTGACTGAAGACATGGCAGCTCGATTTTGCCTGTATCTGGAGTGAGGCACGCGTCCTTGGCTATTTTTTATAAGTCGTGAGAGAATATGATAAAAAGAAATTGTAGAAAACAAACAATAAAAGAAAAGGAATAAAAGACAAAAACCAAAACCAATAAAACAGACAATAAAGATCAACACTGAATTTAATAGTTTGAAGATCAAAGTTAACTGGAAAGCCAAAAACCGAAAGAAAGTTCAACAAAGAAGAATTTCTAGAGAAGGAAATCTTAGCCTAGAACTTACGGTTCAAGCCATTTCAACTGTAAAATGATGTCACTAATCAAGCACTGAGCTTACATGCATAGCGTCTAGGTACCAAATAGGAAAACTCATCAGAATGATTATCATGGAAATATTTATAGAAAAAGTACAGGGAAATCACGTTACGGTGGTGGTGTGTGTGGGGGAATGACTGAAACCGGGATGTCAAGTTAGGACTAATAAAATTGCAGATTATTATATATATTTTATCAGTAATCTTTAAATACATGACAACAACACCAGACCAGTATACTACTACTACTACTACTACTACTACTAATAATAATAATAAAGAGATATTCTCTTGTAAGTGTTGCGAGCGTCAAGATTCTAAAATTTAAAAGGTTTACAAGCATTTATCTATCTCGTCTCTAATATAAAAATAATAGTTTATAATACATTTTCATCCCCTCCTCCCCTCCAAATTTATTTGTTTCTTCTTTTTTCTTTTTCTTTGCCCGCTTTTTGAAACATCTTCGACGGTTTTCTTTTCCTTCTCTTTTTTCTTCTCCGTCTTTTACCTCTTCTTCTTCATCTCTTCTTCTAACCCTACTCCCTATCCACCTTCACTTTTCGCCCAATTTACACATTGCTAATCCTTCTTCTTCTTCTTCTTCTTCTTTTTTAAAATTTAAATCTGAATTACTCCAATTGGCTCATTCGCTGACTTAAACTCAACGTTGATTCTGATTCCGCAGAACTGGGTTTGTTTTTAACATTCTTTTTTCATTCGTTTTTTTTAGTTACGAGTCGTTTTTTAAAGCTGATCGTTTTGTGTTCATTTTGTTTAGTTCTTTTTTCGTAACAGATTTAATGTTTAGTATAGAGCTTAGAAAAAATTCGCAGTGTGAGATAGGTAAGAAGTAAGGCATGTAGCAACATCAGCACGGCAAAGGGCACTCCTTTAAAGGCAAAGAAGGGCAAAAATATTTTAAGTCAAGTTATAGCGATTGCTGTATGAGTCATACGATTTTTGAATCAAGCACGGGCAACGCCGGGCCATGCTGCTAGTAATGTTCTAATGAAAATGAATTTTTTTATTGATTAATCCAACAGGTTTTTTATTACTTTAGTGGAAACTCATATTAGAATAGACGAACCCTTTATTTATTAACTTGTACATTTATTTATTTTCGTCTACCGTTCTGAATATTCGAGACATCTTATTAAGAAAAAATATGCGCTCTCCGGCGGGATTCGAGCTGGCGGCTTCTGCAGAGTGCCACCTTCATTAGATTCAACAGAAAAGCACTGTTCAGACCATGCTTGATCGGAAAATTATTCAGATAATAAAGTAATTTGTGGAGAGCCACGATTGTTTATGCCATGAAAGGACAAGGAATTTAAATAAAATCATATTCCGTTTATTTATTTATTTATTTTTTGATTGTTCACCCAGTACAATGCCCAAGAGTTCTAGAAGCTAGAGGAGTTACCGAGTAAGGTTATAAAGGAGGAGAGTTCGCCCTTGCATGGAGTATTGCTGTCATATATGGTCCCGTGCCCGCTGTGTTTGTCTCAATGTTCTTGATAAGATCCAGAGACGGATATGCAATGTAATGGGCCCTGATCTGGCATCTCGTCTGCAGTCGCTCTCTCCCAAACGCGCCGTCGCCTCCCTCTGTCTCTTTTACAAATACTTTCACGGTAACTGCTCCGATGAGCCGCTTTCGCTGGTTCCCAAACTTCGTCTAATTTAAGCGCTCAACTAAGCTGGCATCTCGCTCTCACCCTTTTACTAACGAAACTGTTAAATATAGCCGTCTCTTCTACTCCAATAGCTTCATGTCTCGCACCTATCGCCTGTGGAACTCCCTCCCTCTGCCTGTTTCCCTGATAGCTATAATCTTCAACTATTCAAATGTAATGTCAATCGACGTCTCCAGATGCCCTGATCTATCCCCTAACCTTCTCTTCATCCTTTCCTCTATCACTCCTATTTGCTTTAGCTCCAACTCTCTGTAACCCCTTGCGTGCTAGTGGCTTCCCGCCTTGCTTGGGGAGAAACGCTTACAAAAATTAAATAAATAAATAAAAAAGGTAAGAGGAAGGATAGGATAGATATCGGTTGGCCCTGGACATTAAAAGATCAAGATTATTTGCGGCCAAGGAAGCATTCTCTTGGGAGTTTGTTCGACAAAGTAACAGTTCTGGAGAAGAAGCTCTCTGTGTAGAATATTTCTTTTTTATCAAAGGAACAGCAAGGGAATTGCATGGCAGGTTCTAGTTCTGGGAGTCTTAGATGGTGGAACGGATGAATGTAAGTCGTCCAGACATCCGCCATAATAATAGCGATATGTTTGTGAGGTGGCGGCAAAGTTTCCTATGTGGGATAATAGTCGTTTTAAATATTGATTATATCTTCTTTTTTTTTTTTTTTTTATTTATTTACCCCAAGCAAGGAGCAAGGCCACTAAAATACAAAAAGGCTAGTGGGTGTGAAAGAATCATTTCACCCCAAGCAAGGTAGTAATGCCACTAAGACACAAGGTGTTACTGCTGGATGTGAAGAATTAGAATGCAGAAACATTACTAAGGAGCAAAAACAATAGAATAGTAACCAGGAAGACAGTAGATAACGATTGACGTTGCATTTAAATTTTTAAAGATTAACCATTTAAGCCCTAGTTTTTGAATAATTTTAACCCTTCTGCCTGATCTCCTGATTCAAAATTAACAAATAATTGATATGTAATATTTCACGGTAGATATAAAATTAGTTACAAGTGTTTACCCACATTTCAGCCGGTAGCTGGACATTAAGTCATTTTTCTCTACCACTGTTCAACCGGTGGCTGGGCATTACGTCATTTTTTTCTTTACCTCCGGTAAAGCGGTGATCAGGGTCTCAAAGAGTTAACGTTAACTGGAAAACGAGAGTTCTACAAACGAGAAGTGCGAGAAAAGAAACTAGTAGCTTAGAAACTACGGTTAAATCTAGCGAATTCAACAGTATATTGATGAGATCTTGTTGTCATTCTAATACAGCGCTAAAATGCATATGGCCTCGATAGAATATCGAATAGGTAATCCGAAAAGTTACCATGACATTATTTATAGAAAGGGTACAGGGACGCAACTTTACGGCGTCGATATTTGAATTTAATTGTAATTGATTTTTTTAATTGTAGTTTCATATTTGAATTTATTTGTCATTTAATTTAATTTATAATCGATTTAAAAATATGGTAGATTCATATTCAAAATTATTGAAATTTAATTTATCAATTAGTGCCATATTGTTGATTTTTTTTCTGTTTCAGGATGAAGATTGACAGTATAATAAGTTTCCTCTTGCATTCTGAAACAATATGTTCCTCTAGCAGGTGTGACATTTACAGCAAAGGACCCAAATGAAGATGCACTGTTGTAGTTTCAAATGTTTTCTCTGAATTTGACTGAACCGTGACACTATTAAGGATCACTGGTAATAGTTAAAAGGAATATGACACTATCGTGCCACTGGTAGCATGGAAATAGCATTAAAACGGTTAATTTGAAAACCACGTATAGAACTGTAACATTAAAGGGAAATTTACTGAAGCCGAGACGCTAGATCAGGGCCGATAATATTGCTGATTCTTTTTTTTTTTGTATTTTATCAATAATTTCCAAATATATGGCAAGAGCAACGGACCTTATTTGGTGGCAATATTCTAAGCATGGGCGAATGGTACTCTTATAGATAGTAGATCATACTTATTATAAAACCCAGGTTGTGTGTGTGTGTCTGTTCGTTTATATATTGGATCGGATTTCCTACACTTTTCAACCGATTTCAACGAAACTTCACAAGACTACGTAAAATTACCTTGCAGTGGTTTTGACACAATTGTTTTTGCACGAAATCAATTTGAAAATACGATTAAGAGGCATCGCTGTCGCGAGAATAAAAGGGGGACAACTCATATCGAGTTATACTTATTATAAAACCCAAATTGTTTGTTTGTTTGTTTGTTTGTGTGTGTGTGTTTGTTTATATATGGGATCGGATTTCCTACATTTTTCAACCGATTTCAACAAAACTTGACTTTTTTTTTGGCAGTTATTTTTTCTTATTGACTGCACACTTTTTTTCTTTATTTTACATTCAGAATGCTTTAAAAATTCCATTTACAAGACAATTGTTTATAATAAAATTCTATTCAATCGGTAGACTCATAACGATTGAAAACAATGTTTTTGTTTGAGTTTGGGTTTGACCAATTCGTAAAAAAAAAACAACTAATTAAGACATGCGTGTCTGTCAACCTTAAACAATAATCTTTATCAATTTTATTTTTCAGTCTTTATACTTGATCGATACTTGATCTATCTCTTACTGTTACATCCCCGGGCAACGCCGGG
Organism: Acanthosepion lycidas; assembly: GCA_963932145.1. Taxonomy (NCBI): domain Eukaryota; kingdom Metazoa; phylum Mollusca; class Cephalopoda; order Sepiida; family Sepiidae; genus Acanthosepion; species Acanthosepion lycidas. The sequence goes on along the minus strand of OZ010603.1, from coordinate 69,026,473 downwards.
CTCTATTGCTAGTATAGGATAAACTCTGGAGAAAAAATTGTCTCTCACAACGCAGTGAACCAACTTTCTTAGCAGCTGATCTAACAATGGATTCAATATAGTGTTTCCATCTCATGTCAACCGAGAACGTTGGCCAGAGAAGGTGCAATGAGTCACTTTTCTGAAGGTTAGCACGGCCATGATGATGGAAGGCAGAAATGGTGTCTATCAGATGATTAATAGACAGGAGTTTTGTTTTAGAGGCGTTAAAATTAAAAAAAAAAGAAGAAAAGAAGCTATTCTTTGCCCCGTTAACAAGGAGCTGCCAATTTGACTTTATCGAACAGATCAAACTTATTATCGAGACAGGATTAAACTGTTGTCTAATCCACATATCAAGTTGAGCGCTGATGCCATCAGTAAAGTCATTGATGAAAATTAAGAGCAAGGAGGGTTTAAGGATAGAGCCCTGTGGGTCAACTGCATTCGTACAAAAAAGATCCAGAAGAGTGGCCATTTAGGATGACTTTCATTTTACGATTTTGATGAGAAAAACAGTTAATCAATTCGAAAGTTCATCCAGAAATATCATAAACTCTTTTCCCGTAGCTGAGATTCTGACATGTGCTACCACCCCGGGCCAGGGTGGGCTTGGAGACATCAGCAATTAAGAGGTGGTTCCACGCTCCTCAAAACACCCTGATCAGAGGCTTTGCAGTCGGATGTAGTTTATCGTCTTACCCAGGACGGCAGGATTAAAGGTCTGGAACAATAGAATAAGTGTAATCAAGAAGAGGGTAGATAACGATTGACATTGCATTTAAACTTTGGAAGATCAAAATTGACTGGAAAGTATCGAGCCGATAGAGAGTTCCACAAGCGAGAAGTGCGATACAACCTAGACATATATTCAACTTTAAATTGATGAGGCCTGGTTGCCAATCTAGAACTGCTTTTAAATTCATGATGCCTAACTACCAAAGAAAAAAGTTCATCTGAAAAATTACCATGAAAGTGTTCATAGAAAAGGCAAATACGTTACGTTGCCCTGGGAAGAGGACAACTGCAATCGTACATAATGATCTAGAAGATTGGTTAGGGGTCTGTCTATGTTTAATAGAGAGAAGTTTCACTTTGGGGACGTTAAAATGAACAAGCTATTTCTTGCCCCAATTAACAGTAGATTGCAGGTGATTTTTGAGATCAGCTGCCAATTTGAAATGATCAAGCTTACTATCGAGAATGGGTGAAATGGTTGTGCCATCCCCACAGATATTAGGTTGGTGCAAAAATAATGTCGTTTTCTCACATATGTTACTTTTATATATAATTTCTGAATTAATTCATTGATATATATAGCCATGTTATATATCATTTTGAAGCGCGTTTTTCCGCTCTATCGAATCGTGTTATTCGTTACCGTTCTCAATCTCTTCATTCATTTTTTGGCAGGCTTTTCGACAGCATGGACAAAATTCAAATCCGCACGATTATCTTGTTCCAGTTCAAACCAGCCCGAAAAGCTGCCGAGAGGGCTCGTGATATCAATGATGCGTTTGGCCCAGGAACCACTAACGAACGTGTGGCACAACGGTGGTTCAAGAAATTTCGCAATGGTGACGAGAGCCTCGAAGATGAAGACGGTCGCGGCCGGCCGACTGTGGTTGATAACGAACATTTGAAAGCCTTAATTGAAGCCGATCCTCGCAAAACCACACGAGAAGTTGCTGTTGAACTCGAGGTCGACCACTCAACAGTCGTTCGCCATTAAAGCAAATAGGGAAGTCAAAAAAGTTGGATAAATGGATGCCGCATGAATTGAGCGATAATCAAAAAAATCGTCGTCTTCTACGCTCCTTCTGCGCAACAAAAACGACCCATTACTCGAGTGGATTGTGACGTGTGATGAGAAGTGGATCCTCTACGACAACCGGCGACGTTCGGCACAGTGGTTGGATGCCGGAGAAGCTCCACAACACTTCCCGAAGCCGAAATTGCACCAAAAAAAGCTTATGGTGACTGTTTGGTGGTCTGCGGCCGGTCTCAGCCATCACAGCTTCTTGAATCCGGGCGAAACGATTACGGCGGAGAAGTACTACCGACAAATTGACGAAATGTACCAGAAGCTCCAACGTATGTGCCCGAGATTGGTCAATATGAAGGGACCGATTCTCCTCCATGACAACGCTCGCCCGCATGTTGCTCAACTGACCCAACAGAAGCTGAACTTTTGGGCTACGAGACTCTGCCTGATCCGCCATATTCACCTGACCTCTCGCCCACCGATTATCACTTTTTCAAGCATCTCGACAACTTCCTGCGCGAAAAATGCTTCAAAAGCCGAGATGATGCCGAATCGGCCTTCAATGACTTCATCGCTTCCAGAACTCCGGATTTCTATGCTAATGGGATAAATAAACTTGTTTCTTGTTGGCAAAAATGTGTCGATTCTAATGGTTGTTTATTTCGATTAATAAAGTTTATTATGAAAGGAGTTATGATCTTTTGAAGTTGAACGTCAAAAAACGACATTATTTTTGCACCAACTTAATACTAAGTTGAGAGCTGATGCCATCAGGAACAAGGATGGAGCCCTGGGGACACCGGCATTAGTACGAATGGACCACTCCAGTAAGTACCAGACTCATTCGGCTATCCTCTACTAGGCGCTAGATTAGGGCAGAAATAGAGTAATATTGTCATATTTTGACAGGAGCTGTCCAGACCTCACTCTCCAGCATTGATAAAGTTCAAAAGCGTCTCCGAGCCCTTTTGGGCGATGAATTATTCTTCATCCATCAACCTCTCACCCACAGACGGAATGTGGCATGACTCTTGCTGTTTTAACGATACTTTCATGGAAAGTGATCGGACAAACTACATTACCTGACCCGCCGAGGCAAACCTTCACGACAAGAACACGCCATGCCACTTACATAGTATCAAATCACCCACATTCCCTCCGTATTCCATCGGTGAGAAGTAATTTCCACTTGAACAGCTTCTTCCTATGAACCACTACCCTGTGGAACTGAAATCCAACGGAGTGTTTTCCCGGTGACTACAATCTTAACGTATTCAGGGTTAATTGTTATCTCCCTGGCCTATACACACAATTGGCCTCTTAACGTAACACTCTACCTCGAGTGGCCACTGGGCCTTGTAAAGGATGACCCTCACAGTAAAAAAAAGAAACTCGAGAAAAGTTGTCGTTCAGGGCAACTTTTATTTCGCGATTAGATAGGAAAGATTGAAGCAGAAGAAAATTCGTAAGGAGACAGCATAAATTTTTAACTGGCAATAATAAAGCTTTTCAGCTTCTTATTATCTCTTCGTAACGCATTTTGTTATAATTTTGTAATATCATAATAAAATATATGTCCTAAAAAGATCGAAGCAGTACCGGAATCACGACGAGCAGGACACGGACAAGATTTCTATACGGGAACACCACACGTACGGGACGAACGCAGTAGAGACACCGGAAACACAAGCAAAAAAAAAACAAAAAAATAAAATAAAAAATAAAAAAAACAACGAATTTGGATAACGCGAACAAATATCTTTGCTAACACAGGCAATCCCGCTGTGTAGTCAACACGGCATGCTTGTACGTTCTGCTATTTACTTGGTGATATCTTTTTTAAGCAAATCGCCCCGAGCAAGGCGGGAGTGCCACTAGCACGCAAGGGGTTACAGAGAATTGGGAGCAAGAGTAAAGAGGGGTGTTTGGGAAAAGGATAAAAAGAAGGACAGGCATCAAGCCCAAGGCATCAGAAGATGTCGATTGACATTACATTTGAATATTTGAGAATTATAGCTATCAGGGAAGCAGATGATAGGAAGGGAGTTCCACTGACAGGAGGTGCGAGATAAGTGTTGTGGATTCCGAAATGAAAAATCGGTCTCCAATAAATGACAAACGCAAGTACTTAAGATAAGAAATTAAATGCATTTACACAAAATACAAGAGGTCCTGCTGTTAGTAAATCCAGGAACGCCGATTAGTATTAATCAAAGATCGCTATATACAGTCTCGAAGTAAACTTCCTTAGAGTCGGGCGTGCTTGTACCTGTGACTTCTACCTCCAACTCAATCACAATGTCTATGTACTTTCCACTCCATTCCTCTTCTCTATATTCAGACTGACTGACGGTATTTAACGGAAGCAGGTCGAGTCGACTAATATCAAAAAGGGGTGGACTCCATAACAATAAGAAACTACTGGAGTAGAAGTGATGGCTACATTTTGCCGTTTCAACAGTGAATGGGTGTGATCGAGATGCCAGCCAAGTAGCACGATTAAATTTATGCAGTTTGAGAACCAGTGAAAGTAGCTTGTCAGAGCAGTTGCCATGAAAATATTTGTAGAAAAGACAGAGGGAAGCCACAGCATGACAGGATGCCAGATCAGGACCTATCATATTGCATATCAGTCTCTGGATGTTGTCTAGGACCTGAGGTGAACAGCGGGAGCACCAGACCATATATCTCTCTGAGACACAAGGTCGATTTCATGTGGGTCACCCGGGCGCGTACACCCGGGCAAAAACCCCAAATTGCCCAGTCCCCTCACCCGTCACTTGCGCTAGCATGTGTATTGCTATCGACCCCCCCACCTCTTCAGGCAGTTGTTTTCCAATACCCTGGACCTCTCAATATTCTTCAGTTGTGCTCTGTCTGCAGACAGAGACAGGCAAATCAGAGCCGATAACAGCGAGCCAGAAAGCAGACTGCCAAACTCTTCCATGATTTAGTACTGATTTGATACAGCAATTGTTGCACAAGGCCAAAAAAACGGGGCGGGAGATTAGTTAAGGTTGGTCCTCAGTAGCTAATCTGATTTGTGACCCATTCATTCTTTAGAGTATATTCATTCACCATAAGAAATTATCCGTCACCATTTGCTCCATCATATACCAAAACACCTCACCACATACTTGGCACCTACTGCGAAAAAAACACGCTATAAGTTAATAATCCGAATATATAATTATTTACCCGCTGCCCCACGCAGCAAGATGTGGCACAAGGCCGAGATTTAAAGTGGGGTATCCGAGCCCGTAGGCTCGGGCAAAAAATTGACTATAGACCACGGAAAAACGGAGTCAATTTCCCAAGATGACACTGCCCTTCGGCAGAGCCTCGTCTGGGGAATACACTCTGACATGTGTTTTCTGTCATTGTCATTATATTAATATATATATATTAATCGGGTCTTGTCGGGAGCCATGATCGATTAATTCCTACGAGGACATGGCACATAAAAGAAGAGATACTTTCATAAGTCATGGACTTGCAGAATTTGGGTGAGCGTAGATTTTCGCATACGAAGCCTGGCAAAAGGTGACATTGATAGAGCGCCCAATAAGGGACATTGAAATAATGTGTATCTGCTTATATTTCTGAGATGAGGTATAATGTAAACTATTTACATTATTCGGACTATTGTCCTCATCTTTGTCGCCGAAACGTTGTAATAACTATGGCGACAAAGATGACGACACTACTCCGAATGATGTAAATAGTGCACATAATACCTCATCTCAGAAATATAGACAGATACTGAAAGGCCGAAACGTTGTAATAAATATGGCAACAAAGATGAGGACAATAGTCCGAATAATGTAAATAGTGCACATAATACCTCATCTCATAAATATAGACAGATACTGAAAGGCCGAAACGTTGTAATAAATATGGCGACAAAGATGAGGACAATAGTCCGAATAATGTAAATAGTGCACATAATACCTCATCTCAGAAATATAGACAGATACTGAAAGGCCGAAACGTTGTAATAAATATGGCAACAAAGATGATGACAATAGTCCGAATAAAGTAAATAGTTCACATAATAACTCATCTCAAACATATAAACAGATACTGAAAGGCCGAAACGTTGTAATAAATATGGTGACAAAGATGAGGACAATAGACCGAATAATGTAAATAGTGCACATAATAACTCATCTCAGAAACATAGACAGATACTGAAGGGCCGAAACGTTGTAATGAATATGGCGACAAAGATGAGGACAATAGTCCGAATGATGTAAATAGTGTACATAATACCTCATCTCAGAAATATAGACAGATACCGAAAGGCCGAAACGTTGTAATAAATATGCCACCGAAGATGACGACAATAGTCTGAATAATTTAAATAATGTACATAATGTCTCATCTCAGAAATATAGACAGTTATTGAAAGGCCGAAACGTTGTAATAAATATGGCGAAAAAGGTGAGGACAATAGTCCGAATAATGTACATAATACCTCATTTCAGAAATGTAGACAGATACTGACAGGCCGAAACGTTGTAATAAATATGCCACCGAAGATGACGACAATAGTCTGAATAATTTAAATGATGTACATAATGCCTCATCTCAGAAATATAGACAGATACTGGATGGCCGAAACGTTGTAATCAATATGGCGACAAAGATGAGGACAATAGTCCGAATAATGTAAATAGTGCACATAATACCTCATCGCAGAAATATAGACAGATACTGAAAGGCCGAAACGTTGTAATAAATATGGCAACAAAGATGAGGACAATAGTCCGAATAATGTAAATAGTGCACATAATACCTCATCTCAGAAATATAGACAGATACTGAAAGGCCGAAACGTTGTAATAAATATGGCGACAAAGTTGTGACAATAGTCCGAATAATGGAAATAGTGTACATAATACATCATCTCAGAAATATAGACAGATACTGAAAGGCCGAAACGTTGTAATAAATATGGCAACAAAGATGAGGACAATAGTCCGAATGATGTAAATAGTGCACATAATACCTGATCTCAGAAATATAGACAGATACTGAAAGGCCGAAACGTTGTAATAAATATGGCAACAAAGATGAGGACAATAGTCCGAATGATGTAAATAGTGCACACAATACCTCATCTCAGAAATATAGACAGATACTGAAAGGCCGAAACGTTGTAATAAATATGGCGACAAAGATGAGGACAATAGTCCGAATAATGGAAATAGTGTACATAATACCTCATCTCATAAATATAGACAGATACTGAAAGGCCGAAACGTTGTAATAAATATGGCAACAAAGATGAGGACAATAGTCCGAATAATGTAAATAGTGCACATAATACCTCATCTCATAAATATAGACAGATACTGAAAGGCCGAAACGTTGTAATAAATATGGCGACAAAGATGAGGACAATAGTCCGAATAATGTAAATAGTGCACATAATACCTCATCTCATAAATATAGACAGATACTGAAAGGCCGAAACGTTGTAATAAATATGGCGACAAAGATGAGGACAATAGTCCGAATGATGTAAATAGTGCACATAATACCTCATCTCAGAAATATAGACAGATACTGAAAGGCCGAAACGTTGTAATAAATATGGCAACAAAGATGAGGACAATAGTCCGAATAATGTAAATAGTCCACATAATACCTCATCTCATAAATATAGACAGATACTGAAAGGCCGAAACGTTGTAATAAATATGGCAACAAAGATGAGGACAATAGTCCGAATGATGTAAATAGTGCACATAATACCTCATCTCAGAAATATAGACAGATACTGAAAGGCCGAAACGTTGTAATAAATATGGCAACAAAGATGAGGACAATAGTCCGAATGATGTAAATAGTGCACATAATACCTCATCTCAGAAATATAGACAGATACTGAAAGGCCGAAACGTTGTAATAAATATGGCAACAAAGATGAGGACAATAGTCCGAATAATGTAAATAGTGCACATAATACCTCATCTCAGAAATATAGACAGATACTGAAAGGCCGAAACGTTGTAATAAATATGGCGACAAAGATGAGGACAATAGTCCGAATAATGGAAATAGTGTACATAATACATCATCTCAGAAATATAGACAGATACTGAAAGGCCGAAACGTTGTAATAAATATGGCAACAAAGATGAGGACAATAGTCCGAATGATGTAAATAGTGCACATAATACCTCATCTCAGAAATATAGACAGATACTGAAAGGCCGAAACGTTGTAATAAATATGGCAACAAAGATGAGGACAATAGTCCGAATAATGTAAATAGTCCACATAATACCTCATCTCATAAATATAGACAGATACTGAAAGGCCGAAACGTTGTAATAAATATGGCAACAAAGATGAGGACAATAGTCCGAATGATGTAAATAGTGCACATAATACCTCATCTCAGAAATATAGACAGATACTGAAAGGCCGAAACGTTGTAATAAATATGGCAACAAAGATGAGGACAATAGTCCGAATGATGTAAATAGTGCACATAATACCTCATCTCAGAAATATAGACAGATACTGAAAGGCCGAAACGTTGTAATAAATATGGCAACAAAGATGAGGACAATAGTCCGAATAATGTAAATAGTGCACATAATACCTCATCTCATAAATATAGACAGATACTGAAAGGCCGAAACGTTGTAATAAATATGGCGACAAAGATGAGGACAATAGTCCGAATAATGTAAATAGTGCACATAATACCTCATCTCATAAATATAGACAGATACTGAAAGGCCGAAACGTTGTAATAAATATGGCGACAAAGATGAGGACAATAGTCCGAATAATGTAAATAGTGTACATAATACATCATCTCAGAAATATAGACAGATACTGAAAGGCCGAAACGTTGTAATAAATATGGCAACAAAGATGAGGACAATAGTCCGAATGATGTAAATAGTGCACATAATACCTCATCTCAGAAATATAGACAGATACTGAAAGGCCGAAACGTTGTAATAAATAAAGCGACAAAGATGAGCACAATAGTCCGAATAATGTAAATAGTCCACATAATACCTCATCTCATAAATATAGACAGATACTGAAAGGCCGAAACGTTGTAATAAATATGGCAACAAAGATGAGGACAATAGTCCGAATGATGTAAATAGTGCACATAATACCTCATCTCAGAAATATAGACAGATACTAAAAGGGCGAAACGTTGTAATAAATATGGCAACAAAGATGAGGACAATAGTCCGAATGATGTAAATAGTGCACATAATACCTCATCTCATAAATATAGACAGATACTGAAAGGCCGAAACGTTGTAATAAATATGGCGACAAAGATGAGGACAATAGTCCGAATAATGTAAATAGTGCACATAATACCTCATCTCAGAAATATAGACAGATACTGAAAGGCCGAAACGTTGTAATAAATATGGCAACAAAGATGAGGACAATAGTCCGAATAATGTAAATAGTGCACATAATACCTCATCTCAGAAATATAGACAGATACTGAAAGGCCGAAACGTTGTAACAAATATGGCAACAAAGATGAGGACAATAGTCCGAATAATGTAAATAGTGCACATAATACCTCATCTCAGAAATATAGACAGATACTGAAAGGCCGAAACGTTGTAATAAATATGGCAACAAAGATGATGACAATAGTCCGAATAAAGTAAATAGTTCACATAATAACTCATCTCAAACATATAAACAGATACTGAAAGGCCGAAACGTTGTAATAAATATGGCAACAAAGATGAGGACAATAGACCGAATAATGTAAATAGTGCACATAATAACTCATCTCAGAAACATAGACAGATACTGAAGGGCCGAAACGTTGTAATAAATATGGCGACAAAGATGAGGACAATAGTCCGAATAATGGAAATAGTGTACATAATACATCATCTCAGAAATATAGACAGATACTGAAAGGCCGAAACGTTGTAATAAATATGGCAACAAAGATGAGGACAATAGTCCGAATGATGTAAATAGTGCACATAATACCTCATCTCAGAAATATAGACAGATACTGAAAGGCCGAAACGTTGTAATAAATATGGCAACAAAGATGAGGACAATAGTCCGAATAATGTAAATAGTCCACATAATACCTCATCTCATAAATATAGACAGATACTGAAAGGCCGAAACGTTGTAATAAATATGGCAACAAAGATGAGGACAATAGTCCGAATGATGTAAATAGTGCACATAATACCTCATCTCAGAAATATAGACAGATACTGAAAGGCCGAAACGTTGTAATAAATATGGCAACAAAGATGAGGACAATAGTCCGAATGATGTAAATAGTGCACATAATACCTCATCTCAGAAATATAGACAGATACTGAAAGGCCGAAACGTTGTAATAAATATGGCAACAAAGATGAGGACAATAGTCCGAATAATGTAAATAGTGCTCATAATACCTCATCTCAGAAATATAGACAGATACTGAAAGGCCGAAACGTTGTAATAAATATGGCAACAAAGATGAGGACAATAGTCCGAATGATGTAAATAGTGCACATAATACCTCATCTCAGAAATATAGACAGATACTGAAAGGCCGAAACGTTGTAATAAATATGGCAACAAAGATGATGACAATAGTCCGAATAAAGTAAATAGTTCACATAATAACTCATCTCAAACATATAAACAGATACTGAAAGGCCGAAACGTTGTAATAAATATGGCAACAAAGATGAGGACAATAGACCGAATAATGTAAATAGTGTACATAATAACTCATCTCAGAAACATAGACAGATACTGAAGGGCCGAAACGTTGTAATAAATATGGCGACAAAGATGAGGACAATAGTCCGAATAATGGAAATAGTGTACATAATACATCATCTCAGAAATATAGACAGATACTGAAAGGCCGAAACGTTGTAATAAATATGGCAACAAAGATGAGGACAATAGTCCGAATAATGTAAATAGTGCACATAATACCTCATCTCAGAAATATAGACAGATACTGAAAGGCCGAAACGTTGTAATAAATATGGCAACAAAGATGATGACAATAGTCCGAATAAAGTAAATAGTTCACATAATAACTCATCTCAAACATATAAACAGATACTGAAAGGCCGAAACGTTGTAATAAATATGGCAACAAAGATGAGGACAATAGACCGAATAATGTAAATAGTGCACATAATAACTCATCTCAGAAACATAGACAGATACTGAAGGGCCGAAACGTTGTAATAAATATGGCGACAAAGATGAGGACAATAGTCCGAATAATGGAAATAGTGTACATAATACATCATCTCAGAAATATAGACAGATACTGAAAGGCCGAAACGTTGTAATAAATATGGCAACAAAGATGAGGACAATAGTCCGAATGATGTAAATAGTGCACATAATACCTCATCTCAGAAATATAGACAGATACTGAAAGGCCGAAACGTTGTAATAAATATGGCAACAAAGATGAGGACAATAGTCCGAATAATGTAAATAGTCCACATAATACCCCATCTCATAAATATAGACAGATACTGAAAGGCCGAAACGTTGTAATAAATATGGCAACAAAGATGATGACAATAGTCCGAATAAAGTAAATAGTTCACATAATAACTCATCTCAAACATATAAACAGATACTGAAAGGCCGAAACGTTGTAATAAATATGGCAACAAAGATGAGGACAATAGACCGAATAATGTAAATAGTGCACATAATAACTCATCTCAGAAACATAGACAGATACTGAAGGGCCGAAACGTTGTAATAAATATGGCGACAAAGATGAGGACAATAGTCCGAATAATGGAAATAGTGTACATAATACATCATCTCAGAAATATAGACAGATACTGAAAGGCCGAAACGTTGTAATAAATATGGCAACAAAGATGAGGACAATAGTCCGAATAATGTAAATAGTGCACATAATACCTCATCTCAGAAATATAGACAGATACTGAAAGGCCGAAACGTTGTAATAAATATGGCAACAAAGATGATGACAATAGTCCGAATAAAGTAAATAGTTCACATAATAACTCATCTCAAACATATAAACAGATACTGAAAGGCCGAAACGTTGTAATAAATATGGCAACAAAGATGAGGACAATAGACCGAATAATGTAAATAGTGCACATAATAACTCATCTCAGAAACATAGACAGATACTGAAGGGCCGAAACGTTGTAATAAATATGGCGACAAAGATGAGGACAATAGTCCGAATAATGGAAATAGTGTACATAATACATCATCTCAGAAATATAGACAGATACTGAAAGGCCGAAACGTTGTAATAAATATGGCAACAAAGATGAGGACAATAGTCCGAATGATGTAAATAGTGCACATAATACCTCATCTCAGAAATATAGACAGATACTGAAAGGCCGAAACGTTGTAATAAATATGGCAACAAAGATGAGGACAATAGTCCGAATAATGTAAATAGTCCACATAATACCTCATCTCATAAATATAGACAGATACTGAAAGGCCGAAACGTTGTAATAAATATGGCAACAAAGATGAGGACAATAGTCCGAATGATGTAAATAGTGCACATAATACCTCATCTCAGAAATATAGACAGATACTGAAAGGCCGAAACGTTGTAATAAATATGGCAACAAAGATGAGGACAATAGTCCGAATGATGTAAATAGTGCACATAATACCTCATCTCAGAAATATAGACAGATACTGAAAGGCCGAAACGTTGTAATAAATATGGCAACAAAGATGAGGACAATAGTCCGAATAATGTAAATAGTGCACATAATACCTCATCTCAGAAATATAGACAGATACTGAAAGGCCGAAACGTTGTAATAAATATGGCAACAAAGATGAGGACAATAGTCCGAATGATGTAAATAGTGCACATAATACCTCATCTCAGAAATATAGACAGATACTGAAAGGCCGAAACGTTGTAATAAATATGGCAACAAAGATGAGGACAATAGTCCGAATAATGTAAATAGTGCACATAATACCTCATCTCAGAAATATAGACAGATACTGAAAGGCCGAAACGTTGTAATAAATATGGCAACAAAGATGATGACAATAGTCCGAATAAAGTAAATAGTTCACATAATAACTCATCTCAAACATATAAACAGATACTGAAAGGCCGAAACGTTGTAATAAATATGGCAACAAAGATGAGGACAATAGTCCGAATAATGGAAATAGTGTACATAATAACTCATCTCAGAAACATAGACAGATACTGAAGGGCCGAAACGTTGTAATAAATATGGCGACAAAGATGAGGACAATAGTCCGAATAATGGAAATAGTGTACATAATACATCATCTCAGAAATATAGACAGATACTGAAAGGCCGAAACGTTGTAATAAATATGGCAACAAAGATGAGGACAATAGTCCGAATGATGTAAATAGTGCACATAATACCTCATCTCAGAAATATAGACAGATACTGAAAGGCCGAAACGTTGTAATAAATATGGCAACAAAGATGAGGACAATAGTCCGAATGATGTAAATAGTGCACATAATACCTCATCTCAGAAATATAGACAGATACTGAAAGGCCGAAACGTTGTAATAAATATGGCAACAAAGATGAGGACAATAGTCCGAATAATGTAAATAGTCCACATAATACCTCATCTCATAAATATAGACAGATACTGAAAGGCCGAAACGTTGTAATAAATATGGCAACAAAGATGAGGACAATAGTCCGAATGATGTAAATAGTGCACATAATACCTCATCTCAGAAATATAGACAGATACTGAAAGGCCGAAACGTTGTAATAAATATGGCAACAAAGATGAGGACAATAGTCCGAATAATGTAAATAGTGCACATAATACCTCATCTCATAAATATAGACAGATACTGAAAGGCCGAAACGTTGTAATAAATATGGCGACAAAGATGAGGACAATAGTCCGAATAATGTAAATAGTGCACATAATACCTCATCTCAGAAATATAGACAGATACTGAAAGGCCGAAACGTTGTAATAAATATGGCAACAAAGATGAGGACAATAGTCCGAATAATGTAAATAGTGCACATAATACCTCATCTCAGAAATATAGACAGATACTGAAAGGCCGAAACGTTGTAATAAATATGGCAACAAAGATGAGGACAATAGTCCGAATAATGTAAATAGTGCACATAATACCTCATCTCAGAAATATAGACAGATACTGAAAGGCCGAAACGTTGTAATAAATATGGCAACAAAGATGATGACAATTGTCCGAATAAAGTAAATAGTTCACATAATAACTCATCTCAAACATATAAACAGATACTGAAAGGCCGAAACGTTGTAATAAATATGGCAACAAAGATGAGGACAATAGACCGAATAATGTAAATAGTGCACATAATAACTCATCTCAGAAACATAGACAGATACTGAAGGGCCGAAACGTTGTAATGAATATGGCGACAAAGATGAGGACAATAGTCCGAATGATGTAAATAGTGTACATAATACCTCATCTCAGAAATATAGACAGATACTGAAAGGCCGAAACGTTGTAATAAATATGCCACCGAAGATGACGACAAGAGTCTGAATAATTTAAATAATGTACATAATGCCTCATCTCAGAAATATAGACAGATACTGGATGGCCGAAACGTTGTAATCAATATGGCGACAAAGATGAGGACAATAGTCCGAATAATGTAAATAGTGCACATAATACCTCATCTCATAAATATAGACAGATACTGAAAGGCCGAAACGTTGTAATAAATATGGCGACAAAGATGAGGACAATAGTCCGAATAATGCAAATAGTGTACATTATACCTCATCTCAGAAATATAGACAGATACTAAAGGGCCGAAACGTTGTAATAAATATGCCACCGAAGATGACGACAAGAGTCTGAATAATTTAAATAATGTACATAATGCCTCATCTCAGAAATATAGACAGATACTGGATGGCCGAAACGTTGTAATCAATATGGCGACAAAGATGAGGACAATAGTCCGAATAATGTAAATAGTGCACATAATACCTCATCTCAGAAATATAGACAGATACTGAAAGGCCGAAACGTTGTAATAAATATGGCAACAAAGATGAGGACAATAGTCCGAATAATGTAAATAGTGCACATAATACCTCATCTCAGAAATATAGACAGATACTGAAAGGCCGAAACGTTGTAATAAATATGGCAACAAAGATGAGGACAATAGTCCGAATAATGTAAATAGTGCACATAATACCTCATCTCAGAAATATAGACAGATACTGAAAGGCCGAAACGTTGTAATAAATATGGCAACAAAGATGATGACAATAGTCCGAATAAAGTAAATAGTTCACATAATAACTCATCTCAAACATATAAACAGATACTGAAAGGCCGAAACGTTGTAATAAATATGGCAACAAAGATGAGGACAATAGACCGAATAATGTAAATAGTGCACATAATAACTCATCTCAGAAACATAGACAGATACTGAAGGGCCGAAACGTTGTAATGAATATGGCGACAAAGATGAGGACAATAGTCCGAATGATGTAAATAGTGTACATAATACCTCATCTCAGAAATATAGACAGATACTGAAAGGCCGAAACGTTGTAATAAATATGCCACCGAAGATGACGACAAGAGTCTGAATAATTTAAATAATGTACATAATGCCTCATCTCAGAAATATAGACAGATACTGGATGGCCGAAACGTTGTAATCAATATGGCGACAAAGATGAGGACAATAGTCCGAATAATGTAAATAGTGCACATAATACCTCATCTCATAAATATAGACAGATACTGAAAGGCCGAAACGTTGTAATAAATATGGCGACAAAGATGAGGACAATAGTCCGAATAATGCAAATAGTGTACATTATACCTCATCTCAGAAATATAGACAGATACTAAAGGGCCGAAACGTTGTAATAAATATGCCACCGAAGATGACGACAAGAGTCTGAATAATTTAAATAATGTACATAATGCCTCATCTCAGAAATATAGACAGATACTGGATGGCCGAAACGTTGTAATCAATATGGCGACAAAGATGAGGACAATAGTCCGAATAATGTAAATAGTGCACATAATACCTCATCTCAGAAATATAGACAGATACTGAAAGGCCGAAACGTTGTAATAAATATGGCAACAAAGATGAGGACAATAGTCCGAATAATGTAAATAGTGCACATAATACCTCATCTCAGAAATATAGACAGATACTGAAAGGCCGAAACGTTGTAATAAATATGGCAACAAAGATGAGGACAATAGTCCGAATAATGTAAATAGTGCACATAATACCTCATCTCAGAAATATAGACAGATACTGAAAGGCCGAAACGTTGTAATAAATATGGCAACAAAGATGATGACAATAGTCCGAATAAAGTAAATAGTTCACATAATAACTCATCTCAAACATATAAACAGATACTGAAAGGCCGAAACGTTGTAATAAATATGGCAACAAAGATGAGGACAATAGACCGAATAATGTAAATAGTGCACATAATAACTCATCTCAGAAACATAGACAGATACTGAAGGGCCGAAACGTTGTAATGAATATGGCGACAAAGATGAGGACAATAGTCCGAATGATGTAAATAGTGTACATAATACCTCATCTCAGAAATATAGACAGATACTGAAAGGCCGAAACGTTGTAATAAATATGCCACCGAAGATGACGACAAGAGTCTGAATAATTTAAATAATGTACATAATGCCTCATCTCAGAAATATAGACAGATACTGGATGGCCGAAACGTTGTAATCAATATGGCGACAAAGATGAGGACAATAGTCCGAATAATGTAAATAGTGCACATAATACCTCATCTCATAAATATAGACAGATACTGAAAGGCCGAAACGTTGTAATAAATATGGCGACAAAGATGAGGACAATAGTCCGAATAATGCAAATAGTGTACATAATACCTCATTTCAGAAATATAGACAGATACTAAAATACCGAAACGTTGTAATAAATATGGCAACAAATATGTGGACAATAGTGCAAATGATGTAAATAGTGTAGTGTGCATCTGTTTCTTCTCAAAGATTTATTACTGATAAAGTAATTGTTGCACAAGGCGGAGGATGTGGGGAGACTGGCAAGTTTGGTCCTCATCACCTATCTTATCGGACTGACGACACATTCATTCGTTAGAATATATTGATTCACCATAAGAATTTATGCGTCAACATTCATACACCAAAATTCCTCAGACACACAGGGAACCTATTGTGTAAAAATCGCTACATGAATTATAAAAATCGACATGTACAACAAATACTGCCAAAATTTTCCTCTTCTCAGAAAATGTGTCTGATTTTATGGAGCCTAAAACTGTACCAGTTGGCAAGCTTGTTGGCATTTACATAGCTAACACCGCTAATCTCATGGAGAAGCTGGTAAAGACTTCCTTTTTTCATTATCAAGCCGTTCCGGTGGTCGCATCTGCTCTTATACAGGCAGGGCAGCCATGTGCAGTCTTTCCACAGAAGCAGCACACTAGACGTCGCTTCTTTGACCGACGGGGTGTGGGTATCTGTAGTAATTGGCTTCTCCGTCTGCATTTCGCATCCCTTACAGTTCCTGTTAGTAAACCCTGGGATTACCAAAATGAAAAGTATCGTCCCTTGTGGGGAAGTGGATAGATCAAGAATTTAGTGGGCGAAAAGCAAGCGTTAAGTGTTTTGTTAGAAAAAAGATCGTACAGGTTTAATTAATAAGATCCTTATATTTAAGTTATTATCAGATGGAAGACACATGCAAAGAACTTTCGACAATTTCAAATTATGATCTTCAGTTATATGTATTGATAGTAAGTTAATGTCTTATTAAGTGTTGCTAGCGAAGTGATTTCGCCATTAATCACATTATCAATGATATTCAATTCTTTGTATAAATTGTTTCTTTATGATATAAAATATAAGCTGTACACTCTCATATATATATATATATATATATATATATATATATATATATATATATATATATATATATATATATATATATATGAATTGAAGTGAGTTGTGAACCTGGGTTTCACGCTATTTATATTAATATTATATATTATTTATTATAGATAATTATATTATTTAATGAAACATGTTTGAATGAATATATGCTGCCTATATATATATATATATATATATATATATATATATATATATATATGGGCATATATATATATATATATATATATATATGTAGGCAGCATATATAGATGCAATTTTTTATCTATGTCTATAAAAGGCAGGATGTGTGTGTGTGTGTGTGTGTGTGTGTGTGTAACGAATGCACGGCCGCAGTTTTTGACGGATTTGCACCAAAATCTACATGCACATGCCCCAAGTTAGTGAAAGGCCAAGACCAACGTTGCATTTCCCAACTCCCATCGATAATAGAAATAATCTATTTTTTCATCCTTCTACGGCAGTTTTCATGTAGTTTGCGGCCATTTTCTACTGGCCAGAGTGAGAGCCTATAGCTGGTTGCCACAAATAGGCAAGAAGATTCTATTGGCAAGCGTGAGAGCCAAGAGCTGACTGACACGAATTTTCACTAGCATGCTAGCATCCAAAAAAAAAAATCAATAGCTGCATTCGTCACAAGTGACAAAAATTTAAGTCTGCATGGCACTTTACACCAAGCGGCTCATTCGCTTGCTTAAACTCAACGTTGATTCTGATTCCGCAGAACTGGGTTCGGTGTGAAAAAGTATTCGTTGTTAACATTCTTTTTTCATTCGGTTTTTCCAGTTACGAGTCCTTTTTTAAAGCTGATCGTTTTGTGTTCATTTTGTTTAGTTCTTTTTTCGTAACATATTGAATGTTTAGTATAGAGCTTAGAAAAAATTGGCAGAGTGAGATAGGCAAGAAGTAAGGTATGTAGCAACATCAGCACGGCAAAGGGCACTCCTTTAAAGACAAGGAAGTGCAAAAATATTTTAAGTCAAGTTATAGCAATTGCTGTATGAGTCGTACGATTTTTGAATCAAGCACGGGCAACGCCAGGCCATGCTGCTAGTATATATTATTTATATATTATATATGCGCGGTACTTATTAGAAAGCGCTCAATATCAGAGATAGAGCTAACATTTTTAGTAGGATTGATGTGAGTTTGTGACCCTGGGTTTTACGCTTTTGCGATCGTCAGACAAACTGATCGCAAAAGCGTGAAAGCCAGGGTCACAAACTCACATCAATCCAACCAAATATATATATATATATATATATATATATATATATATATGTGTGAAACAAAAAATGATAATGGTCGGAGCTGAAGAACACCAGGAAACGGTGGTATTAAAAAGTGTTCAATAGACGTGTGACAAAAATAAAATAAAAATAACATGCAGAGCTTTTAAATTTAAAAATCAGGAGATCAGTTGAATCCGCTACCCTGGTTTCAACCTTACGGTCTCCTCAGGCTATTTTTATCAAATAACCTCTTAACGCTTTATTTTTCCCAAAAAACTAATGAACTCTATATGATTTTCAAGAATGAAAGAAAGAAAGAAACGCACGACATAGAAAAAGAGGAGGAGAATGTGAAGAAGGAAGGAGAAAAAAAAGGGAAAGGGAAGAAAAGTGAGTGTATTATAAAAGTATTTGTGCGGGTGGGGTTAAATTGAAATGTTATTTTTTTATTATTTTTATTTTTTTTATCCAGCCTCATATAAGATTGAAACCAGGATAACGGATTCAACTCACCTCTTGATTTTTAAAGATTTTTAAAGCATATATATATATATATATATATATATATACACATAAATACCACACACACACACACATATATATATATATATACATACAAATCTCTCTCTCTCTCTCTCTCTATATATATATATATATATATATATATATATATGTATATATACTTTTTTAAGACATTTTTATGTTTATACATTCTTTTCATAGATACAAATATTTAAGTAAATGCTCTGTTTATAATAAACAGTAATAAACAACATTTACCGGCCTGAATGTTTCTGGGAAAATTTCTCGGACAGTCAGGTCGGTAAATATTATTAATACTGTTTATTATAAACAGAGCATTTACTTAAATATTTCTATCGATAAAAAGAATGTATAAACATAAAAATGTCTTAAAATAATTGTCGGACTTTGACCATTCCATAATATATATATATATATATATATATATATATATATATATATATATATATATATGAGTGATTGAAAATAACCAACATCATTATTGAATATTTGTTCCATGGCGTATGTAATATCAATTAAGACAGTAAATATTGGCTTCAAGATCTTTCATTGAAAACTTCATACGTTTGTTTACGAACGAAACAGTTTTTTTTTTTCACGACTTCCCCCAAAACTGGAAATCTAAAGGCAGCATGTGTGTACATTCGCATGTATTAAGTGTGATTGTGGAAGAATTAAAACATCTAAGTCTTCATTTGATAAGCTTTGACTCGAGCAGGCGATTACAAAATTGAATGACCGCCAGCGGAGAAGAAAAATGACTCAATAACCTCAGCCATGAGGAAAAGAAAGAAAAAAACATACTCAAGATAAGAACGCTATTCTCCGACCTTTTCTTCCGAGGATTTCCGTTTTTTACTTTCTTTTTTTTTTTTTTTTTTTTTTTTTTTTTAATGTTCTTTCTTTTGTCGTAGGCCTTCTCGTTGGGTAGACATGGATGCTTGTGGGTATAACTGCTGTACTTTTTGTTTCTGTGAGCCGGCACATCTACATATGAGTTTCTTTGTTTATTCTGCTGTTCATTGAAAAAGAACCAGCGGGGATAGTAACGAAGAAGTAGTGGCCTTGTTATCCGCGATGAAATCGTTTTCTTTGCAGCCTGATTTCCCAAGAGAGCCGCTCATTAATGAGACATACAGCTTGAACTGCAATAATAATGAAACGACAGTAGTTTGATGTTGGCGAGATCAGTTTATCGTGTGTAACACGACAGAATGCAATAATAAATAACGCTTTTGAACTGAGAGGGAGATTCAACAGGTTTGTCGTACACTTAAACTGGCATCACATTCACTGCCTCACTTCTCTTTCAATCTATCTATCTATCTATCTATCTATCTATCTATCTCGGTCTATTCCGATCTATCTATCTATCTATCTATCTATCTATCTATCTCGGTCTGTTCCGATCTATCTATCTATCTATCTATCTATCTATCTATCTATCTATCTATCTATCTCGGTCTGTTCCGATCTATCTATCTATCTATCTTAAGGAAAATACATTCTTTTATTCTATCTATCTATCTATCTATCTATCTATCTATCTATCTATCTATCTATCTATCTATCTAAGGTTGTTTCTATCTATCTATCTATCTATCTATCTATCTATCTATCTATCTCGGTCTATTTCAATCTATCTATCTATCTATCTATCTATCTATCTATCTATCTATCTCGGTCTATTCCGATCTATCTATCTATCTATCTATCTATCTATCTATCTATCTATCTATCTATCTATGTATCTAAGGTTGTTCCTATCTATCTATCTATCTATCTATCTATCTATCTATCTCGGTCTATTCCGATCTATCTATCTATCTATCTATCTATCTATCTATCTATCTATCTATCTAAGGTTGTTCCTATCTATCTATCTATCTATCTATCTATCTATCTCGGTCTATTCCGATCTATCTATCTATCTATCTATCTATCTATCTATCTATCTATCTATCTATCTATCTATCTATCTAAGGTTGTTCCTATCTATCTATCTATCTATCTATCTATCTATCTCGGTCTGTTCCGATCTATCTATCTATCTATCTATCTATCTATCTATCTCAGTCTATCTCAGTCTATTACGATCTATCTATCTATCTATCTATCTATCTATCTATCTATCTATCTATCTATCTATCTATATATCTATCTATCTGAGTCTATCTCAGTCTATTACGATCTATCTATCTATCTATCTATCTATCTATCTATCTATCTATCTATCTATCTATCTATCTATCTCAGTCTATCTCAGTCTATTACGATCTATCTATCTATCTATCTATCTATCTATCTATCTATCTATCTATCTATCTATCTATCTATCTGTCTTAAGGAAAATACATTCTTTTATTCCCGTGATGCTATTTTGTGACAGTAATTCATTCGCTTCTACGCAGTCGGTGATCTTTGTGTCATTTGACTGAAATGCTGGGTTGAATTTAAGTGATTCAGTGATTAGCACGAAAACAACAACGACAACAAAAACAAAAAGAAATATCCCAAGCCACAACAACAACAACAACAGGAACCACATATCCAAACGAATAAGAAAGAAAACGAAAAATTAACAACAATAAAAAGGAGAAGCAAAATTAACAAAACAATTAACAAATAAATGAACACGCAGTTATCCTTCCTTTTGGACAAAAATAAAATCGAAAAACCATTTTAAATTAGAAAATGTCCGATAAGACCTACCATCACTTGTCTATGACCAAATTTTAAGACAGGTAAAAGTAAAAGTAAATTAAGATTAACTATCAAACTGCAAGAAGAGTTATTGATTCATTTTTACGGCTTATCAACCATTTACAGGTTATTTAAAGCCAGAAAATAATTTATATTGTAATAATTATAATTTTGCAAATAATGGCTTCGTGATATTCGTCTAACTAAATAAATCATTCCTGTGGGTGGGGATGAGGTGCATTTATACCTAACCAGGATTTAATTAAAAAAAAAAAAACAAGAAATGATAGGGTGTATATGAAGTGGGAGATCAATTTTATAATACAACCAGTATATAAACAGATCCCTCACTTTGTGGCCACGGTAGTTTCTATACATTTATATCCCAGAGAGTGTAAATAAATATAAAAAAAACGTATCTGATCAGGACTGGCTGTAACAGGAAATTTGTCCAAATCGTGTAACAGCATTCGACAATTGTTCATCCCACAAAATGTTTAATATCTAAAAAAAAAAAACAAAAAAAAAAAAAACACTAAACTAATTGAGTTTCTTTTTTCCAGATTTTCAGATAAGACGTTTAGCCATCTTGTTTTAAGAATCACTGGAAAACCCTTTAAGGTATTCAGCAAGAAAGAGAAGAGGTTAAAATCCTTTTGTGTCTGCGCCACTGTCATCTCAACTGAGCAATGGTGTAGGGAAAAGATCATTCAGGCCTTCAGTAATGGTGACAACATTCATGATCTGGTTTCCATCTTCAAAGTCCATTCAAGAACCATCAAGAGAACGGTGAATAATCTTAAAAAAAAAAAGGGAACAGTAGAGAAGAGAATCTGGATCAGAAAGAGGTATTACCATGTCAACTTAGAGCTAAAGAGACCAAATAAGAAAAGATTAAACTCAATTCATAATACGTTTGGCACGAGGGAGAGAAGTTTCAGCTATGACAGTTCAAAGAACAGTGAAAAAAACTTGGAAATGAAAACGTACGCGAAACGTTTGAGGCAACTTGCTACTCCAGGACAGAAAGTTAGAGAGGATTAGACAGGGCGAAGATCATTGTGAGAATTGGAATATGATCGTGGATATATATATATATATATATATATATATATATTGTTAAGGGATCTTACCCATAATACTAATAATGGACTATTCCATACTTAATAAATACTGCGCCAGAGGAGTAGGCAAGGAGTCCGTCGCTCAACTCTTGAACGACAGCTCGGTTGAACTCTCTGCTTTCAGGCGGGGAGGAACCCGAAGGAGGCTACGCCGAAGGGCGGATTCGCTTTCGGGGAGGTAAACCGACCCGTAACCCGTTTATACGGGTTCAATGGGCATATTTTTGGCCGAGCCCACGGGCTCGGAGATCCCACGGGCTCGGAGATCCCACGGGCTCGGAGATCCCACGGGCTCGGAGATCCCACGTTAAAAAGACCTTGTGCCACATGACACCCTCGTGTGTGTGTGGGGGGTTGACTGTATATCGCCAGTCGCTCACTTCGTTGAACTCTCTCCCTTCGGGCGGAGAGGAACCCGAACGAGGCTACGCCGAAGAGCGGAGTCTCGTTCGGGGAGGTAAACCGCCCCTGAACCAGTTTATACGGGTTCAATGGGCATATTTTTGGGCCGAGCCCACAGGCTCGGAAAACCCACAATAAATAACCGACATTGTGTCACATGTTGACCCAGTGGTGGTGGTGTTTGGGTTGACTGAATATCGTCAGTCGTTCACTTTCTGACTTACTGTTCGGTTGAACTCTCTGCCCTCGGGCGGGGAGGAACCCGAAGGAGGCCACGTCAAAGGGCGGATCCTACATTAAATAACCGGTCTTGAACCACATGATGCCCCAGTGGTGGGGGGTGACTGAATATCGCCAGTAGTTCAAGTCGAGTCAAGAGTCGAGTCAGAGGCAGTCCAAAACAGAGTCGCATTCAGACAAGTACAGCAAGACATTGGAATAGTGATACTGGTCAAGACTACATTATTCTCTATACTAACCCTGATTTTTCAAACTAACACTTCTACTTCTCTGTATATATTCCTGTTTGTAATATATCTGTGTTATTCCATACCTGTGTTCGAGTTCTTCTTTATTGGTTCTACCTTGGACTATCACTGTGGTACAAGGAACCGGACCACAACACACACACACACACACACACACACACACACACACATATATATATATATATATATATAAATGAAATTGAACATTGAAGTCAACACTCAGAGGCGACAGGCTGTTTTATGCTAGGCGCAATCGTCAGGTCACATACATGCACCCTATCTCTGATATTAAGCACTTTATACCATAAATGTAGCACACTTTAAAACTATATTTCTTCCTATATATATATATATATATATATATCATTTTCATTTGTGATCGATTTTATCACGATGCTTGGAAAATTATACATTATTATTGCTCTAAGTAGAGTCCAATAGTGTTATAAAACCTCGGAGAATTCCAGTAAGACATCTTTAATCATTTCTAAGATACAACAGTTCAGAGCTTAATCTAATAATTGGACAATTTTGATGTTATACGATTTGGACAATTTTGCTGTTAGCCCGGTATATCCTTGCTTGATTAATTCGTCTTCTATTGCTTACCAGCCCTATGCAGATTATTTAAAGCCACAATTTTTTTTTACATTGTATGTTTTTCTTTTTTGAGATAATAATTATTTAGTGTTACAGGTCTTACTAATTAACCCATAGTTTGGGGGTAAGTAGAGGATTCAAGATTCATAGCTTTCCCGGGAGTATTTGTGCATAAATGAATGCAACGAAACCTTCTGGAATTGGAATTCAGCTTTCCGATTGGCAATTCCGAGCCATTATCCATGAGAGCACCGACACAACCAAGCTCACATCACCTGGTACTGGCCAGGCTCGTTGTTGCTTAACTTCGATGATAGTAAACTGCAAGAAGGCAGAAAGTATGGTTATCTGTAAGAGAAATGCCCAAGAGGTTACAAATTCTAGATGTAAACATCAAGTGGATGTAGAAGATTAAATATCTGGAAATCATTTTAACAGAGATGAAAAAAATGCGACTTCAAGATGGCGACAGACACTGGAGAAGCGAAAGAGGCATTTCAAAAGCCAAGTAAGATGCTGAGAAACTGAAATATTTTCCGCTAGAAACAAAGAAAAAACCGCTAG
>OZ010603.1:68988528-68998528 GCA_963932145.1 Acanthosepion lycidas | reverse complement strand
AGAATAACATGAATGAAATGACAATGTCCGCCACCTTTCAAAAAAAATAAATAAATAAAATAAAAAAAATAAAAAACAAAATACCCCCCACGCAAAAAAAAACAACAAAAAAACCTACGTTGGATTTGCTTCTAAGATTGAATTACTTTATTAGATTACACACAATCATTACTCCTTCCATTGACGTGCTTTTAGAAGAATATACTCTCAGGCGTTTACCAATCTGCGACTGGAAAGCTGAGAACCTTTCACGTTTTACCATTCCATCAAAGACTTGACATGTTTTTATTTTATTTTATTTGATTCTTTGCTTTCTCTCAAAGAACGATTCTAAATTTGGGATCACCTGAAAATTTGTCTGAATAGAAGAAGATCTGAAATAATTATATTATTTCTAGATCTTGTCACAATCAAAATCGTTTGGAATTCCTGATGCTTATTTTTACAACAAGTTTATTTTTTATCGGGTACTTTCAGATGATAATTAAGCCTACATAGGGGATCTTCACATATTTACATTCTGTCAAAAAAAGAGGTTTCAGATTTACATTAATTTCGAATTTTCATATATTTTAATTAAATTTTTTCACAACGATAATTTATTTCTCAGTAAAGAAACTCTGCTCATATCTATCTATTAGGTTGGTGCAAAAATAATGACGTAATAATGTCGTTTTTTGACGTTATTTTTGCACCAACCTAATATCTATCTATCTATCTATCTATCTATTGAACACTGACCATATCTATCTCACACTGAACATCACGCTCTCTCTCTCTCTCTCTCTCTCTCTCTATATATATATATATATATATATATATATATATATACATGTATATATACAGTTCAGTCTGCTAAAATCTTTTTATCTCATGCTGCTAATATCTATCTATCTATCTATCTATCTATCTATCTATCTATCTATCTATCTATCTATCTATCCAACACTGCCCATATCTATCTCACACTGAACATCACGCTCTCTGTGTGTATATATATATATATATATATATATATATATATATATATATATATATGCACATGTATATATACAGTTCAGTCTGCTAAAATCTTTTTATCTCATGCTGCTAATATCTATCTATCTATCTATCTATCTATCTATCTATCTATCTATCTATCTATCTATCTATCCAACACTGCCCATATCTATCTCACACTGAACATCACGCTCTGTGTGTATATATATATATATATATATATATATATATATATATATATATATATATATGCACATGTATATATACAGTTCAGTCTGCTAAAATCTTTTTATCTCATGCTGCTAATATCTATCTATCTATCTATCTATCTATCTATCTATCTATCTATCTATCTATCCAACACTGCCCATATCTATCTCACACTGAACATCACGCTCTCGCTCTCTCTCTCTCCCTCTCTCTCTCTCTCTATATATATATATATATACATATATATATATATATATATACATGTATATATACAGTTCAGTCTGCTAAAACCTATCTATCTATCTATGTTTTCGAAGACATTTTTTTCTGTTATTAATTTTCTTAGTTTCTGACAGGCATGGGGGGATTGTCAAACATTCGTTGCACTGTTTTTTTTTCCATTTAACTCCAAGCGAGGCATGAATGCCACTAGTACTCAGGAGCTACAAGCAGTGAACCTGAGACCCAAGCTTGATTATAGGGAGTATCGATGAAAGGTCAAAAGATAAACGGGATTTCACCCCAAGCAAAGCAACACTGCCACTAAGACGAAAGGGGTTACTGAGTAGTAGAGAATATGTAGAGAGAACAAAAGATAAAGATTGATATTTTACTTTAAGTAACACTTACTGCAAAGTAATATCTAAAGAAGTTGATCTTCCCAACTACACTTTTTTGCCCTCAAATTAATTGTATTGAATTAGAAAATCTCAACTTCAAATTAAAAATGCTTGATGAATTTCAAATTAAAGACTTTGAACTTCAGATTAAAAAGTTTAATTTCAAATTAAGGAAAGCTCAGTTTCATATCAAAAACTCTCACCTTCAAATATAAAAAGCTCATCTTCAAATTAAAAACGCTTCATTAATTTCAAATTAAATTATTTGATCTTCAAATTAAAAAGTTTAATTTCAAATTAAGGAAAGCTCAATTTCATATAAAAAACTCTCACCTTCAAATATAAAAAGCTCAACTTCAAATTAAAAACGCTTCATGAATTTCAAATTAAATTATTTGATCTTCAAATTAAGGAAAGTTCAATTTCATTTCAAAAACTCCCACTTTCAAATATAAAAGTTCAGCTTCAAATTAAAACTCAGATTCAGATTGAAAAAGATCAACTTCAAATTAATGAATTTGATCTTCAAATTAAAATGTATCAATTCGTTCTACTCACTTAGGACAAATACCCCTGGGGAGGTATGAATCCACATTTTCTTCCCCAGCTATGGGTTAATTATTAAGACTTTTATCACTAAACAATTATTATTTCAAAAAGAAAAAAAATCCTTACAATCTAAAAATAATTCCTGGTTTCAAATAACCTGCAAAGCCATAGAAAACGAATCAATCAATCAATAAAATACTGATTAGCTACACAGGCATGTCTTTTAGATTTATTAACATTATCTGGAATACAAATGGATCGAAAATAAAGTGGCCACAAAGTGAGGGATCCGTTAATATATTGATTGTAATACAGAATTGATCCTCCACTTTATATCCACATTATATTTTTTTGCTTGTTGATAAGCCGTAGAAAACGAATCAATCAATCAATGAAATACTGGTTAGCTACACAGGCATGTCTTTTAGATTTATTAACATTATCTGGAATACAAATGGATCGAAAATAAAGTGGCCACAAAGTGAGGGATCCGTTAATATATTGATTGTAATACAGAATTGATCCTCCACTTTATATCCACATTATATTTTTTTGCTTGTTGATAAGCCGTAGAAAACGAATCAATCAATCAATGAAATACTGGTTAGCTACACAGGCATGTCTTTTAGATTTATTTATACTCTCTGGAATATAAATGTATAGAGATTATGGTGACCGCAAAGTGAGGGATCATTTTATATATTGATTGGAATATAGAATTGATCTGCCACTATATATCCACATTATAATTTCTTGTTTGTTTATCAAATTATCATTAGGTATTAACTCACCTCTTCTCCCCCAGCTATGGGTTAAATAATTAGACGCTTATCATTAAATCATTATTATCGCCCTAAAAAAAATTCCTATTATTTAAAAAATTTATTACGTTAAATAATCTGCAAAGGGTTGATAAAACGTAAAAAATCGAATCAATCAATCACTCAAAGACATGTCGACATTCGAAACTTGCTAGGTAACAAATAATAGCACAGTCACTTTCGTCACGGGAAGTGATGGACACGGCATTTGTTGAGCAGTGGACGTGAGCGTGAGGAGGCGTGCCCGTATATGTGAATATAACACTTTCTTTTTATTAACGTAGTAAAAAAATTGTTTATATCGCTTATTTAATAGTTTTGTTTTGATTTGGGAAGATAATTTAAAGCTATTTATTCAATTTTGAGATTGATTGCTGTAGTTTATTCTAACTATTATTTTGGCCGGAGCAGTTTTTAATTTGTTTATTACTTCATTTATTTATTTGGATTGATTATCTTTACTTTTTCTAACGGTTAATTTATCGGGATCGATTTGTTAGTTTATTTATTTGAATTAATTTAGATTAATTTATTTTACTTGTTTTTTATTATTTATTTATTATACTGTATATTTTTATTTACTCTTTTCGGTTTTCGATTTTTAAGTAAAGTAGTATTTTTTAATGTTATATAACAGTTATAGCTATGTTTTTCGTCCGATTTTAGTTTGATTTTTATAGTCTAACTAATATTTTGGTTATAATGGTTTTTTAATTTGTTTATTATTTACTTTATTTATTTGGGTTCATTGATTTTGTTTTTATTATTTATTTATTCTATTTCGTTGATTCTAACGGGTGTGATTTAGTTATTTGTTTGGGTTAATTTATTTTACTTATTTTATTGTTATTTTGTTTATTTTCAGTTTTTTTCAGATTTTTAAGTGTTGACTTCAATGTCCACTTATATATATACACACACACACACACACACACACATGTGTGCGTATATATGTGTGTGTGTGCGTGCGTGTGTGTGTGTGTGTGTGAATCCTAATAATATAAAATATTAAAACTGATCCACAAAAAGCGCTCAATATATTTATTATAGAGCATAGAAATGAATTATATAAAATGAAAATGGTACAATTGAGTGTCATTTTAATATATATATATATATATATATATATATATATATATATATATATATATATCGAGAGAGAGAGAGTGAGAGAGAGATAGAGATAGATAGATAGATAGATAGATAATGATAACATTAGTGGTTAATATACACATACATATGCCATCATATATATAAACTGTATAAATATATATACATACATACATACACATGCATATATATATATGAATAAAAAATCATTCCAAGAGGATAGAATCCAGGTAGAACTCAATGTCCACGACAGTGTAAGGATATAATATTAGTGTTTATGCATTAAGCCTTTTTATTATTATATATATATATATATATATATATATATATATATATATATATATATATATATATATATATATATATAATTTAAGTAAAAGAGATTACCTATCTCGAAACAGTCACGAGATAAATTCATGAACAAAATTCAAAAGGATAGAGATGTCAACTTAATCAATAATAAAATTTTTGAAAGAGATTAAAAAAAGATTACTAGAAGTAATCTTATATTTTGAAATAAAATTTTGTACTTTCTATGAATATTTTTCTAATCGACTATTTCATAGAAAATCCCCAAAATTAAAAAAAAAAAAAAAATGAAATCACTAAGAAACATCAAATTAAATTATTTGTAGACAGTCTAGAGACATTCAAATTTATTCAAACATTATAATCCTAATGAACCCCCAAAATAACACTTTCAAAGTAAAGCAAAATAACAGCGTCTGTTTCTAGCTTTTTTTACAAAGAAAATTAGTGACATCTTCTCTTCTCTTCTCTCTTAAATTCCGTCTCTCTTTTTCTCTCTATGGGTTTTTTCTTCTCTACCCCTTCGATATCAATATATAACTTCTGTTAAGTTAACGGTTTAAATGTGTCAATATCTGCTAACTCACTCATGTCTTCTCTCTCTCCTCCCTGACTTCCTCACTTCGTTAATTTACATATGTTTAATACGGCCCGTCAAAAATGTGTAAATTTTCTTTTCATTTTTTTGTTTGGAAGTAAAGTCTGATGATCCGCAGTCCTTTTAAAAGGGCTGTGGTGAAATAATTTATTACATGGAACCTTAAAGTGGTCTGTTTTTATTTAAATTATATATATATATATATATATATATATATATATATATATATATATATATGGGGAGAGAGATATAGATATATATATCAGGTATAAAGCAACATTTTATAAATTCTGTAACATTGTAATTGCACATACCACAAAAGGTTTAATATCTAAAAAAGCACTTATTAGGTTTCTTTTTCTAGGTTTTCAGATAAGACGTTTAGCCATCTTGACACTATCTGTCGTAAGAATCACTGAAAAGACACTTTGAGTTAGTCAGTTAGAAAATTAAAATGTCTTCTCAACTGAGAAATAGTGAGAGGAAAAGATCATGCAGGGTCTCAGTAATGGGACCAGTATTCGTACTCTGGCTTCCATCTTCAAAGTTCATTCAAGTAACATCTAGAGAACGGTGAATAAGTTTAAAAAGAGGAACAAAAGACACAGAAAACTGGATCAGGAGGTCACAACAAGAAGAGTAATAAACTTAGAGCTAAAGAGATCAATTAGAAAAGATCCAACTCAATCCATAAGATGTTTAGCGTTTCGGGGAGGAGTTTCAGCTATGATAATTCAAAGAGCAGTGAAAAAAATGAAATTATACGTGAAACATGTGAGGAACATTGTTATTCCATGGCAGAATGTTAAAATGTTCAAGAGGGCGAATATCATCTTCAACAAATTGGAAAATGATCCTGGAATTATATATATATATATATATATATATATATATATATATATATATATATGTATTCTTATTACTAGAATTAGAGTCCATTATTTTTATAAAACTTCTAGTAAGATATCTTTGATCATTTCTAAGATACAAAGGTTCAAAGCTTAATCTAATAATTGGACAATTTTGCTGTTTCACGATTTGGATAATCTTGCTGTTACCCCGGTATATTATTGAGTGATTGATTCGTTTTCTACTGCTTACCAACCCTTTGCAGGTTATTTAAAGCCAGAAAATATTTTTATATTATAAGATTTTTTATTTTTTGAGATAATAATGATTTAGTGTTAAGAGCCTTACTAATTAACCCACAGTTTGGGGGAAGTAGTGGATTCAGGATTTGTAACTTTTCCAGGAGTATTTGTACACAAATAAATGTAACGAACCCAACTGGAATTGGAACACGGCTATACGATTAATAATTCCGAACCATTATCCATTACACCACCCGCACATCCAAGCTTACAGCACCTCGTATTCCCAAGTGGTCACCCGTCTAAGTAATGACCAGACTGGACGTTGCTTAACTTCGATGATCGTACAGGAACTCGGCTCCCCAATTAATAATGCCGAACCATTATCCATTACACCACCCGCACATCCAAGCTTACAGCACCTCAAACATATAGCTGGCAACATTGTTTTTTCAAAAACGCATAGCTGGCAACATCATTTCTTCCAAATAACGCATAGCTGACAACATTATTTTTTCCAAAAAACGTTCAGCTGGTAATATTATTTTTTTCAAAAAACATAGCTGGTAACATTATTTTCCCGAAAACATTATCTGAAACCTTGTTGTTGGACGTAGTTTATCGTCATACCCAGGACGCCTATATATAAATACAACCCACAATAAATAAGTTAAATGAATATAGCAACAATGTTTTAAAATGTCTATGACAGTGACCTTTTAAAATACCTAAATTGTAAATTTAAAAAAAAATTACAATTATAACAGCAATGTTTTAAAATACTTAAATTATAATTGTTTAAAAAATATACAAATATAAATTAAATTACCCCACTTGATAAGGTTAATTTTGGATGAACATAGCGCGTTTCATGCACATTAACAAAAAAATCACAACTATCAATTACATTAATTTTTGTCTTAGCAATTCTTAGACGAGATTGAAAGTACTTGGGAAAATAAAAGAAATTAACAAAACTAGTGTACCTTCCTTAATGTGTTTAATAAAATGATGAAATTGATTTGTGAATTTGAGAAGACTAAAATAAAAATAAATAGACAATGTCTAGATTATTAAATCAAACATGCTTGAATGAAGATATTCTGCATATATATATATATATATTTATATATATATATGTATATTTATTTGTATATATATATATATTATATATATATATATATTTATATATGAGATCACCCCTGGTTGGCGGCTGATGAAGACAGGGTATCGCACGTGATAACACACGTTGTATGTTAAAAATTGATTACCAAGACTCTCTGGAAAGCAAGATGACTCTTCGGAAAGACGAAGTGACCCTCTAGAAAGTTGGAGTGACACCTTGGAAAGACAAGGTTTTACATAAACGCATGAAGAATACAAGAGACGCAGAATGCCCTCTGGGTGACTGTAGCGGAGGGGGGGGAGAATATATCACCCATGAGACTGATTTTAATGGAAACAACCTGGATGTGGACCCGGCTACAACGTGTGATTGCGGCAGAAGATTTAACGGTTTACGCGGTTTGCGCATCCATAAGGCACGCTGGTGCAAACAACGTAACTTTCCTATCGGAGAATGTAAATCGAGTGATGGGATTATGAATCTGGACTACACCCACAGCGTTCAGGATTTCATCGTTGAGCGACAGCATCCTGGAGAAATCCTAAGTAAACCAAGAATCCAGGGACCCAAAGGTAACAGTAAGGCTGTTTGGACAAATCTTGAGAAAGAGATTTCTTTTATCCTTAATAACAATCTTAAGGGTTCGATAGGGCAGCAGATCAGTTCCTTTTGTAGAATAATATATGACGTTTCCTTTGAATGGTTTGGAACAGTAGTGGAAAAGAAAGATAAAAAATAGGAAAAACGACCAAATCGACGACAAATCCAGAAAGGAAAGTTAAGATCAGAACAAAGATTACTGAAGCGCCGTTTTAAAGAAGCTCCAATTCATGAGAGGGCAGGCCTTCAAGAACTCATGAACGATATCAGAAGGAAGATTCTAGTGATATCCAGAGTTGAAAATCAAAGGAAGCGTCGGAAGAAAAAGCGGCAGTCTCGGAGATCTTGATAAATCCGCATGCTTTTGCTAAAAAAACTCTTCGTGGAAGCAAAGAGCGGCAAGCTTGATATCCCACAGGAGGAGTTGGAGAATCACTTGAAGATGACGTATTCAGATAATATGCGAGATATACCAATCCCTCTTATAAAAGATTTACCAAGACCTCAAGATCCGACCGTTATGTTTGATGATAGTGGAATAAAATTAAGTCCGAGATTTTGTCCGAAAGGCACGCGATGGTAGTGCCCCTGGAATGAATGGGATATCATATAAACTATATAAAAACTGCCCATGCGTTCTTAGGAAACTTACTATCCTCCTTCAGCCGGTTTGGAAGCAGAATATTGTACCACAAGAATGGTGTTTGGCTGATGGGATTTGGATACCTAAAGAGATGGATTCAAAAGGCATTTCCAATTTTCGCCCCATATCCCTCATTAATGTAGAAGGAAAAATATTTTTTGGAGTCCTCGCTCGTCGCATGGCAGATTTTCTTATAGGAAATAATTACATCAACACATCTGTCCAGAAGGCTGGGATACCTGGCTTCCCTGGTTATCTGGAGCATGCACAAATGATATGGAACTCCATAGTATCAGCCAAAAGAAATAAAACAGAACTCCATGTAGTATGGCTTGATCTTGCCAACGCATATGGATCGGTCCCACATCAATTAATAGGAATGGCTCTTGACTTTTTCAATTTCCCTGGCAAGATTAGGGAAGTCATAATGAAGTATTTCGACTCAGGTTTCAGGAAATTCACCGTTAAAAATTATACTACCAAGTGGCAACAACTTGAGATTGGTATCATGATGGGCTGTGTGATTTCTCCGCTTCTTTTCGTTTTGGCCATGGAATTGATTTTACGAGGCGCATCAACCACAGCCAAAGGAGTGATGACTGAAGAACAGCTAGTCCTTCCTCCTTCTAGGGCTTTTATGGATGATATCACAATTCTCGTCTCTTCTAAAATTGCTGCCAATAACCTGTTAGAAAAGTATCACGATCTTTTCATATGGGCGAGAATGAAGGTAAAGCCCAAGAAAAGTCGAAGCCTGTCATTAGTTAGGGGATCAGTTAAGGAGATTCACTTCAAAATTGGTGATGACACGATACCAACAGTTAAGGAAATGCCAGTAAAGAGCCTCGGACGGCTGTATACAATCCCACTGACTGATCGGCATCGGGGTACGGAGGTTCATAAATCAGCTCTAAATGGACTAATTTCGATCGATAGAACCTATCTGCCTGGCAAAATGAAGGCGTGGTGCTATCAACATGGTCTGTTACCCCGCCTTTTGTGGCCTCTGCAAATGTATGAAATTGCATTATCTCGTATTGAGCGCATTGAGCAAGTGATCAATAAGTACTTGCGTCAGTGGCTTGGAGTTCCTCCTTGTTTTTCGAAAGTGGGCCTATATACCAACTCCGGACATCTGCAGCTTCCTATACATTCATTGGTAGAGGAATTCAAGGTTGGGAAGGTACGCCTTCACATGATGATGAGAGACTCAGCTGATGATTGCATACGGAAGGTGCATCCAGAGATTGAATCTGGTACAAAGTGGTCAGCTGCAGAGGCCACACAAGAAGCAGAAACCAGCCTACGAATCAGAGATATCATG
>OZ010603.1:68911028-68981028 GCA_963932145.1 Acanthosepion lycidas | reverse complement strand
AAATTCCATTTACAAGACAATTGTTTATAATAAAATTCTATTCAATCGATAGACTCATAACGATTGAAAACAATGGTTTTTTTTAGTTTGGGTTTGACCAATTCGTAAAAAACCCCCAAAACAACAACAACAACAACAACAACAAAAAAATACTAATTAAGACATGTTTGTCCGTCAAATTTAAACAATAATCTTTGTCAATTTTTATTTTTCAGTCTTTACGATGATCGGTACTTGATCTATCTCTTACTGTTACATCCCCGGGCAACGCCGGGCTCTACTGCTAGTTCACTTATAAGGATGAATTTGCTCGAGTTGTTTCTGTCAATATGTTTTGAACAGGTTTCTTTGCTTTTGTTATTCGGCATTATGCTTAACATTAGAAAGAGGCAGCTGAAGTTTCTGGGACACGTAATGAGAAAAAAGGGCTTAGAGAATCTGATACTCACAGGTCGAATAGATAGAAACAAAGACACAGGAATGCAACGCATAACATCCCTAGCTGGCTTGAGAGGGTGGGTCACGGAAAATAGCCTGGGGGAAATAGCAGGGGGAGGATAAAATTTATTGAGAGCTACAAGGAATAGGGAAAGTGGAGAGCCATGATCGCCTACGTCCTGAAAGGACACGACACATAAAAGATGTCCAGGGAATGAAGAAATGGGTAAATCGTGTAACACTGGCTTGCCAGTTCAATGGATGCTGAATTTTGTCTAATTTTACCACAACCATTTGCGAGGAGGAGAACAGATACTATACATTGATCCCGGTCCGATAGCCAGGCAGGCGTAACTCGAGTATCAATTGGTCAATGAATAACTAATTTTGATTTACGGCAAGTATTACTTTTAAAGTTGATGAGCCGAGATAGTACATAATATTTACTCATCTCTACACGGTGTCGGGATATGGCCGTTTAAAGTGGAGCGTCTAAGCGCATGCGCCAAAACCCCCATCTTTCTTCGTACCCGCAGCCATTGTCACGCTAGCATCAATATTTCCGCCAACTTTGTTTAAATGAAGGAGGTGCTGCCGCAGATTTGGAATCATCTGGACAAGGTATCCTATTTTTTCTCGTGTGCTCTCTGAAGGTAGAAACACAATTGAGAGATAAATGAAGACAGATACTACACTTTGATGGCTCGGGACTGAAGAAATGCTTAACTCAAGCAGCACTCGGAATGAAGTAATATTAACATTAACATTCATTTCCACCATTTATACGACGATTTTTCTCTGACGTCAGTCATCGGCTGCGTAATGTTAGGCTTTCTCACTTTTATGAATGTAAAAAAAAAAAAAGAAAAAAATGAAGGAACAAAAAAAATTGTATTATGTACACGGTAAGAAATGGTAAAAATTTCCAATGGAATTAGAAATGAATGTTTGTTATAAGATGCGTTCTTTTCATAGAACTTTTCTCCACTTTTCTCATAAATATTAGAACGTGCCCGTAAAAAATTTAACCCGCTCGATAATTACACTGTCACAATGATATTCTTATCTCGTTTTCTTTCTGCTTTATTTTTATTGCAATTTTCAATATGATTTGCTAATAATTGCCATGCTACGAATAAAAATGTTTCTGTGAAATGCGAACGAGACGCGCGTAAAGAATTAAACAAGTAAACAGTAACAAAAATTAGTGAGGCTAGCGAAAAAAGAGGTCGTCTTCGTTTGTGTCAAGTAACATTCTAGAATCTCAAATAAGCTTCGCCCTTACAAAAACCTATAGAAGGAAAACTTGTAAGATTTCCGTGATATCATTGCAAAATTTTATTGTAAGCTCATATGCATGCAACGTGACATTTGCCGAACATTTTTGGTCTGCCTCACAAATGAGACATTCTTGTCAAATTCTCCCGCGATATTATCAACACATATGCGTAGAATAAAAACAAATAGCATTTATAGAATCAGGAGCAGCAGTGGCAACAACCACATTTGCAAAGAAGCCTGATTTGCTATCTCGATATTGAACAACACAACAGTGTCTAATATGGAGAAAGCGTTGAAGTGTTTCATTAAAAATCATATAAGTTAGTATCAGTTTTGAAATATGAAAAGCAAGAGAAAAAAAATCAAACAAAAGGTATGTTAAATAAAAGTGAAGATGACGGAGGTGGGGTAAATAACAAACAAGAATTTAGAGCTGATAGAAAGATAGGTAGGTAGGTAGAGAGAGAGAGAGAGAGGGGGAGAAAGAGAGCGAGAGAGGGAGAGAGAGAGAGAGGGAGAGAGAGAGGATGATTCAGAGAAGAACGTGAGGGATATTAGGGAGAGAGATAGCGAGAGAGAGAGAAAGGGGAAGAGGAAGTACAAGGAGACGGTAAATGAATTAATGGAGAGTGATAAAGATAATAAGGAAGAAAAAGGAAGGAAAGATTGAAGGAACGAAGACAGAAAGGAAGGAAGAGAAGGGAAAGAATTAACCAAAAGAACACAGGACGAAAGAAGGAAGGAAAGAATAAAGAAAAGAAGGAACAAGAAAGAAAGAAAGAAAAAAAGAAAGAAAAGATGACAAGAAAGAAAGAAAGAAAGAAAATCTTAGGGTAACTAAAGGAAAAGAAAGAAAGAAAGAAAGAACATCTTAGGGTAACTAAAGGAAAGGAAAGAAAGAAAGAAACAAAGAAACAAAGGAAGGAAGAATGAAACGATGACCATAGGAAAGAAAAAGTAAACAAAATGACTATAGGAAGAAAAGAAAAGAAAAGAAAAGAAAAGAAAAGAAAAGAAATAACTATAGTAAAGAAAAGAAAGAAAAAAATTTACAAGAGAAGGAAAAAATAAAAGTACTATGGGAAAGAAAAAAGAAAAAAGTTGACTATAGTAAAGAAATAAAAAAATACTATAGAGAGAAAAAAAAAGAAAAATTACTATAGGAAAGAAAAAGGAAATTACTATATAATGAATAATAGATTATTATAGAAAATACTATGGAAATGAAAAAGGAAAGTTGACTATAGACAAATGACTATACAGAGAGAAAAAAGATTAATAGTATAGAGAGAGAAAAAAAAAAGAAATTTACTATAGGAAAGAAAAAAGGAAATTTGACTATAGAAAGAAGAGTTGGATATACATAAGAAGAAAAGAAAAATACTATAGGAAAGAAAAGGAAAGTTGATTATAGAAGAAAAAAGTAAATTACTATAGAGAGAGAAAAAAGAAAAATTACTATAGTGGATTAATACATTATTACTATAGACAAGAAAAAAATACTATCGGAAAGAAGAAAAGAAAAGTTGACTATAGAAAAGAAAAAAAAGCAAAGTTGACTCTAGGAAAGAAGAAAAAATTGACTCTAGAGTAAAAAAAAACAAACGGAAATTACTATAGTAAAGAAAAGAAATTACTATAGAAAAGAAAAAAAAAACAATGAAAATATGACGATAGGAAAGAAAAGAAAGAAAAGAAGACAGAAATCAATAATGAAAAGATGATTATAGTAAAAAAAAAAAAGAAATTACTATAGTAAAAGAAAAGAAATTACTATAGAAAAGAAAAAAAAAACAATGAAAATATGACGATAGGAAAGAAAAGAAAGAAAAGAAGACAGAAATCAATAATGAAAAGATGATTATAGTAAAAAAAAAAAGAAATTACTATAGTAAAAGAAAAGAAATTACTATAGAAAAGAAAAAAAAAACAATGAAAATATGACGATAGGAAAGAAAAGAAAGAAAAGAAGACAGAAATCAATAATAAAAAGATGATTATAGTAAAAAAAAAAAAAAAAGGAATTACTATAGTAAAGAAAAGAAATTACTATAGAAAAAGAAAAAAAAGAAAGAAACGTTAATTGTAATTCCCGCCCATTTAAGTTCTCCAAAGTGAAAAATCGAACATCTGTGAATTAATTAAAAAAAAAAAAATGTCGGTTCGACAGGCTTTTGAACATGAACACGATATGGCGGATGAGAGCATTCCGAAGGTCCTGCTGTACAGGGAAATGGTGACCGGCAAGAGGTCACAAGGACGACCTTTTGTTTGCTTCAAGGACGTCTGTAAAAATGACATGAAGGAAATAGACATCACCAACGATCGTTCACGTTGGAGATGCGATTTACACCGAGAGCGGGAACGAGCAGAAGAGAAACGAAGGTTTGCCGCCGGGGAGAAATGTGCTCGACGGAAAGAAAACAACAAGGGGACTTCGGAGAAGAGCGTCTTCATATGCATTCATTGCAATCGAGACTGTCACACCCATGTGAGCCTATACAGCCATAACAGATGTTGCATCTTCATCAGCGGCTGAGGCATGAACTCATTAAGTGCAGATCCAAAGTTTGTCAAGACTGACGGATGCCACACAGTATACATTGCTTTGCAAAAGTAAGTGAAAGCCTAAAATAATATTTGAAAAAAGTGTCTCTTTTTTTACAGATGATCAAATATTAATTAAATTATATATTCATTAAAAAAACCTCTCTTAAATCAATTAGGTTATGGGGTCCACACCTTTTCCATATAAGTGGACTCTACCAAGTGTACTTGGACTGCTGCCGTTAAATACCCAGAGTTACAGTCAGTGAGGGTTGTCGTAGTCAGAGTCGGTAGTCGGATAGTGAGAGGATATACGGAGATAGTGAGAGAATATAGGAACGGAGATAGTGTGAGGTAACCTCCTGTAGAAGTCAGTTATAAGCACGTAGACTCTAAGGAAGTCCTACTTCGAGACTGTATATACCTATCTGTATTTGCTACTAACCACGTTCCTGGACTTACTAACAGTATTACTCTTTGTATGATTGTGTAAATACATTTTATATCTTATATTTAATTATTGCGTTTGTCATTCCTTGGAGACCGAATTCATCTCGGAATCCACAATAAATTACAACCACTTTAAAAAAAAATATCAAGCTTGAATAAAAATATTAATTAAAATTTAAAAAAAAATATATGTAAAAGTAAGTGAACACTTACATTTAATATTTAGTGACTCCTCCTTTTAAGCTTACAATGTCAACCAGTCTTTTTCTATAATTTAAAGAAGTTTCTCGCAGTAGTGAGTGCCGATTTTTGACCATTCGTCTTGGCAAAATTCCCACAATTGCTTGATTTTACCCGGGTTTCTTGCATGTACTGCCTTCTCTCACCTGAATCACAGATTTTCAATTGGGCTTTGATTAGGACTCAATATCCTGTTGGAAATTCCCTACTGATCTCAACTCAACTTTGGAACTGAGGACAAAGCACAAAATTAATTGTTATCTTGCAGAGTCTATTGTGCTTTCAATGCGCACTATTTTACATGTTCCAGCTGCAGCAAGGCCCACACAAACCATAATTCTGTCACCGCCATGTTTAACGGTTACTAACAAATTATTCTCTTCAAAAACGATATCGGGAGGTAGCCAGATATACCACCTACTCTTCCTCCAAAAAAGCTTTAGTTTGGGCTCATCTGACCATAAAACTCTTTGCCAGAATGTTTCTAGTTTATTAACATGAACTGTGGTATATCTGAGGCAGCATGCTTGTGCTATTTCGTAAGCAGTTGCTTTTCTGTCTTGCAGATCGGCCTTTTTTAGATTTTGTCGCTCTGTAGATGTATGCACATTGATTCCAACATTGGTCAGTGAGTATTGGGGTACCTCAAATGTTACGTCAGGATTTGCCTGGGCTTGCCGAACTAGATGTCAACTTTCTCTTGCTATTATTTTTCCGTGTGAAATGAATTATTATAATTGAACCTTAAAGTGGTCTGTTTTTCTTTAATATAT
The DNA here is from genome assembly GCA_963932145.1 of Acanthosepion lycidas. Taxonomy (NCBI): domain Eukaryota; kingdom Metazoa; phylum Mollusca; class Cephalopoda; order Sepiida; family Sepiidae; genus Acanthosepion; species Acanthosepion lycidas. Next base: position 68,975,299 of record OZ010603.1, on the reverse strand, counting down.
ATATATATATATATATATATATATATATATATATATATATATATATATATATATAATGGATATAGGCTTGGATTAAGGAATCGGAGAGCCGAGTTCGAATTCCAGTCGAATCCATTACATTCACTTACGTGCTAATACCCTTGGGAAAGGTATGAGTCCTCTTCTTCTCCCTCCAGCTATGAGTAAAATAGCAAGACAGAGTGGGTTCTATAGCCTTGGATGGCAACTGGTCTAGGAGAAGGACAACTCTGAATTCAAAAAACTGCGGAGGGTCGTTTGGGAACCTTGTGGCATTCGGTGCACCAGGTCTCTGTATTCGTCCCTCCAAAAAGTGTGGATGGTCCTGCACGAGGCCTTCACCACTATAATCAAATCTCATGTGCCGCTGTCGGTTTCCTGGAAACTGATCTGCTTGACCCTCATACGTCGAATCTAGACGGGAGAGTCGATCATGGTCCTGCACGAGGCCTTCACCACTATAATCAAATCTCATGTGCCGGTGTCGGGCTGTCGGTTTCCTGTAAACTGATCTGCTTGACCCTCATACGTCGAATCTAGACGGGAGAGTCGATCATGGTCCTGCACGAGGCCTTCACCACTATAATCAAATCTCATGTGCCGGTGTCGGGCTGTCGGTTTCCTGTAAACTGATCTGCTTGACCCTCATACGTCGAATCTAGACGGGAGAGTCGATCATGGTCCTGCACGAGGCCTTCACCACTATAATCAAATCTCATGTGCCGGTGTCGGGCTGTCGGTTTCCTGGAAACTGATCTGCTTGACCCTCATACGTCGAATCTAGACGGGAGAGTCGATCATGGTCCTGCACGAGGCCTTCACCACTATAATCAAATCTCATGTGCCGGTGTCGGGCTGTCGGTTTCCTGTAAACTGATCTGCTTGACCCTCATACGTCGAATCTAGACGGGAGAGTCGATCATGGTCCTGCACGAGGCCTTCACCACTATAATCAAATCTCATGTGCCGGTGTCGGGCTGTCGGTTTCCTGGAAACTGATCTGCTTGACCCTCATACGTCGAATCTAGACGGGAGAGTCGATCATGGTCCTGCACGAGGCCTTCACCACTATAATCAAATCTCATGTGCCGCTGTCGGGCTGTCGGTTTCCTGTAAACTGATCTGCTTGACCCTCATACGTCGAATCTAGACGGGAGAGTCGATCATGGTCCTGCACGAGGCCTTCACCACTATAATCAAATCTCATGTGCCGGTGTCGGGCTGTCGGTTTCCTGGAAACTGATCTGCTTGACCCTCATACGTCGAATCTAGACGGGAGAGTCGATCATGGTCCTGCACGAGGCCTTCACCACTATAATCAAATCTCATGTGCCGCTGTCGGGCTGTCGGTTTCCTGTAAACTGATCTGCTTGACCCTCATACGTTGAATCTAGACGGGAGAGTCGATCATGGTCCTGCACGAGGCCTTCACCACTATAATCAAATCTCATGTGCCGGTGTCGGGCTGTCGGTTTCCTGTAAACTGATCTGCTTGACCCTCATACGTCGAATCTAGACGGCAGAGTCGATCATGGTCTTGCACGAGGCCTTCACCACTATAATCAAATCTCATGTGCCGGTGTCGGGCTGTCGGTTTCCTGTAAACTGATCTGCTTGACCCTCATACGTCGAATCTAGACGGGAGAGTCGATCATGGTCCTGCACGAGGCCTTCACCACTATAATCAAATCTCATGTGCCGGTGTCGGGCTGTCGGTTTCCTGGAAACTGATCTGCTTGACCCTCATACGTCGAATCTAGACGGGAGAGTCGATCATGGTCCTGCACGAGGCCTTCACCACTATAATCAAATCTCATGTGCCGGTGTCGGGCTGTCGGTTTCCTGTAAACTGATCTGCTTGACCCTCATACGTCGAATCTAGACGGGAGAGTCGATCATGGTCCTGCACGAGGCCTTCACCACTATAATCAAATCTCATGTGCCGGTGTCGGGCTGTCGGTTTCCTGTAAACTGATCTGCTTGACCCTCATACGTCGAATCTAGACGGGAGAGTCGATCATGGTCCTGCACGAGGCCTTCACCACTATAATCAAATCTCATGTGCCGGTGTCGGGCTGTCGGTTTCCTGGAAACTGATCTGCTTGACCCTCATACGTTGAATCTAGACGGCAGAGTCGATCATGGTCTTGCACGAGGCCTTCACCACTATAATCAAATCTCATGTGCCGGTGTCGGGCTGTCGGTTTCCTGTAAACTGATCTGCTTGACCCTCATACGTCGAATCTAGACGGGAGAGTCGATCATGGTCCTGCACGAGGCCTTCACCACTATAATCAAATCTCATGTGCCGGTGTCGGGCTGTCGGTTTCCTGGAAACTGATCTGCTTGACCCTCATACGTCGAATCTAGACGGGAGAGTCGATCATGGTCCTGCACGAGGCCTTCACCACTATAATCAAATCTCATGTGCCGCTGTCGGGCTGTCGGTTTCCTGTAAACTGATCTGCTTGACCCTCATACGTCGAATCTAGACGGGAGAGTCGATCATGGTCCTGCACGAGGCCTTCACCACTATAATCAAATCTCATGTGCCGGTGTCGGGCTGTCGGTTTCCTGTAAACTGATCTGCTTGACCCTCATACGTCGAATCTAGACGGGAGAGTCGATCATGGTCCTGCACGAGGCCTTCACCACTATAATCAAATCTCATGTGCCGCTGTCGGGCTGTCGGTTTCCTGTAAACTGATCTGCTTGACCCTCATACGTCGAATCTAGACGGGAGAGTCGATCATGGTCCTGCACGAGGCCTTCACCACTATAATCAAATCTCATGTGCCGCTGTCGGGCTGTCGGTTTCCTGTAAACTGATCTGCTTGACCCTCATACGTCGAATCTAGACGGGAGAGTCGATCATGGTCCTGCACGAGGCCTTCACCACTATAATCAAATCTCATGTGCCGGTGTCGGGCTGTCGGTTTCCTGTAAACTGATCTGCTTGACCCTCATACGTTGAATCTAGACGGGAGAGTCGATCATGGTCCTGCACGAGGCCTTCACCACTATAATCAAATCTCATGTGCCGGTGTCGGGCTGTCGGTTTCCTGTAAACTGATCTGCTTGACCCTCATACGTCGAATCTAGACGGCAGAGTCGATCATGGTCTTGCACGAGGCCTTCACCACTATAATCAAATCTCATGTGCCGCTGTCGGCCTGTCGGTTTCCTGGAAACTGATCTGCTTGACCCTCATACGTCGAATCTAGACGGGAGAGTCGATCATGGTCCTGCACGAGGCCTTCACCACTATAATCAAATCTCATGTGCCGCTGTCGGGCTGTCGGTTTCCTGTAAACTGATCTGCTTGACCCTCATACGTTGAATCTAGACGGGAGAGTCGATCATGGTCCTGCACGAGGCCTTCACCACTATAATCAAATCTCATGTGCCGGTGTCGGGCTGTCGGTTTCCTGTAAACTGATCTGCTTGACCCTCATACGTCGAATCTAGACGGCAGAGTCGATCATGGTCTTGCACGAGGCCTTCACCACTATAATCAAATCTCATGTGCCGCTGTCGGCCTGTCGGTTTCCTGGAAACTGATCTGCTTGACCCTCATACGTTGAATCTAGACGGGAGAGTCGATCATGGTCTTGCACGAGGCCTTCACCACTATAATCAAATCTCATGTGCCGCTGTCGGGCTGTCGGTTTCCTGTAAACTGATCTGCTTGACCCTCATACGTTGAATCTAGACGGGAGAGTCGATCATGGTCCTGCACGAGGCCTTCACCACTATAATCAAATCTCATGTGCCGCTGTCGGGCTGTCGGTTTCCTGTAAACTGATCTGCTTGACCCTCATACGTTGAATCTAGACGGGAGAGTCGATCATGGTCCTGCACGAGGCCTTCACCACTATAATCAAATCTCATGTGCCGGTGTCGGGCTGTCGGTTTCCTGTAAACTGATCTGCTTGACCCTCATACGTCGAATCTAGACGGGAGAGTCGATCATGGTCCTGCACGAGGCCTTCACCACTATAATCAAATCTCATGTGCCGGTGTCGGGCTGTCGGTTTCCTGTAAACTGATCTGCTTGACCCTCATACGTCGAATCTAGACGGGAGAGTCGATCATGGTCCTGCACGAGGCCTTCACCACTATAATCAAATCTCATGTGCCGGTGTCGGGCTGTCGGTTTCCTGTAAACTGATCTGCTTGACCCTCATACGTCGAATCTAGACGGCAGAGTCGATCATGGTCTTGCACGAGGCCTTCACCACTATAATCAAATCTCATGTGCCGCTGTCGGCCTGTCGGTTTCCTGGAAACTGATCTGCTTGACCCTCATACGTTGAATCTAGACGGGAGAGTCGATCATGGTCTTGCACGAGGCCTTCACCACTATAATCAAATCTCATGTGCCGCTGTCGGGCTGTCGGTTTCCTGTAAACTGATCTGCTTGACCCTCATACGTTGAATCTAGACGGGAGAGTCGATCATGGTCCTGCACGAGGCCTTCACCACTATAATCAAATCTCATGTGCCGCTGTCGGGCTGTCGGTTTCCTGTAAACTGATCTGCTTGACCCTCATACGTCGAATCTAGACGGGAGAGTCGATCATGGTCCTGCACGAGGCCTTCACCACTATAATCAAATCTCATGTGCCGCTGTCGGGCTGTCGGTTTCCTGTAAACTGATCTGCTTGACCCTCATACGTTGAATCTAGACGGGAGAGTCGATCATGGTCCTGCACGAGGCCTTCACCACTATAATCAAATCTCATGTGCCGCTGTCGGGCTGTCGGTTTCCTGTAAACTGATCTGCTTGACCCTCATACGTTGAATCTAGACGGGAGAGTCGATCATGGTCCTGCACGAGGCCTTCACCACTATAATCAAATCTCATGTGCCGGTGTCGGGCTGTCGGTTTCCTGTAAACTGATCTGCTTGACCCTCATACGTCGAATCTAGACGGCAGAGTCGATCATGGTCTTGCACGAGGCCTTCACCACTATAATCAAATCTCATGTGCCGCTGTCGGGCTGTCGGTTTCCTGTAAACTGATCTGCTTGACCCTCATACGTCGAATCTAGACGGGAGAGTCGATCATGGTCCTGCACGAGGCCTTCACCACTATAATCAAATCTCATGTGCCGCTGTCGGGCTGTCGGTTTCCTGTAAACTGATCTGCTTGACCCTCATACGTCGAATCTAGACGGCAGAGTCGATCATGGTCTTGCACGAGGCCTTCACCACTATAATCAAATCTCATGTGCCGCTGTCGGGCTGTCGGTTTCCTGTAAACTGATCTGCTTGACCCTCATACGTCGAATCTAGACGGGAGAGTCGATCATGGTCCTGCACGAGGCCTTCACCACTATAATCAAATCTCATGTGCCGCTGTCGGGCTGTCGGTTTCCTGTAAACTGATCTGCTTGACCCTCATACGTCGAATCTAGACGGGAGAGTCGATCATGGTCCTGCACGAGGCCTTCACCACTATAATCAAATCTCATGTGCCGCTGTCGGGCTGTCGGTTTCCTGTAAACTGATCTGCTTGACCCTCATACGTCGAATCTAGACGGGAGAGTCGATCATGGTCCTGCACGAGGCCTTCACCACTATAATCAAATCTCATGTGCCGCTGTCGGCCTGTCGGTTTCCTGGAAACTGATCTGCTTGACCCTCATACGTTGAATCTAGACGGGAGAGTCGATCATGGTCCTGCACGAGGCCTTCACCACTATAATCAAATCTCATGTGCCGGTGTCGGGCTGTCGGTTTCCTGTAAACTGATCTGCTTGACCCTCATACGTCGAATCTAGACGGCAGAGTCGATCATGGTCTTGCACGAGGCCTTCACCACTATAATCAAATCTCATGTGCCGCTGTCGGCCTGTCGGTTTCCTGGAAACTGATCTGCTTGACCCTCATACGTCGAATCTAGACGGCAGAGTCGATCATGGTCCTGCACGAGGCCTTCACCACTATAATCAAATCTCATGTGCCGCTGTCGGGCTGTCGGTTTCCTGTAAACTGATCTGCTTGACCCTCATACGTCGAATCTAGACGGCAGAGTCGATCATGGTCTTGCACGAGGCCTTCACCACTATAATCAAATCTCATGTGCCGGTGTCGGGCTGTCGGTTTCCTGTAAACTGATCTGCTTGACCCTCATACGTCGAATCTAGACGGCAGAGTCGATCATGGTCTTGCACGAGGCCTTCACCACTATAATCAAATCTCATGTGCCGCTGTCGGCCTGTCGGTTTCCTGGAAACTGATCTGCTTGACCCTCATACGTCGAATCTAGACGGCAGAGTCGATCATGGTCCTGCACGAGGCCTTCACCACTATAATCAAATCTCATGTGCCGGTGTCGGGCTGTCGGTTTCCTGTAAACTGATCTGCTTGACCCTCATACGTCGAATCTAGACGGCAGAGTCGATCATGGTCTTGCACGAGGCCTTCACCACTATAATCAAATCTCATGTGCCGCTGTCGGGCTGTCGGTTTCCTGTAAACTGATCTGCTTGACCCTCATACGTCGAATCTAGACGGGAGAGTCGATCATGGTCCTGCACGAGGCCTTCACCACTATAATCAAATCTCATGTGCCGCTGTCGGGCTGTCGGTTTCCTGTAAACTGATCTGCTTGACCCTCATACGTCGAATCTAGACGGCAGAGTCGATCATGGTCTTGCACGAGGCCTTCACCACTATAATCAAATCTCATGTGCCGCTGTCGGCCTGTCGGTTTCCTGTAAACTGATCTGCTTGACCCTCATACGTCGAATCTAGACGGCAGAGTCGATCATGGTCTTGCACGAGGCCTTCACCACTATAATCAAATCTCATGTGCCGCTGTCGGCCTGTCGGTTTCCTGTAAACTGATCTGCTTGACCCTCATACGTCGAATCTAGACGGGAGAGTCGATCATGGTCCTGCACGAGGCCTTCACCACTATAATCAAATCTCATGTGCCGCTGTCGGGCTGTCGGTTTCCTGTAAACTGATCTGCTTGACCCTCATACGTCGAATCTAGACGGGAGAGTCGATCATGGTCCTGCACGAGGCCTTCACCACTATAATCAAATCTCATGTGCCGCTGTCGGGCTGTCGGTTTCCTGTAAACTGATCTGCTTGACCCTCATACGTCGAATCTAGACGGGAGAGTCGATCATGGTCCTGCACGAGGCCTTCACCACTATAATCAAATCTCATGTGCCGCTGTCGGGCTGTCGGTTTCCTGTAAACTGATCTGCTTGACCCTCATACGTCGAATCTAGACGGCAGAGTCGATCATGGTCTTGCACGAGGCCTTCACCACTATAATCAAATCTCATGTGCCGCTGTCGGCCTGTCGGTTTCCTGTAAACTGATCTGCTTGACCCTCATACGTCGAATCTAGACGGGAGAGTCGATCATGGTCCTGCACGAGGCCTTCACCACTATAATCAAATCTCATGTGCCGCTGTCGGGCTGTCGGTTTCCTGTAAACTGATCTGCTTGACCCTCATACGTCGAATCTAGACGGCAGAGTCGATCATGGTCTTGCACGAGGCCTTCACCACTATAATCAAATCTCATGTGCCGCTGTCGGGCTGTCGGTTTCCTGTAAACTGATCTGCTTGACCCTCATACGTCGAATCTAGACGGGAGAGTCGATCATGGTCCTGCACGAGGCCTTCACCACTATAATCAAATCTCATGTGCCGCTGTCGGGCTGTCGGTTTCCTGTAAACTGATCTGCTTGACCCTCATACGTCGAATCTAGACGGCAGAGTCGATCATGGTCTTGCACGAGGCCTTCACCACTATAATCAAATCTCATGTGCCGCTGTCGGCCTGTCGGTTTCCTGGAAACTGATCTGCTTGACCCTCATACGTCGAATCTAGACGGCAGAGTCGATCATGGTCTTGCACGAGGCCTTCACCACTATAATCAAATCTCATGTGCCGGTGTCGGGCTGTCGGTTTCCTGTAAACTGATCTGCTTGACCCTCATACGTCGAATCTAGACGGGAGAGTCGATCATGGTCCTGCACGAGGCCTTCACCACTATAATCAAATCTCATGTGCCGCTGTCGGGCTGTCGGTTTCCTGTAAACTGATCTGCTTGACCCTCATACGTCGAATCTAGACGGGAGAGTCGATCATGGTCTTGCACGAGGCCTTCACCACTATAATCAAATCTCATGTGCCGCTGTCGGGCTGTCGGTTTCCTGTAAACTGATCTGCTTGACCCTCATACGTCGAATCTAGACGGGAGAGTCGATCATGGTCCTGCACGAGGCCTTCACCACTATAATCAAATCTCATGTGCCGCTGTCGGGCTGTCGGTTTCCTGTAAACTGATCTGCTTGACCCTCATACGTCGAATCTAGACGGGAGAGTCGATCATGGTCCTGCACGAGGCCTTCACCACTATAATCAAATCTCATGTGCCGCTGTCGGGCTGTCGGTTTCCTGTAAACTGATCTGCTTGACCCTCATACGTCGAATCTAGACGGGAGAGTCGATCATGGTCCTGCACGAGGCCTTCACCACTATAATCAAATCTCATGTGCCGCTGTCGGGCTGTCGGTTTCCTGTAAACTGATCTGCTTGACCCTCATACGTCGAATCTAGACGGGAGAGTCGATCATGGTCCTGCACGAGGCCTTCACCACTATAATCAAATCTCATGTGCCGCTGTCGGGCTGTCGGTTTCCTGTAAACTGATCTGCTTGACCCTCATACGTCGAATCTAGACGGCAGAGTCGATCATGGTCTTGCACGAGGCCTTCACCACTATAATCAAATCTCATGTGCCGCTGTCGGCCTGTCGGTTTCCTGTAAACTGATCTGCTTGACCCTCATACGTCGAATCTAGACGGGAGAGTCGATCATGGTCCTGCACGAGGCCTTCACCACTATAATCAAATCTCATGTGCCGGTGTCGGGCTGTCGGTTTCCTGTAAACTGATCTGCTTGACACTCATACGTCGAATCTAGACGGCAGAGTCGATCATGGTCTTGCACGAGGCCTTCACCACTATAATCAAATCTCATGTGCCGCTGTCGGCCTGTCGGTTTCCTGTAAACTGATCTGCTTGACCCTCATACGTCGAATCTAGACGGGAGAGTCGATCATGGTCCTGCACGAGGCCTTCACCACTATAATCAAATCTCATGTGCCGGTGTCGGGCTGTCGGTTTCCTGTAAACTGATCTGCTTGACCCTCATACGTCGAATCTAGACGGCAGAGTCGATCATGGTCTTGCACGAGGCCTTCACCACTATAATCAAATCTCATGTGCCGCTGTCGGGCTGTCGGTTTCCTGTAAACTGATCTGCTTGACCCTCATACGTCGAATCTAGACGGCAGAGTCGATCATGGTCTTGCACGAGGCCTTCACCACTATAATCAAATCTCATGTGCCGCTGTCGGCCTGTCGGTTTCCTGGAAACTGATCTGCTTGACCCTCATACGTCGAATCTAGACGGCAGAGTCGATCATGGTCTTGCACGAGGCCTTCACCACTATAATCAAATCTCATGTGCCGGTGTCGGGCTGTCGGTTTCCTGTAAACTGATCTGCTTGACCCTCATACGTCGAATCTAGACGGCAGAGTCGATCATGGTCTTGCACGAGGCCTTCACCACTATAATCAAATCTCATGTGCCGCTGTCGGGCTGTCGGTTTCCTGTAAACTGATCTGCTTGACCCTCATACGTCGAATCTAGACGGGAGAGTCGATCATGGTCCTGCACGAGGCCTTCACCACTATAATCAAATCTCATGTGCCGCTGTCGGGCTGTCGGTTTCCTGTAAACTGATCTGCTTGACCCTCATACGTTGAATCTAGACGGCAGAGTCGATCATGGTCTTGCACGAGGCCTTCACCACTATAATCAAATCTCATGTGCCGCTGTCGGGCTGTCGGTTTCCTGTAAACTGATCTGCTTGACCCTCATACGTCGAATCTAGACGGGAGAGTCGATCATGGTCTTGCACGAGGCCTTCACCACTATAATCAAATCTCATGTGCCGGTGTCGGGCTGTCGGTTTCCTGTAAACTGATCTGCTTGACCCTCATACGTCGAATCTAGACGGCAGAGTCGATCATGGTCTTGCACGAGGCCTTCACCACTATAATCAAATCTCATGTGCCGCTGTCGGGCTGTCGGTTTCCTGTAAACTGATCTGCTTGACCCTCATACGTTGAATCTAGACGGCAGAGTCGATCATGGTCTTGCACGAGGCCTTCACCACTATAATCAAATCTCATGTGCCGCTGTCGGGCTGTCGGTTTCCTGTAAACTGATCTGCTTGACCCTCATACGTTGAATCTAGACGGGAGAGTCGATCATGGTCCTGCACGAGGCCTTCACCACTATAATCAAATCTCATGTGCCGCTGTCGGGCTGTCGGTTTCCTGTAAACTGATCTGCTTGACCCTCATACGTCGAATCTAGACGGCAGAGTCGATCATGGTCCTGCACGAGGCCTTCACCACTATAATCAAATCTCATGTGCCGGTGTCGGGCTGTCGGTTTCCTGTAAACTGATCTGCTTGACCCTCATACGTCGAATCTAGACGGGAGAGTCGATCATGGTCCTGCACGAGGCCTTCACCACTATAATCAAATCTCATGTGCCGCTGTCGGGCTGTCGGTTTCCTGTAAACTGATCTGCTTGACCCTCATACGTCGAATCTAGACGGCAGAGTCGATCATGGTCTTGCACGAGGCCTTCACCACTATAATCAAATCTCATGTGCCGCTGTCGGCCTGTCGGTTTCCTGTAAACTGATCTGCTTGACCCTCATACGTCGAATCTAGACGGGAGAGTCGATCATGGTCCTGCACGAGGCCTTCACCACTATAATCAAATCTCATGTGCCGCTGTCGGGCTGTCGGTTTCCTGTAAACTGATCTGCTTGACCCTCATACGTTGAATCTAGACGGGAGAGTCGATCATGGTCCTGCACGAGGCCTTCACCACTATAATCAAATCTCATGTGCCGCTGTCGGGCTGTCGGTTTCCTGTAAACTGATCTGCTTGACCCTCATACGTCGAATCTAGACGGCAGAGTCGATCATGGTCTTGCACGAGGCCTTCACCACTATAATCAAATCTCATGTGCCGCTGTCGGCCTGTCGGTTTCCTGTAAACTGATCTGCTTGACCCTCATACGTCGAATCTAGACGGGAGAGTCGATCATGGTCCTGCACGAGGCCTTCACCACTATAATCAAATCTCATGTGCCGCTGTCGGGCTGTCGGTTTCCTGTAAACTGATCTGCTTGACCCTCATACGTTGAATCTAGACGGGAGAGTCGATCATGGTCCTGCACGAGGCCTTCACCACTATAATCAAATCTCATGTGCCGGTGTCGGGCTGTCGGTTTCCTGTAAACTGATCTGCTTGACCCTCATACGTCGAATCTAGACGGCAGAGTCGATCATGGTCTTGCACGAGGCCTTCACCACTATAATCAAATCTCATGTGCCGCTGTCGGCCTGTCGGTTTCCTGTAAACTGATCTGCTTGACCCTCATACGTCGAATCTAGACGGGAGAGTCGATCATGGTCCTGCACGAGGCCTTCACCACTATAATCAAATCTCATGTGCCGCTGTCGGCCTGTCGGTTTCCTGGAAACTGATCTGCTTGACCCTCATACGTTGAATCTAGACGGGAGAGTCGATCATGGTCCTGCACGAGGCCTTCACCACTATAATCAAATCTCATGTGCCGGTGTCGGGCTGTCGGTTTCCTGTAAACTGATCTGCTTGACCCTCATACGTCGAATCTAGACGGCAGAGTCGATCATGGTCCTGCACGAGGCCTTCACCACTATAATCAAATCTCATGTGCCGCTGTCGGCCTGTCGGTTTCCTGGAAACTGATCTGCTTGACCCTCATACGTCGAATCTAGACGGGAGAGTCGATCATGGTCCTGCACGAGGCCTTCACCACTATAATCAAATCTCATGTGCCGCTGTCGGGCTGTCGGTTTCCTGTAAACTGATCTGCTTGACCCTCATACGTCGAATCTAGACGGCAGAGTCGATCATGGTCCTGCACGAGGCCTTCACCACTATAATCAAATCTCATGTGCCGCTGTCGGGCTGTCGGTTTCCTGTAAACTGATCTGCTTGACCCTCATACGTTGAATCTAGACGGGAGAGTCGATCATGGTCCTGCACGAGGCCTTCACCACTATAATCAAATCTCATGTGCCGCTGTCGGCCTGTCGGTTTCCTGTAAACTGATCTGCTTGACCCTCATACGTCGAATCTAGACGGCAGAGTCGATCATGGTCCTGCACGAGGCCTTCACCACTATAATCAAATCTCATGTGCCGCTGTCGGCCTGTCGGTTTCCTGTAAACTGATCTGCTTGACCCTCATACGTTGAATCTAGACGGGAGAGTCGATCATGGTCTTGCACGAGGCCTTCACCACTATAATCAAATCTCATGTGCCGGTGTCGGGCTGTCGGTTTCCTGTAAACTGATCTGCTTGACCCTCATACGTTGAATCTAGACGGGAGAGTCGATCATGGTCTTGCACGAGGCCTTCACCACTATAATCAAATCTCATGTGCCGCTGTCGGGCTGTCGGTTTCCTGTAAACTGATCTGCTTGACCCTCATACGTTGAATCTAGACGGGAGAGTCGATCATGGTCTTGCACGAGGCCTTCACCACTATAATCAAATCTCATGTGCCGCTGTCGGGCTGTCGGTTTCCTGTAAACTGATCTGCTTGACCCTCATACGTTGAATCTAGACGGGAGAGTCGATCATGGTCCTGCACGAGGCCTTCACCACTATAATCAAATCTCATGTGCCGCTGTCGGGCTGTCGGTTTCCTGTAAACTGATCTGCTTGACCCTCATACGTTGAATCTAGACGGCAGAGTCGATCATGGTCTTGCACGAGGCCTTCACCACTATAATCAAATCTCATGTGCCGCTGTCGGGCTGTCGGTTTCCTGTAAACTGATCTGCTTGACCCTCATACGTTGAATCTAGACGGGAGAGTCGATCATGGTCTTGCACGAGGCCTTCACCACTATAATCAAATCTCATGTGCCGCTGTCGGGCTGTCGGTTTCCTGTAAACTGATCTGCTTGACCCTCATACGTTGAATCTAGACGGGAGAGTCGATCATGGTCTTGCACGAGGCCTTCACCACTATAATCAAATCTCATGTGCCGCTGTCGGGCTGTCGGTTTCCTGTAAACTGATCTGCTTGACCCTCATACGTTGAATCTAGACGGCAGAGTCGATCATGGTCTTGCACGAGGCCTTCACCACTATAATCAAATCTCATGTGCCGCTGTCGGGCTGTCGGTTTCCTGTAAACTGATCTGCTTGACCCTCATACGTTGAATCTAGACGGGAGAGTCGATCATGGTCTTGCACGAGGCCTTCACCACTATAATCAAATCTCATGTGCCGGTGTCGGGCTGTCGGTTTCCTGTAAACTGATCTGCTTGACCCTCATACGTTGAATCTAGACGGGAGAGTCGATCATGGTCCTGCACGAGGCCTTCACCACTATAATCAAATCTCATGTGCCGCTGTCGGGCTGTCGGTTTCCTGTAAACTGATCTGCTTGACCCTCATACGTTGAATCTAGACGGGAGAGTCGATCATGGTCTTGCACGAGGCCTTCACCACTATAATCAAATCTCATGTGCCGCTGTCGGGCTGTCGGTTTCCTGTAAACTGATCTGCTTGACCCTCATACGTTGAATCTAGACGGGAGAGTCGATCATGGTCCTGCACGAGGCCTTCACCACTATAATCAAATCTCATGTGCCGCTGTCGGGCTGTCGGTTTCCTGTAAACTGATCTGCTTGACCCTCATACGTTGAATCTAGACGGCAGAGTCGATCATGGTCTTGCACGAGGCCTTCACCACTATAATCAAATCTCATGTGCCGCTGTCGGGCTGTCGGTTTCCTGTAAACTGATCTGCTTGACCCTCATACGTTGAATCTAGACGGGAGAGTCGATCATGGTCTTGCACGAGGCCTTCACCACTATAATCAAATCTCATGTGCCGCTGTCGGGCTGTCGGTTTCCTGTAAACTGATCTGCTTGACCCTCATACGTTGAATCTAGACGGGAGAGTCGATCATGGTCTTGCACGAGGCCTTCACCACTATAATCAAATCTCATGTGCCGCTGTCGGGCTGTCGGTTTCCTGTAAACTGATCTGCTTGACCCTCATACGTTGAATCTAGACGGCAGAGTCGATCATGGTCTTGCACGAGGCCTTCACCACTATAATCAAATCTCATGTGCCGCTGTCGGGCTGTCGGTTTCCTGTAAACTGATCTGCTTGACCCTCATACGTTGAATCTAGACGGGAGAGTCGATCATGGTCTTGCACGAGGCCTTCACCACTATAATCAAATCTCATGTGCCGGTGTCGGGCTGTCGGTTTCCTGTAAACTGATCTGCTTGACCCTCATACGTTGAATCTAGACGGGAGAGTCGATCATGGTCTTGCACGAGGCCTTCACCACTATAATCAAATCTCATGTGCCGCTGTCGGGCTGTCGGTTTCCTGTAAACTGATCTGCTTGACCCTCATACGTTGAATCTAGACGGGAGAGTCGATCATGGTCTTGCACGAGGCCTTCACCACTATAATCAAATCTCATGTGCCGCTGTCGGGCTGTCGGTTTCCTGTAAACTGATCTGCTTGACCCTCATACGTTGAATCTAGACGGGAGAGTCGATCATGGTCCTGCACGAGGCCTTCACCACTATAATCAAATCTCATGTGCCGCTGTCGGGCTGTCGGTTTCCTGTAAACTGATCTGCTTGACCCTCATACGTTGAATCTAGACGGGAGAGTCGATCATGGTCTTGCACGAGGCCTTCACCACTATAATCAAATCTCATGTGCCGCTGTCGGGCTGTCGGTTTCCTGTAAACTGATCTGCTTGACCCTCATACGTTGAATCTAGACGGGAGAGTCGATCATGGTCCTGCACGAGGCCTTCACCACTATAATCAAATCTCATGTGCCGCTGTCGGGCTGTCGGTTTCCTGTAAACTGATCTGCTTGACCCTCATACGTTGAATCTAGACGGCAGAGTCGATCATGGTCTTGCACGAGGCCTTCACCACTATAATCAAATCTCATGTGCCGCTGTCGGGCTGTCGGTTTCCTGTAAACTGATCTGCTTGACCCTCATACGTTGAATCTAGACGGCAGAGTCGATCATGGTCTTGCACGAGGCCTTCACCACTATAATCAAATCTCATGTGCCGCTGTCGGGCTGTCGGTTTCCTGTAAACTGATCTGCTTGACCCTCATACGTCGAATCTAGACGGGAGAGTCGATCATGGTCCTGCACGAGGCCTTCACCACTATAATCAAATCTCATGTGCCGCTGTCGGGCTGTCGGTTTCCTGTAAACTGATCTGCTTGACCCTCATACGTTGAATCTAGACGGCAGAGTCGATCATGGTCCTGCACGAGGCCTTCACCACTATAATCAAATCTCATGTGCCGCTGTCGGGCTGTCGGTTTCCTGTAAACTGATCTGCTTGACCCTCATACGTTGAATCTAGACGGCAGAGTCGATCATGGTCCTGCACGAGGCCTTCACCACTATAATCAAATCTCATGTGCCGCTGTCGGGCTGTCGGTTTCCTGTAAACTGATCTGCTTGACCCTCATACGTTGAATCTAGACGGGAGAGTCGATCATGGTCCTGCACGAGGCCTTCACCACTATAATCAAATCTCATGTGCCGCTGTCGGCCTGTCGGTTTCCTGTAAACTGATCTGCTTGACCCTCATACGTCGAATCTAGACGGCAGAGTCGATCATGGTCCTGCACGAGGCCTTCACCACTATAATCAAATCTCATGTGCCGCTGTCGGCCTGTCGGTTTCCTGTAAACTGATCTGCTTGACCCTCATACGTTGAATCTAGACGGGAGAGTCGATCATGGTCTTGCACGAGGCCTTCACCACTATAATCAAATCTCATGTGCCGCTGTCGGGCTGTCGGTTTCCTGTAAACTGATCTGCTTGACCCTCATACGTTGAATCTAGACGGGAGAGTCGATCATGGTCCTGCACGAGGCCTTCACCACTATAATCAAATCTCATGTGCCGCTGTCGGGCTGTCGGTTTCCTGTAAACTGATCTGCTTGACCCTCATACGTTGAATCTAGACGGGAGAGTCGATCATGGTCTTGCACGAGGCCTTCACCACTATAATCAAATCTCATGTGCCGCTGTCGGGCTGTCGGTTTCCTGTAAACTGATCTGCTTGACCCTCATACGTTGAATCTAGACGGCAGAGTCGATCATGGTCTTGCACGAGGCCTTCACCACTATAATCAAATCTCATGTGCCGCTGTCGGGCTGTCGGTTTCCTGGAAACTGATCTGCTTGATCCTCATACGTCGAATCTAGACGGGAGAGTCGATCATGGTCCTGCACGAGGCCTTCACCACTATAATCAAATCTCATGTGCCGCTGTCGGGCTGTCGGTTTCCTGTAAACTGATCTGCTTGACCCTCATACGTTGAATCTAGACGGGAGAGTCGATCATGGTCTTGCACGAGGCCTTCACCACTATAATCAAATCTCATGTGCCGCTGTCGGGCTGTCGGTTTCCTGTAAACTGATCTGCTTGACCCTCATACGTTGAATCTAGACGGGAGAGTCGATCATGGTCCTGCACGAGGCCTTCACCACTATAATCAAATCTCATGTGCCGCTGTCGGGCTGTCGGTTTCCTGGAAACTGATCTGCTTGATCCTCATACGTCGAATCTAGACGGGAGAGTCGATCATGGTCCTGCACGAGGCCTTCACCACTATAATCAAATCTCATGTGCCGCTGTCGGGCTGTCGGTTTCCTGTAAACTGATCTGCTTGACCCTCATACGTTGAATCTAGACGGGAGAGTCGATCATGGTCCTGCACGAGGCCTTCACCACTATAATCAAATCTCATGTGCCGCTGTCGGGCTGTCGGTTTCCTGTAAACTGATCTGCTTGACCCTCATACGTTGAATCTAGACGGGAGAGTCGATCATGGTCCTGCACGAGGCCTTCACCACTATAATCAAATCTCATGTGCCGCTGTCGGGCTGTCGGTTTCCTGTAAACTGATCTGCTTGACCCTCATACGTTGAATCTAGACGGGAGAGTCGATCATGGTCCTGCACGAGGCCTTCACCACTATAATCAAATCTCATGTGCCGCTGTCGGGCTGTCGGTTTCCTGTAAACTGATCTGCTTGACCCTCATACGTCGAATCTAGACGGGAGAGTCGATCATGGTCCTGCACGAGGCCTTCACCACTATAATCAAATCTCATGTGCCGCTGTCGGCCTGTCGGTTTCCTGTAAACTGATCTGCTTGACCCTCATACGTCGAATCTAGACGGGAGAGTCGATCATGGTCCTGCACGAGGCCTTCACCACTATAATCAAATCTCATGTGCCGCTGTCGGGCTGTCGGTTTCCTGGAAACTGATCTGCTTGATCCTCATACGTTGAATCTAGACGGGAGAGTCGATCATGGTCCTGCACGAGGCCTTCACCACTATAATCAAATCTCATGTGCCGCTGTCGGGCTGTCGGTTTCCTGTAAACTGATCTGCTTGACCCTCATACGTTGAATCTAGACGGGAGAGTCGATCATGGTCCTGCACGAGGCCTTCACCACTATAATCAAATCTCATGTGCCGCTGTCGGGCTGTCGGTTTCCTGTAAACTGATCTGCTTGACCCTCATACGTTGAATCTAGACGGGAGAGTCGATCATGGTCCTGCACGAGGCCTTCACCACTATAATCAAATCTCATGTGCCGCTGTCGGGCTGTCGGTTTCCTGTAAACTGATCTGCTTGACCCTCATACGTTGAATCTAGACGGGAGAGTCGATCATGGTCCTGCACGAGGCCTTCACCACTATAATCAAATCTCATGTGCCGCTGTCGGGCTGTCGGTTTCCTGTAAACTGATCTGCTTGACCCTCATACGTCGAATCTAGACGGGAGAGTCGATCATGGTCCTGCACGAGGCCTTCACCACTATAATCAAATCTCATGTGCCGCTGTCGGCCTGTCGGTTTCCTGTAAACTGATCTGCTTGACCCTCATACGTCGAATCTAGACGGGAGAGTCGATCATGGTCCTGCACGAGGCCTTCACCACTATAATCAAATCTCATGTGCCGCTGTCGGGCTGTCGGTTTCCTGTAAACTGATCTGCTTGACCCTCATACGTTGAATCTAGACGGGAGAGTCGATCATGGTCCTGCACGAGGCCTTCACCACTATAATCAAATCTCATGTGCCGCTGTCGGGCTGTCGGTTTCCTGTAAACTGATCTGCTTGACCCTCATACGTCGAATCTAGACGGGAGAGTCGATCATGGTCCTGCACGAGGCCTTCACCACTATAATCAAATCTCATGTGCCGCTGTCGGGCTGTCGGTTTCCTGTAAACTGATCTGCTTGACCCTCATACGTCGAATCTAGACGGCAGAGTCGATCATGGTCCTGCACGAGGCCTTCACCACTATAATCAAATCTCATGTGCCGCTGTCGGGCTGTCGGTTTCCTGTAAACTGATCTGCTTGACCCTCATACGTCGAATCTAGACGGCAGAGTCGATCATGGTCCTGCACGAGGCCTTCACCACTATAATCAAATCTCATGTGCCGCTGTCGGGCTGTCGGTTTCCTGTAAACTGATCTGCTTGACCCTCATACGTTGAATCTAGACGGGAGAGTCGATCATGGTCTTGCACGAGGCCTTCACCACTATAATCAAATCTCATGTGCCGGTGTCGGGCTGTCGGTTTCCTGTAAACTGATCTGCTTGACCCTCATACGTTGAATCTAGACGGGAGAGTCGATCATGGTCCTGCACGAGGCCTTCACCACTATAATCAAATCTCATGTGCCGCTGTCGGGCTGTCGGTTTCCTGTAAACTGATCTGCTTGACCCTCATACGTCGAATCTAGACGGGAGAGTCGATCATGGTCCTGCACGAGGCCTTCACCACTATAATCAAATCTCATGTGCCGCTGTCGGGCTGTCGGTTTCCTGTAAACTGATCTGCTTGACCCTCATACGTCGAATCTAGACGGGAGAGTCGATCATGGTCCTGCACGAGGCCTTCACCACTATAATCAAATCTCATGTGCCGCTGTCGGGCTGTCGGTTTCCTGTAAACTGATCTGCTTGACCCTCATACGTCGAATCTAGACGGCAGAGTCGATCATGGTCCTGCACGAGGCCTTCACCACTATAATCAAATTTCATGTGCCGCTGTCGGGCTGTCGGTTTCCTGTAAACTGATCTGCTTGACCCTCATACGTTGAATCTAGACGGGAGAGTCGATCATGGTCTTGCACGAGGCCTTCACCACTATAATCAAATCTCATGTGCCGGTGTCGGGCTGTCGGTTTCCTGTAAACTGATCTGCTTGACCCTCATACGTTGAATCTAGACGGGAGAGTCGATCATGGTCCTGCACGAGGCCTTCACCACTATAATCAAATCTCATGTGCCGCTGTCGGGCTGTCGGTTTCCTGTAAACTGATCTGCTTGACCCTCATACGTTGAATCTAGACGGGAGAGTCGATCATGGTCTTGCACGAGGCCTTCACCACTATAATCAAATCTCATGTGCCGCTGTCGGGCTGTCGGTTTCCTGTAAACTGATCTGCTTGACCCTCATACGTTGAATCTAGACGGGAGAGTCGATCATGGTCCTGCACGAGGCCTTCACCACTATAATCAAATCTCATGTGCCGCTGTCGGGCTGTCGGTTTCCTGTAAACTGATCTGCTTGACCCTCATACGTTGAATCTAGACGGGAGAGTCGATCATGGTCTTGCACGAGGCCTTCACCACTATAATCAAATCTCATGTGCCGCTGTCGGGCTGTCGGTTTCCTGTAAACTGATCTGCTTGACCCTCATACGTTGAATCTAGACGGGAGAGTCGATCATGGTCCTGCACGAGGCCTTCACCACTATAATCAAATCTCATGTGCCGCTGTCGGGCTGTCGGTTTCCTGTAAACTGATCTGCTTGACCCTCATACGTCGAATCTAGACGGGAGAGTCGATCATGGTCCTGCACGAGGCCTTCACCACTATAATCAAATCTCATGTGCCGCTGTCGGGCTGTCGGTTTCCTGTAAACTGATCTGCTTGACCCTCATACGTTGAATCTAGACGGGAGAGTCGATCATGGTCTTGCACGAGGCCTTCACCACTATAATCAAATCTCATGTGCCGCTGTCGGGCTGTCGGTTTCCTGTAAACTGATCTGCTTGACCCTCATACGTTGAATCTAGACGGCAGAGTCGATCATGGTCTTGCACGAGGCCTTCACCACTATAATCAAATCTCATGTGCCGCTGTCGGGCTGTCGGTTTCCTGTAAACTGATCTGCTTGACCCTCATACGTTGAATCTAGACGGGAGAGTCGATCATGGTCCTGCACGAGGCCTTCACCACTATAATCAAATCTCATGTGCCGGTGTCGGGCTGTCGGTTTCCTGTAAACTGATCTGCTTGACCCTCATACGTCGAATCTAGACGGGAGAGTCGATCATGGTCCTGCACGAGGCCTTCACCACTATAATCAAATCTCATGTGCCGCTGTCGGGCTGTCGGTTTCCTGTAAACTGATCTGCTTGACCCTCATACGTTGAATCTAGACGGGAGAGTCGATCATGGTCTTGCACGAGGCCTTCACCACTATAATCAAATCTCATGTGCCGCTGTCGGGCTGTCGGTTTCCTGTAAACTGATCTGCTTGACCCTCATACGTTGAATCTAGACGGCAGAGTCGATCATGGTCTTGCACGAGGCCTTCACCACTATAATCAAATCTCATGTGCCGCTGTCGGGCTGTCGGTTTCCTGTAAACTGATCTGCTTGACCCTCATACGTTGAATCTAGACGGGAGAGTCGATCATGGTCTTGCACGAGGCCTTCACCACTATAATCAAATCTCATGTGCCGCTGTCGGGCTGTCGGTTTCCTGTAAACTGATCTGCTTGACCCTCATACGTTGAATCTAGACGGGAGAGTCGATCATGGTCCTGCACGAGGCCTTCACCACTATAATCAAATCTCATGTGCCGCTGTCGGGCTGTCGGTTTCCTGTAAACTGATCTGCTTGACCCTCATACGTCGAATCTAGACGGGAGAGTCGATCATGGTCCTGCACGAGGCCTTCACCACTATAATCAAATCTCATGTGCCGGTGTCGGGCTGTCGGTTTCCTGTAAACTGATCTGCTTGACCCTCATACGTTGAATCTAGACGGGAGAGTCGATCATGGTCCTGCACGAGGCCTTCACCACTATAATCAAATCTCATGTGCCGCTGTCGGGCTGTCGGTTTCCTGTAAACTGATCTGCTTGACCCTCATACGTTGAATCTAGACGGGAGAGTCGATCATGGTCTTGCACGAGGCCTTCACCACTATAATCAAATCTCATGTGCCGCTGTCGGCCTGTCGGTTTCCTGGAAACTGATCTGCTTGACCCTCATACGTCGAATCTAGACGGGAGAGTCGATCATGGTCCTGCACGAGGCCTTCACCACTATAATCAAATCTCATGTGCCGGTGTCGGGCTGTCGGTTTCCTGTAAACTGATCTGCTTGACCCTCATACGTCGAATCTAGACGGGAGAGTCGATCATGGTCCTGCACGAGGCCTTCACCACTATAATCAAATCTCATGTGCCGGTGTCGGGCTGTCGGTTTCCTGTAAACTGATCTGCTTGACCCTCATACGTCGAATCTAGACGGGAGAGTCGATCATGGTCCTGCACGAGGCCTTCACCACTATAATCAAATCTCATGTGCCGGTGTCGGGCTGTCGGTTTCCTGTAAACTGATCTGCTTGACCCTCATACGTTGAATCTAGACGGGAGAGTCGATCATGGTCCTGCACGAGGCCTTCACCACTATAATCAAATCTCATGTGCCGGTGTCGGGCTGTCGGTTTCCTGTAAACTGATCTGCTTGACCCTCATACGTTGAATCTAGACGGGAGAGTCGATCATGGTCCTGCACGAGGCCTTCACCACTATAATCAAATCTCATGTGCCGCTGTCGGGCTGTCGGTTTCCTGGAAACTGATCTGCTTGACCTTCATACGTCGAATCTAGACGGGAGAGTCGATCATGGTCCTGCACGAGGCCTTCACCACTATAATCAAATCTCATGTGCCGCTGTCGGGCTGTCGGTTTCCTGTAAACTGATCTGCTTGACCCTCATACGTTGAATCTAGACGGGAGAGTCGATCATGGTCCTGCACGAGGCCTTCACCACTATAATCAAATCTCATGTGCCGCTGTCGGGCTGTCGGTTTCCTGTAAACTGATCTGCTTGACCCTCATACGTTGAATCTAGACGGGAGAGTCGATCATGGTCCTGCACGAGGCCTTCACCACTATAATCAAATCTCATGTGCCGCTGTCGGGCTGTCGGTTTCCTGTAAACTGATCTGCTTGACCCTCATACGTTGAATCTAGACGGGAGAGTCGATCATGGTCCTGCACGAGGCCTTCACCACTATAATCAAATCTCATGTGCCGCTGTCGGGCTGTCGGTTTCCTGTAAACTGATCTGCTTGACCCTCATACGTCGAATCTAGACGGGAGAGTCGATCATGGTCCTGCACGAGGCCTTCACCACTATAATCAAATCTCATGTGCCGCTGTCGGCCTGTCGGTTTCCTGTAAACTGATCTGCTTGACCCTCATACGTCGAATCTAGACGGGAGAGTCGATCATGGTCCTGCACGAGGCCTTCACCACTATAATCAAATCTCATGTGCCGGTGTCGGGCTGTCGGTTTCCTGGAAACTGATCTGCTTGACCCTCATACGTCGAATCTAGACGGCAGAGTCGATCATGGTCTTGCACGAGGCCTTCACCACTATAATCAAATCTCATGTGCCGCTGTCGGGCTGTCGGTTTCCTGTAAACTGATCTGCTTGACCCTCATACGTTGAATCTAGACGGCAGAGTCGATCATGGTCTTGCACGAGGCCTTCACCACTATAATCAAATCTCATGTGCCGCTGTCGGGCTGTCGGTTTCCTGGAAACTGATCTGCTTGACCCTCATACGTCGAATCTAGACGGGAGAGTCGATCATGGTCCTGCACGAGGCCTTCACCACTATAATCAAATCTCATGTGCCGCTGTCGGGCTGTCGGTTTCCTGTAAACTGATCTGCTTGACCCTCATACGTCGAATCTAGACGGGAGAGTCGATCATGGTCCTGCACGAGGCCTTCACCACTATAATCAAATCTCATGTGCCGGTGTCGGGCTGTCGGTTTCCTGTAAACTGATCTGCTTGACCCTCATACGTCGAATCTAGACGGGAGAGTCGATCATGGTCCTGCACGAGGCCTTCACCACTATAATCAAATCTCATGTGCCGGTGTCGGGCTGTCGGTTTCCTGTAAACTGATCTGCTTGACCCTCATACGTCGAATCTAGACGGGAGAGTCGATCATGGTCCTGCACGAGGCCTTCACCACTATAATCAAATCTCATGTGCCGGTGTCGGGCTGTCGGTTTCCTGTAAACTGATCTGCTTGACCCTCATACGTCGAATCTAGACGGGAGAGTCGATCATGGTCCTGCACGAGGCCTTCACCACTATAATCAAATCTCATGTGCCGGTGTCGGGCTGTCGGTTTCCTGTAAACTGATCTGCTTGACCCTCATACGTCGAATCTAGACGGGAGAGTCGATCATGGTCCTGCACGAGGCCTTCACCACTATAATCAAATCTCATGTGCCGGTGTCGGGCTGTCGGTTTCCTGTAAACTGATCTGCTTGACCCTCATACGTCGAATCTAGACGGGAGAGTCGATCATGGTCCTGCACGAGGCCTTCACCACTATAATCAAATCTCATGTGCCGGTGTCGGGCTGTCGGTTTCCTGTAAACTGATCTGCTTGACCCTCATACGTCGAATCTAGACGGCAGAGTCGATCATGGTCTTGCACGAGGCCTTCACCACTATAATCAAATCTCATGTGCCGCTGTCGGCCTGTCGGTTTCCTGGAAACTGATCTGCTTGACCCTCATACGTCGAATCTAGACGGCAGAGTCGATCATATATATATATATATATATATATATATATATATATATATATATATATATATTTTAAAGGAAAAAAAAGCAAAGTTGACTCTAGGAAAGAAGAAAAAAATTGACTCTAGAGTTAAAAAAAGAAAAGAAATTACTATAGAAAAGAAAAAAAAATGAAAATATGACGATAGGAAAGAAAAAAAAAAAGAAAAGGCCTTCTATTTATAAATAATTTGTTGCACAATGGCGAAGTGCTCTCCAAATCGTTTTGATAGTTTTTTGCAATCTTCTCCATCATTATAGGTTTCAATTATGCAATTTTACGTTTCAGAAAGTTCTTTTGGTCTTTGCATATATTCTTTGTAAATTTTAGTCTCTAACTGCAAACTTTTGTATGCACAATACGTTATATTGGTTGACTGCAGCATACACAGCTTGCCAAAAAAAAAAAAAAAAATGCACTCGTATAATTTTGAGTTTTTCATATGCTTTTAAAAATTATTTGCATTGGCAAACATATAAAACAAAAACAAAGAATGTAAATTTAAGGGTTCACTTACTTTTGCCCAAAGTGGTTGTAATTCAGTAAATAAAGATTTTTCTTAATGAACATATAGTTTAATTAAGATTTGTTGATCATATGGAAAAAAGAGACAATTATTTTAAATATTATCTTAGGGGCACACTTACTTTGCACAGCACTATATATATATATATATATATATATATATATATATATATATATGCTCTCGAAATAATTTCGATTGGGCTCTCGGAGAGAAAGGGTGAATTTATAAACAGTCGCTGCTGCTGTTCATGAAATGCTCTTCTACTCGAATCGAGCTCTCCCAGCTACTGACGTCTTTCGCATAATAAAAACGTTAAGATTTACTTTTCTCTCTGCCGTTTGACGATAGCTTGTGGGTAAAATCTCTAACATCCCAAATCTGTCGACTTTCGATCCCGGCTTGATGCAATCTTATGTCTAGCCATACTGATCAGCTGTGGATAGCTATATATATATAAAGACATTTTTATATTTAACATTCTTTTTATAGATACAAATATTTAAGTAAATGCTCTGTTTATAATAAACAGTATTAAACAACATTTACCGGCTTGAATGTCCGAGAAATGTCATAGAAAATATACGTCCTCCGACAGGATTCGAACCTGTATCCTATACAGAACCGTCATATAGCCTGACGTGCCTTACCGCTCGTCCACAAAGGATCGCCCATGAATCTCTCACGTACATTCATATCTGCTCATGGCGTATCCCTATGTAAACAAATGATGTCACACCTTATGAAATGGACAAAGTCCGACAATTATTTTAAGACATTTTTATGTATCAATCTTATTCTGATTCTTTCTTTCTTTCTATCTATCTATCTATCTATCTATCTATCTATCTATCTATCTATCTATCTGCATACATATACGCATGCCTAGGTTTTTGGGGCGCGACTATACTTTCGCTGGGAGGTGTTCCAGTTCGTAAGGCACGCGTATATTTACTAATTAATACATATCTTTGCTCTGTATAACCGCATTGAGCACTATTACGTTTACACCTCATGCATAAATTTAACGATTATTTATTTGCTTTCCAGCGTATGCACACCAGTACACGCGTACACGACTGCTGGCATTTAGCCGTTTCATTGATCCACTCTACGTCTATCTATCTATCTATCTATCTATCTATCTATCTATCTATCTATCTATCTGTCTATCTATCTATCTATCTATCTATCTATCTCATTTTATTCGTATCTATCTATCTATCTATCTATCTATCTATCTATCTATCTATCTATCTACATATCTATCTATCTATCTATCTATCTATCTATCTCATTTTATTTCTATCTATCTATCTATCTATCTTGTGAACTCCCCCACTGTATTCGACATGTTACGCTACATGCCACAAGGTCCCCAAACAAACTTCTGCAGGTTTTGAATTCAGAGTTGTCCTTCTCCTCTACCAGTTGCCACCCAAGGCTATAAAACCCAGTCTGTCCTGCTAATTTCCCATAAGGGAGAAGATGAGGATTCATTAGTTCGACTAGAGCCACTACCAACTACTACAATCTTCGCATATATATATATATATATATATATATATATATATATATATATATATATATATATATGTATATATATATATATATATATATATATATATATCATGTTTCTTTTTGTATTTATCTTATTCTGATTCTATCTGTCTGTCTATCTAATTCTATCCTTATGTATCTCTCCTTATCTAATTGTCTTCTATCGCTCAATTAATTCTCTTCTTATCTATCTATCTATCTATCTATCTATCTATCTATCTATCTATTTATCTATCTATCTATCTATCTATCCCAGCCTATTCCTATCTATCTATCTATCTATCTATCTATCTATCTATCTATCTATCTATCTCTGGCGACTTCTTTTTTTAACTCAGAATTACCCGTGATCAAATTTACCCATTTTTTGATTCCTAATCCGTCGACCAAAAATAACCGAATTCTTTATAGGCTAAATTTGTATTGATCTGGATTCATTATAACGTTTAAATTACGAAAGTTCAAATTTAGATTGTAGCTAAAAACTACAAACGTCTGTGTAGTGAGTGAGTGGAAGAGACAACGATAGGGGGAGAGGGAAAAGAGAAAGGGATAGAAAGTTTTAGTGAGTGAGGGAGAGTGTGAGAAAACTGGAGAGAGACAGGAAATTAACCTGAAAAAAAAGGAAGAGTAGAAGATACGTGTGAGAAAGAAAGAGATAGGGGGAGAGAAAAAGACAGAGAAAAGGAGAAAGAGAGAGTGAAAAAGAGAGATAGGGAAACAAAGAAATGGGCAATGAGTGAGTGAAGGGGTGAAAAAGAAAGAGACAGAAAGAAAATGAAAGAAAGTAGGTACCTCCACTGAATTTTCGATACCTCAGGTTTAAAATGAATTTTTGAAAATGAGAAATCATTCTTGAAGATTTAATTTTTGCTTTAACTGAAAGCTAAATGATTAAATATACTATTTCCAGTATGTAAAATATTATGGTCCATTTGAAATAAAAATCATATAGATCAGAATTTCAACTTTTTGGGCGCTTTTTTTTAAATTTAAAAAAAAAAAAATTATCGCATTTAAAAATCTTCCAAAAATAAAATATATATTTGTGTCAGGTTATTTGATTAAAATTAGCAAATGTAAAGTTAAATTAATCTGATTTGAAATAAACATTACTTATAGCATAAAAAGTAATATACAAGCATTTTCTTACCGACGTGTCCTGTTTATCTTTGATGTTTACTGACGTATTGATAAGTTCTGAGGTGATGGCAGCAAGTATGGATGACCAGAATTGCTATAAACGCAGTGTGACAGATGAAGATAGAGACAGAGAAGTGGAATGAGAGAGAGAGAAATAGGGAGAAAATAAAGTGAAAGGGAAAGAGAGAAAAAGAAATTGACAGAGAGAGAGAGAGAGGGTGAGGAAAATGCAAATGAATGTTAGTGAATGCTGTGTCAAATCGGATAAGGTTTGAAGCAATTAAATCAAAATAAAAGTGCTCTCTATTAATCATCAGAGAGATCCCATCTGCCTTCCATAAGCATGGCTGATGCTAATCTCCAGGACATGTGACTCGTTGTATTTTCGGCTGACATGAAGTGAAAAGATTATTTTGAATCAATTGCTAGGTAATTTTTGTGCTCCTCTCCAACATAAATAACAACTTGACGAGCCCTAAATATATTTATACTAGAGCCTCTTTAAAGCGCTCGAAAGGGTTTGGCATGGTGGTCTTTTTCAAGTTGAAAAGATCTGGAGTCTCTGAATGAATTTTTGAACTGATCCAGTCTTTCTTATCTAAACACAAAATGAAAGTGTCATGAGCCGTGATTCTTCAAGAGTTTTTCATACTAATGCAAGTGGTCCTACTTTGTTCATATTTTTTTTTATCAATAACGTTCTGGAGTTTTGAACTGATTCAATCTTATCTAAAAGCAAAATGAAAGTATCATGAGTCATAATTCTTCAAGAGCCTTTCGTGTTAAGGCAGGTGACCCCAGGGCTCTATCCTTAGTCCTATTTGTTCATATTTTTTTTTATTAACAACCTTCTTGATGACATCAGCTCTGAACTTGTTATACCTGCTGATGATACAAATATTTAATCCTGTCTCGATAATAAGTCTAATCAGATCGATATGGCAAAATTGACGACTGATCAAAAAAAATAACGCTACAGTCTGTTGTTAACTGGGGCAAAGGACAGCATGTTACAATTAACACCGTAAAAACAAAACAGCTCTCTATTAATCATCAGAAAGACCATTTTCTGCTTTCCGTCAGCATAATTGATACTACTTTCCAGGAGTGTAAGTCGTTGCACCTCATAAGGTTTCTAGGTCTAACTTTCATGGCTGACAAGGAAGTTTCTTCGCTGTGTCATACAAGATAACTTTTGTCTCAAGAATCTATCTTACATATTTATAAGTCGAACTTTCGTTCATACTGCTGCCACATCCGGTCCGGTGCTCCGGATTTATATTTAGGGATTCTTGATAAAATCCAAACAAGAATCTGCAATATTATTGGTCCTAGCCTGGCATCTCAGCTTCCGTCATTTTCCAACCGTCGTAAAGTTGCTTCCCTGTGCCTCTTCTATAAATAATTTCATGGAAATTTTTCGTTATGGCTGTTGTTTTATTACTCTCCCCTTACAGAGAATAAATTGTACATATGGGTGACTAGTTAGGATTTTATGGAGATTCTGAGGTATTATGGTGGATGAAGTAAGAATGGTAAGTAAGAATGCGTTGTTTTGCCGCAAGGAATATTGTTGTATGTTTGGGTCAGTGATTGTCGCTAGCTAAGTTAAACGTTATGATTAGAGAACTGATTGGCAGGCCCTATTGAAATAATATCGATCCCGAATTAAAAAATGGAAAAGCTAAACTGGTAAGAAATTAATCTCTAAAAGGAACAACAAAGATCACTTCTGCTGTACATAAGTATGGCTGATGCTAATCTCCAAGCGAGTGACACATTGCGTCATCTCAGGCTAACAGTCTCGGTTGACATGAAATGGAAATATTATATTGAACTAGCAGCATGGCCCGGCGTTGCCCGTGGTTGATTCAAAAATCGTACGACTCATACAGCAATCGCTATCACTTGACTTAAAATATTTTTGCCCTTCCTTGCCTTTAAAAAAGTGCCCTTGCCGTGCTGATGTTGCTACATGCCTTACTTCTTGCCTATCTCACACTGCACATTTTTTCTAAGCTCTATACTAAACATTAAATCTGTTACGAAAAAAGAACTAAACAAAATGAACACAAAATGATCAGCTTTAAAAAAGGACACGTAACTGGAAAAACCGAATGAAAAAAGAATGTTAACAACAAATACTTTTTCACACCCAACCCAGTTCTGCGGAATCAGAATCAGCGTTGAGTTCAAGCAAGCGAATGAGCCAATTGGAGAAAAGTGCCATGCAGATTTAAATTTTCTCACTTGTGACAAATACAGCTATCGATTTTTTTTGCATGCTAGCATGCTAGTTAACATTCGTGCCAGTCGGCTGTTGGCTCTCACGCTGACCAATAGACTCTTCCTGCCTATTCGTGGCAGCCAGCTATTGGCTCTCACTCTGGCCAGTAGAAAATGGCCGCAAACTACACGAAAACTGCCGTAGAAGCATGAAAAAATCGATTATTTCCACTATCGGTGGGAGTTGGGAAATGCAACGTTGGTCTTGGCCTTCCCGCTAACTTGTGCATGTAAATTTTGGTGCAAATCCGTCGAAAATTGCGGCCGTGCATTCGTTACACACACACACACACACACACACACACATAAAAAAAAGGGAATAAATGTCTATTGCCAAGTCTACTGCTAAAACTGTTTGTTTCCTGTGTCATGCTAGACAAGATGTTTTTTTTTCTCACCAGAATCTATCTTAAATATCTATAAGTTTATCATTCGTCTACCCTTGAATAATACCTACTTATATTTTCGGTGCTATATATTTAGAGATCCTTCATAAAATCCAGAGAAGAATCAGCAATATTATTGGTCCTGATCTGGCGGTTCAGATTCAATCACTTTCTCATCATGCCTTTTCTATAAATACTTTCATTTTAATTCTTCAGATGAGCTCTTCACTACGGATTGTGTGTGTGTAGGGGTTTATTACTAACATTATTTTGTTTAGTTTTTTCTAAATTGATTTGTATTCATATTGTAAATACTCATTGGGACTAGTTTTTAAATTGCAGTTTTATTCCTCTCCCTCCATAGACAATTAATATGGGGACTAGTTATGACTTTCATAGGGACAAGGAGGTATCATGGTGGACGAAGTAAGAATGGTAGGTAAGAATGCATTATTTTGGTGTAAGGAATATTGTGGTAGGTCGGAGTCAGTGTTAGTTAAGTTTAATGTTGAGACCTGACTCCCAATTTTGGACTTGTGCCACATTTTGTAAATATATTACAAATAAATATCGCTTTTCAGAACAACATTACTATAGTGCGCTTCATCATCGAGCAAGTCGAAAGTAAATTCGCGCTGATCAATTTAGATCAGTCTAAGGCATTCGATAAGGTTGACCTTCGATTTCTGGGCGCTGTCCTTTTGGCCACCGATTTCGGGCCGTACATTCGCACCTGGATCCGATTTCTCTACGCGTCTCCCTGTGCGTTGGTGGA
Source organism: Acanthosepion lycidas (assembly GCA_963932145.1). Lineage (NCBI taxonomy): Eukaryota > Metazoa > Mollusca > Cephalopoda > Sepiida > Sepiidae > Acanthosepion > Acanthosepion lycidas. The sequence continues at coordinate 68,944,486 of OZ010603.1, read as the reverse complement.
CGTGAATGGGGTTCGATCAGAGCCTTTCCTATTGTCTCGCTTCATTCGTCAAGGCTGTTCGCGTTAGTCTTTGTTGTACGTACTTGATTTCTCTTCGCAAGTGAAAAACGAATTCGGCCTTACGCAGAATTTGCCTAACTGGAGGCTACCACCTCGGCCAGGTACTCCGCCTATGATGACGACGTTTCGGTTCTTGTGTTCGGCAGAGCCTAGATTGAAGAATCAGAATGTACGAGAAGGTGACAACAGCGGTTGGGTGCGCGGAATTCAGTTTCTTTTAACTTTTTTACATGTAAATGAGGTTATTATGTTTGTATATTCGACTAGTATGTTTCGGATGGAGTCTGGTACGTTTGTGCCTGTGTTTAAATACATGCTAATAGAGCTGTGGTCAGATAGGTGTAACGTAAGGCGTCTGGATAGGCATGTAGTCGTGTGACAGATGTAATTATTTATGAATTGGGTTTGATCAGGAACATAGTTCCTTAAAGGGCATTGGAACTCATAGATAATGTTCGTTTGTTGTAATTTTGATTTTACTCGTGTGTCAGTATTTCTGAGGATAAGGTTAGCTGTTTTAAACTTTTTGTAGTAGGTAATTAATTTGATTTTTTTATTTCGGTCAATTGGGGTATTATATTTGTTTATGATATTTCTAAGTAAAGATTCAAATTGTTTGTAGTTGATGTGCATTTGGTTTTTGTAGAAAATACTTATGTTGTTTTTGACTGTCTGTTCAATACCCTTTTTATTTATTTTAGGGAAAATTAGACTAATTTGTTGGTCTATAAGGTGGCTAGGGAAGCAATTGTTAACTAGTGTCTTTTTTACATTATGAATTTCTGTAAGGAAGAGTAGTCGAAATGATGATGATGATGATGATGATATATATATATATATATATATATATATATATATATATATATATATATATTAGGTTGGTGCAAAAATAATTTCGTTTTCTCACATAGTAACATATGTTAGAAAACGAAATTATTTTTGCACCAACCTAATATATATATATATATATATATATATATATATATATATATATATATATATATATATATTCCCCCTCGCCGTATGCCTGACTCAGAGTTTCATGACTACGCAATCCTCAGGTGTTAACTATGCACTGACCGTTACGTAAATTGAATTTTACCGCAATGATGGCGCAGTTAAGTATCATATACACAACAGGATTATAGTCTTTAATAATTATATTTTTTCTAAAAAATTAATAAAAAATATATTTGTCAAAACATTATATTTCGCAATTAAAATTATCGGGATTAAAATATGAACGTTAAAGATTTGTATTTATTTATCATTATTATTTTTATTTTATTATTTATAATTTCAGTGAAGTGGATTATCTGAAGAGACGTTTTATTTAAACATCGAAACAAAATGTACAATTTTGTAGTAATTACTTACATATTCTAATGTAGCAGTGTAAAATAAAAATTTATTGCACTATCCTTGTATTGCGCCCTTTTTTGAATAAATATTTTGAACGTTGTAATTTTATTCTTCGTTCTTTTACATTTTGATATATATATATATATATATATATATATATATATATATATATATAGCCTGACGTGCCTTTAACCAATTTGTCCACAGAGGAGCGTTCGGTTAGCAAGGTCGATCTTACTGTCTTTAGACTACAATGATGGTTCCGTATGGGATACAGGTTTGATTCCTGTCGGAGGACGAATATTTTCTATGAAAAATTCTAGGACATTCAGGTCGGTAAAATGTTGTTTAATACTGTTTATTATAAACAGAGCATTTGCTTAAATATTTGTATCGATAAAAAGAATGTATAAACATAAAAATGTCTTAAAATAATTGTCGGCCTTTGTCCATTTCCTAATGTGTGATGTCATTTGTTTACATTTGGATACGCTTTGAGCAGATATGAATGTACGTGAGAGAATCATGGAAGATTGTAGTTTAAAGACAGTAAAATCGACCTTACTAACAGAACGCTTCACACACACACACACACACACACACACACACACACACACACATATATATATATATATATATATATATCAGGTTGGTGCAAAAATAATGACGTAATAATGTAGTTTTTTGACATTAAAAAATACGTCAAAAACGACATTAATACGTCATTATTTTTGCACCAACCTAATATATATATATATAGATATATATATATATATATTCAAACATGTTTCATTGAAAAATTTAGGCATATTACGTCTATTTACCTTTATAATAATCATTTCTAGGTATCTAATTTTCTTCTTGATGTTAAGTTGAGCTTCATTACTGAAGGCGCCGCAGATCTTGTCAACCCAAGTAGTTTCGATTTCCTCCGAGATCATCTTCAGGATTAAATAGGGAACACGATCTTAATGTAAATACAAGCGTTGCAGTTTTTGTAAACACGCCTGAACGCGGTGTGTTATAATTATTTTAAAATTTGCCCGTCGTAGCTATGATGTTTTTTTTCCCTCATGAATTTTTTCAAATTAACATCATATATATATATATATATATGTGTGTGTGTGTCTGTGTGTGTGGGGGGTGTTTGGGGGTGGAGTAATGGATAGCGGCTTCGATTGAGGAATCGGAGAGCCGAGTTCGAATTCTAGTCGAATCCATTACATTCACTTACGTGCTAATACCCTTAGGAAAGGTATGAATCTTCTTCTGCCTCCAGCTACGGGTAAATAGCAGGACAGACTGCGTTTTATAGCCTTGGATGCCAACCGGTCTAGGAGAAGGACAACTCTGGATTCAAAACCTGCGGAGGGTCGTTTGGGGACCTTGTGGGACTGTATTCGGTGGATGGTCCTGCACGAAAACTTTACCACTATAATCAATTCTCATGTGCTGTTGTCGGGCTGTCGGTTTCCTGGGAACTGATCTGCTTGAGCCTCATACGTCGGCTTCGACGGGAGAGTCGAGCGAGCGATATATATATATATATTTATATTTATATTTATATTTAAAGATATGTTTAGTGGTACAAAATTTTATGACTGCCATGAACGGACAAAAATTAGTTTTATTAATACCGCTCATGATAATAAAAAGTAAAAATGAAAAACGGTTTCGTACCTCGTTCAACAGAGCTAAATCGAGGTAAATAGAGTAAATTATATAATATAAAAAAAAAACCCTAAAAACAATGGACAAAGTTTATTGGTGGGAGGAAAAAAAATTTTAAATGCTAATTAGTTGGAGGCCTAATATAAAGTCCTGTTTACAAAGAGAAGACTTTAATGATAGAATGTAGATGACCTACAACACTTTCAGGTGGTAATTTGAGTGGGACTTGCTAAGGATGGTAAAAACGTCACCCCTAAAACTAACAGCACAATCTCTATCTATAAAATACAGGATGTGTGTGTAACGAATGCACGGCCGCAATTTTCGACGGATTTGCACCAAAATTTATATGCGCATGCTCTAAGTTAGCGGGAAGGCCAAGACCGACTTTGCATTTCCCAACTCCCATCGATAGTGGAAATAATCGATTTTTTCCTGCTCCTACGACAGTTTTCATATAGTTTGCGGCCATTTTCTACTGGCCAGAGTGAGAGCCAATAACTGGCTGCCACGAATAGGCAGGAAGATTCTATTGGCCAGCGTGAGAGCCAACAGCTTACTGACACGAATGTTAACTAGTATGCTAGCATGCAAAAAAATCGATAGCTGCATTCGTCACAATGCTGCATTCATCCCAAGTGGGAAAAATTTTAAATGCATGGCACTTTACTCCAATTGGCTCATTCGCTTGCTTAAACTCAACGTTGAACTGGGTGGGGTGTGAAAAAGTATTTGTTCTTTTTTCATTCGGTTTTTCCAGTTACGAGTTCTTTTTTAAAGCTGATCGTTTTGTGTTCATTTTGTTTAGTTCTTTTTTCGTAACAGATTTAATATTTAGTATGGAGTTTAGAAAATATTCGCAGTGTGAGATAGGCAAGAAGTAAGGCATGTAGCAACATCAGCACGGCAAAGGGCACTCTTTTAAAGGCAAGGAAGGGCAAAAATATTTTAAGTCAAGTGATAGCGATTGCTGTATGAGTCGTACGATTTTTGAATCAAGCACGCGCAACGCCGGGCCATGCTGCTAGTTATGGCTATTTATAAGGTGTTTTGCGATGGAAGAACCGTATGTATTGGTCAAAATGTCTGAGGGAGTGTACTTAAGGTTTCGGATTTTCGCTGGAACGTGTTGCTTTATTCTAACATCCAGCCTTTGTGTCCTTCTCCCTATGCAGTGCGAACCGCAACTACATTTAATTTTTCATTTTTACTTTTTATTATCATGTGTGGTAATAATAAAACTAATGTTTGTCTGTTCATGGCAGTCATATCTATATCTATATATATATATATAGCATAATGAGAAGCCACGTATACTTTCTTAATATGTATATATAGAAAAAGTTTCAAATTAAAAAAATTATGTTTTATTTTATGAAAGTATTTATTTATATATATATTTGATATTTCAAATTGTCCTCAATCTTTCATCAGAAATAACTGTTTGTTACAAATAAATTAAAGTTACTGTTTGTTAGCAAGTCGCATCCTTCGCGAGACGCGGACGTCACGTGATATGGAACGTCACTGTTCGGATATTCCTAAATTAAATCTGCCATAAATATTTTAACTATATCTAAATTTTTTTTTAGATATAGTTAAAAAAAAAAAATTAAGTAAATGCTGTTTATTATAATTACAAGTATTTAAGTAAATACTATTATTATAAACAGAGCATTTACTTAAATACTTGTATCTATAAAAAGAACGTTAAACATAAAAAAGTGTCTTTAATATATATATATATATATATATATATATATATATATATATATATATATATATAAATTAACTGATTTAAAATATGTTTTTCTGCTACACAGTAATAAGCATGTTTCAAAAATGGACGCTAAAAACTTGTAATGAAATTAAAAGCATTAGTTCCATTTCATCTTCAAGCGAATATTGATATAACTTTTTTTAAAAAATTTACAGAGTTTTAAACGCACACATAAAATATATAATTCCTTGTTTCCAAAGATACAGAGAAATCCAATCATTCAGACAAGGGGCGGTAGTGTGTTCATTTTTATTAATTATTTTTGTATCAATTATGAATTACGTTCGAAAAAGAGGTTAAGTTTAGCAGAGGGTAGGGTGTATCTTTTAACTAATTCTGACATCCGTTATATGCAAGTCATCTGTTTTTTTTTTGTTTTTTGTTTATGGCAAAAAGTCTTTCGGCATTTTTTCCTACTTGCATTTAAAAAAAATATTTAGGGGATGTTTAAGCTAGAATATGTTTTATTTAACTACAATTTTAAAATATTTCACTCTTAATTACTAATACACTATATTTTTTTTAAACTAGTAAATATAATAGAATTACTTAAATTATTTAAAATTATTTTTTCATATCAAATATAATTTTGTATATTACCAGATCATAATTTTAATTTCATTTTACATATTATTTAAGGAAAATCTTTGACAATGACGGCAAAAAATAACTATTTCATTTCTGTGATTCAGTAAAATTTTATTTTTTATAATCTTAGTAATATATAGTTTCTCATGTATGCACAAAAGACATGGGTCATTTAATGACCTACATATTCTAGCTGTTCTTATTAATTTCTACTTTACTGTAGGTGTTTTATTGGATTCATTTAAGTGCCAGAAGTACTTTGAAAGAGATGTCTGATTTCTGTATTTATTTATCATATATATATATATATATATATATATATATATATATGTGTATATATATATATATATATATATATATATATATATGTATGTATGTATATATGATCAGATGCGAGACAAAACATGGCATAGCTCCATCTTTTGAAAATCAATGAAATGTCAAACTGATAAAGTTACTCTAAATAAATATTCTTGAAAACTCCAGTTATAATTTCACCTGATATATATATATATATATATATATATATATATATATATATATATATATATATATATATATTGATGAACAGAGAAAAATAGATGCTCTACTTTTAGCGATGATTACGCGATGACGCCATCGAGAAGTATATTTAATTTTCATTCTAAGCTTTTTTTTTCTTTGCTTGACAAGTTGCGGAAAACTTTGATACAAATTTACGAATTGATTTATTCAGGAGAATCTGGGACGGATTCTGGCATCTGACCAACGAAAATAGCCAATAAACATGATGGATGTTCGTCAAAATTCAATTTTGAGTCGACCAGAAAATTAGTTTCTATAATTAGAGCCATAAATAATGAACCGTAGTTGTCTATTTGTGTAACGTTTTTGCTTTTTTCTTTTTCTTTTTGCGTAGGTAACAGAATTTAATGAACGTCTGTTTCCATTACGAAAGCCTCTCCCCAACAACAAAAAAGAGAAAATTAAATAAATAAAAAGACAATAACGATGAGAAACCTTTTTTCTGTTGTTAAATGTCATTCAAATGACGTCGTTTTTTCCTATAAATGAAATAGTCGCTTGCGTATGCTAAATTTGCCTCGTTTTGAATTTACATATATATATATATATATATATATATATATATATATATATATATATATATATATATATATATATATATATATATTGGACAGTCTACTTTGAATAATTTGTGTTGATTTTGTTTGTTAAATGTCAAGCCATTTTAAGGCATTTAGTCCTCCGCAGTCGATATTTTTATCTGATAACGCCGAAATATTCAGATTGTATTTGTCAGCGGAATTAAAATATGTCGGCGAGTTATTTAACCAAAGAGGCAATAAGCTGTTTAAACCAATAAATTGGAAGCGATTTAAAAAAAAAAAAAAAACGCGATCAAAATTTAGTAGATATACTCTTCTGATTAACATTGAACCAAAGTTGAACTCGAAAACGATAAATAATTTAAAAAAAAATAATATAAAAAATACACATCTAAATTGAATCAAAAAAATTTGTTGGCGATTTTTTATGGAATAGTAAATCGATCATCTCTATCTTTCTGTTTTTTATGCTATTATTCACACAAAACAAGGAAAAAGAGCCACCCAAAGAAGAGTGATACGGAACTGGATTGTTTTATCTGCGTAAAAGGAGGAGATACATCGTGTAGACTATAATGGTATGTAAGAAAGATAACCTTTGACAATGGACTTGAAATAGTAAGATTTTCGTGAACGGTAACCTGTCAGAATGGCAACCGCTCATTACCATTGAAATAAGAAGGGAATGAGGATGATTCGACCCCGATGATGTGGCATGGCGAGTCTTACTTGTAAAAAAGTGAACTAGTGGATCTAAGGAATGCTATGAACATTTGCCATGGAAATAGCGTTCGATTAGTGAAAGACGTGCAACTTTTCGTCTGTTGGAAAGCGGTTGCAGGGTAAAAAAATAATTTATTACGCACACAGCAGCGAAGAGGATTTGGAACTCTATCAAGGCTGGAAAGTGAAGACTGTGCAGCTCCAGCCCAGATATGGCCGCAATACTCTATTTTTGGTCTGATCTGAATCTGGTAAGGAAGAAGTGGGGTATAATGACTCTGGCAAGGCTGGAAAGTGAAGATTTGGCAGCTCCAGCCCTGATATGGCAACAATACTCCCTTTTTTGATCTGATCTGGCTCTTGTAAGGATGAAGTGGGGTAAGACTCTATCAAATCTGGAAAGTGAAGATTTGGCAGCTCCAGCCCTGATATGGCAACAATACTCCCTTTTTTGATCTGATCTGGCTTTTGTAAGGATGAAGTGGGGTAAGACTCTATCAAATCTGGAAAGTGAAGATTTGGCAGCTCCAACCCTGATATGACAACAATACTCCCTTTTTTGATCTGAGCTGGCTGTTGTAAGGATGAAGTGGGGTAGGACTCTATCAAGTCTGGAAAGTGAGGATTGGGCAGCTCCAGCCCTGATATGACAACAATCCTCCCTCTTTTGATCTGCTCTGACTCTTATGAATATAGAGTATGCCAGGAGGAGTCTGGTACCTTTTTATTGCTATTATCAATTTTATTTAATGTTACAAGTTTTCCAATTATAATCAATGATTAAATCCAGCTGTTTACCGCTGAACAAGCAATAATAGAATTAAGCGAAATAATATTCGATCCTAGACGCCATAGAGGTTTCTTTATCTCCATTTCTTTTTCTGGAATGGAGAACTAATCAAATTCATCTTTATGACCAAGCAGGGTCGAAGAGTTACTGTGAAACTTAGCGTTTACATCCAACGGGACCAATGAACTATGAAAGTATAAAAATCCATGTTTATAGTAAAATTACCAACAATACATTTTATATCAGAATAAACAACAATATATTTTTATAGTGAAATAACCAACAATACATTTTGATAATAAAATGATCAACAATAGATTTTTAAAATAAAATGACCAACAATACATTTTATAGCAAAATGACCAACAATGCATTTTTATAGTGAAATGAAAAACAATACATTTTTATAATAAAATGACCAACAATATATCTTTATAACAAAAGGGCAACAATAAATTTTTATATCAAAATGACCGATAATATATTTTTATAATACAATGACCATCAATACATTTTTATAGTAAAATGACCAACAATACATTTTTATAGCAAAATGACCAACAATACATATTTATAATAAAATGACCAACAATATATTTTTACAGTAAAATGACCAACAATATATTTTTATAGTAAAATGACCAATAATACATTTTTATAGTAAAATGACCAACAATCCATTTTTATGGTAAAATGACGAACAATACATTTTTATAGTAAAATGACGAACAATATATTTTGATAATAAAATGACCAACAATACATTTTATAGTAAAATGACCAACAATATATTTTTATACTAAACTGATCAACAATACATATTGCTAGTAAAATGACCAACAATACATTTTTATAGTAAAATGACCAACAGTATATTTTTATAGTAAAATGAACAACAATACATTTCATAGTAAAATGACCAACAATATATTTTTCATCGTAAACTGGTCAACAACATATTTTTTTTGTAAATTGACCAACAATATATTTTTATAGTAAAATGACCAAGAACACAATTTTATAGTAAAATGACCAACAATATATTTTTATAGTAAAATGACCAACAATACATTTTTATAGCAAAAAGACCAACAATACATATCTATAACAAAATATATTGTTGGTCATTTTAGACCAACAATATATTTTTATTGTAAAATGACCAAGAATACAATTTTATCGTAAAATGATCAACAATATATTTTTATAGTAAAATTACCAAAAATACATTTTTATAAGAAAATGACCAACAATATATTTTCATAGCAAAAAGAACAACAATACATACTTGAGGACAATAGTCCGAGTGTAAATAGTGCAAATAATAATTTCCTTTATCCCAGTAAATCAGGCAAATGGCGATCAGGGGATAATAACAATATAGTTGAGGAGAACAGTCCGGATGTAATGTCTCACACCTCTCGCCTGTGGAACTCCCTCCCCTCTTCCTGTTTTTCTGATAGATATAATTTCCAACTATTCAAATGTAATTTCGACGTCTTCAGATGCTTTGATCTATCCCCTATCCTACTCTTCGTCCTTTCCTCTATCACTCCTCCTTGCTCTTGCTCCAACTCTCTGTAACCCCTTGCATGCTCGTGGCTTCTTTCTTGGGATGAAACGCTTAAAAAAAAAAAAAAGAATGATTGAAAAAAATAAAAACTATATTGAGGAATATATTTGAAATAATGTTTTCGTTTTTTGTATGTTTTATTTATTTTTTCTATTAAATATGTTGTAATTAAAGAACAAGAGAATTTGCTTTTTGACCGACACCCTTATTTACCTTTAATATTTATATGTTTTTAATATTCTTTTCAACAAAGTTTCTGAGCCATGACTTGAAAAGTAATGAATATTTAGTGAGCACACTTCAGTATTATATATCTCAAAAATTGTCCAATCTTCCAATTCTGCTCTTTCATGTTTGACATGAACCAAGGTTAGCTTTATACAAGGAGCTCGGATTTCAACAGGAAATATTATGAATGGTGTATCAGGTTCAGAAATCAGAACAAGTCCCGTCTAAGTGGCTTCTAGTCGCACTTGACTGGTTTGAATGGAAACATAGATCAACGGACTTTCCGAATAGGGTTACAAATGTCGGGAGTCGAGCTGAAAAGAAAAACAAACAAACGAGACATGTCAGTCATGTCTCGGATAGTAAAGACGTTATCGTTTTCTCGATGGGGGAAAAGGTTAAGATAATTAAATTGAATAATATAAAATTTATCAGAATGAAAACAGAAGAGAACTGTTTCCAAGAGTGATTAATAATTTTTCTCGATCGAAAAACGCGTTTCAGGTCTCATTCGAAAGCATTAAAACCAAAGTATTATGTAAAATAATGTATGATAGAGGAACAGAAAAACGTCTATCTATGGATCGATCTACCTCGGACTGTTCATAACTACCTACCTACCTACCTTTTTATCTATCTATCTATCTATCTATCTATCTATCTATCTATCTATCTATCTATCTATCTATCTCAGTCTGGTCATATGTATGTATGTATGTATCTATCTATCTATCTATCTATCTATCTATCTATCTATCTATCTATCTATCTCAGCCGGTTCATATCTATCTATCTATCTATCTATCTATCTATCTATCTATCTATCTATCTATCTATCTATCTATCTATCTCAGCCGGTTCATATCTATCTATCTATCTATCTATCTATCTATCTATCTATCTATCTCAGTCTGGTCATATGTATGTATGTATGTATGTATGTATCTATCTATCTATCTATCTCAGCCTGTTCATATCTATCTATCTATCTATCTATCTATCTATCTATCTATCTATCTATCTATCTATCTATCTATCTATCTATCTATCTATCGATCTATCTTAGTCTGGTCATATGTATGTATGTATGTATGTATGTATCTATCTATCTATCTATCTATCTATCTATCTATCTATCTATCTATCTATCTCCCCCAGTTTGTTCATATGTATGTATGTATGTATGTATGTATGTATCTATCTATCTATCTATCTATCTATCTATCTATCTATCTATTTCAGTCGGTACATAATTATCTATCTCAGTCTGTTCCTATCTATCTATCTATCTATCTATCTATCTATCTATCTATATATATATATATATATATATATATATATATATATATGTATATATATATTTATAGCTGCGCATAGAGAACCGTAATATTGGAGGAATCGAGACTGTTCTCATACAGCCTCATTTACAGTGGACTGGTCATGTCTTGAGAATGTCTGATGACAGGATACCCAAGATCATAATATACAGCCAGTTAGATCAGGGCAACAGGAATGTAGGACGCCCATGGCTAAGATACAAAGACAAGCTGAAAAGCAACTTGTCAGCTGTCAATATACCTCATAACACCCTCGAGCGCTTAGCCTTGGAGCGGGTAGAATGGAGACAAAATTGTTTTAGTGGACTCAGCAGTTTTCAATCTGCTAGTCTGAATCGTCAAAATAATAGTTAGAATAAACTACAACAGTCAACCCCAAAATTGAATAAATAGCTTTATCTTCCCAAATCAAAACAAAACTATTAAATAAGCGATATCATCAAATTTTTACTACGTTAATAAAACACCGATGAAAATAAAAATAGAAAATTAAATATATAAGATAAGAAATAAAAATCAAAAAATCAAAATCAAAATAAATAATGACAAGCAAAATAATTTAAGCCAAATAAATAAATAAGTAAATAAATAAACGACTTCCGGCAAAATAACCGCCCAAATAGACTACCCACAATGCATCACTGACTCGTATATATAAATAGCCGAGAAAAATAACAACACTCATAGCCTGACGATTGTGTCTAGCATGAAACAGCCTGTCGCCTCTAAGTGTTGACTTCAATGTTCACTTTTATATTTACACACGCTCTATCTCTGATATTGAGCACTTTATTCCATAAACACAGCACACCTTAAAACTATATATATATATATATATATATATATATATATATATATATATATATATATATATATATATATATTAGGTTGGTACAAAAATAATGACGTATTTTTTAACGTCAAAAAACGTCATTATTTTTGCACCAACCCAATATATATATATATATATATATATATATATATATATATATATATATATATATATATATATATATATATATATATATTTATATATATATTGGGTTGGTGCAAAAATAATGACGTTTTTTGACGTTAAAAATACGTCATTATTTTTGTATATATATATATATATATATACATATATATATATATATATATATATATATATATATATATATATATATATATATATATATATAAAGGAAAAGACAGTAGGGAAAACTGATATTTTAGCAGATGCGTTTCGTCCAGTGTAGACTATTTCTGGGCAAAAAATGAAATGAATTTATTGAAACAAATTATCTATAAACAACAAACAAAATGTCGTTAGCAGCTAGAAGAATTTAGAAACACTATTGTATATTCATTGGCTCAACTCAATTACTTTATGTTTGAAGAGAAAATTTTCATGTTAAGAAACATTGTTTGTATCGTTGTATTGACGGATTCAACCATTTTCTTTTGATTCCTTGATATTGTGTACGTTGGCTTGAGAGAGTAGTTATTCTGTTAGGTTAGGTGATATTGGGAATAAGCCTGGGCGTAGATTAATATTTGGATAATATTCAATGGCGGCACTCTCGAGGATTTTCGTTCTGAATAAACAGAATCACGACTCTCCCAAGCCAACGTACAAAACAAATATATCAAATGTTGTTAGCAACAAGAAATTACGTTAGTTTATGTTTGAAGAGAATATTTTCACGTTTAGAAATATTGTTTGTATTGTTGTGTTGGCACTATCATCGGCCCCCAAAACTTCCTTGGTCTTAAAATTTTAGTGGGAAATAAAATTATAAGAAGAAATAAAATTATAGTCGGAAATAAAATTATAGGGAGAAATAAAATTATAGGGGGAAATAAACCAGGCGGGAAAAACGATCTCCTGGAAGCTATTTGACTGAAGAATAATTCTTCTCCTATGTGCTGTGACATTTCAGGATGTGGGTAGTCATGGCTCTTCACATTTCCCTGTCTTTTGTAGCTCTTAGTAAAATGTGTCTTTCTGTTATTTATTCTAATCCCTGTTTTGCTAACGATTTTAAAAAGTTCATTTGGTAAGTTATTCGATACACTTCTCTATATCTCTTGCCTTGTGTATGAAATTCTCTAAGCACTCTTTCCTCATCATATGCCCCAGAAATTTCAATTCTCTCTTCCTGGTTTTAAATATAAATGTCCTTTTGTTTCCATTTTCCTTAAAACTTCGTTATTGCTCCCATGTTCGGTCCATGGCATTTTCAGTATCCTTCTGTAGAATTACATTTCCGTTACCTCAAGACTTTTTTTTATTGCAGGGTTTTTAAATAAGCCAATGAGAAGTGTCAGCACTTGCGAGGGTTAAGTCCTTGCATCTGGAAAGAGGATTTCAGTGACGATGGCCGACGATGATAAGAAAACTTGGGAGCTGGGTGACAATGAATGAATACCTGTCTGATTGAATGCTTAAATCGAACGTCAGCGTTCATATTGACCAATGGCGTGATTCGTTTGATCATTAATGACGTCTGCGTAGAAAACAAAATCATGGATTTAAAACAGCCCCCCACCCCCTATTTGATTGACGATTTTTTTTTAATGGTTCCCTCCTAACCGTTTGCTTTTTTAAAAAAAAAAAAGCTCATTTTAAAAATTTAAGATTTTAAGATTTATAATTTCCGGAAGAAATAAAAAACAATATAACTCCATATAACTTTCAAAACTGCTTGTTTTGTTATTTTTTTTAGCGAAAACTAAAAAATCGGAACATAAATTCACAATTTAAAAGTTTAGAAAGTTTAAAAATTTTAAAAGTTTATAAATTTAAAAATTATAAATAAGTTAAATACATTTAAAAATTTTAAAAAGTTTAAAAATTTAAAAGTTTATAAATTTATAAATAAATAAAATAAAATAATTTAATAAGTTTAAAAATTAAAAATTTATAATTTTAAAAGTTTGTAAATAAATTAAATAAAAAAATTTAAATGTTTAAGAATTTAGAAGTTTATAAATTTAAAAAAATTTAAATAAATTAAATACATTTAAAAATTTTATAAAGTTTAAAAAATTTTAAGTTTATAAATAAATTAAATAAATAATATATTAAGTTTTAAAATTTAAAATTATCAATTTTAAATTTTAAAACTTAAAAAATTATAAATAAATTAAATACATTTAAAAATTTTATAAAGTTTAAAAATTTTAAAGTTTATAAATGAATCAAATAAATAATATATTAAGTTTTAAAATTTAAAATTTATGAATTTAAAAATTTGTAAATAAATGAAATAAATAAATTTAAATGTTTAAGAATTTAAAAGTTTATAAATTTAAAAAATTATAAATAAATAAATTTAAAATTTAAAAAATTTAGGTGTTTATAAATTTATAAATAAATTAAATAAATAAAATTTTAAAGTATGTAAATTAAAAGATTTATAAATAAATAAAAAAAACAAATTTAAAAGTTTAAAAACTTAAATGTTCATTGATTAAAAAATTTATAAATGAAATAAATAAATTTAAATGTTTAAGAATTTAAAAGGTTATAAATTTAAAAAAATATAAATAAATAAATTTTAAAAATTTAGGTGTTTATAAATTTATAACTAAATTAAATAAATAATTTTAAATATTTAAAAATTTTAAAGTATGTAAACTTAAAGATTTATAAATAAATAAAAAAAACAAATTTAAAAGTTTAAAAACTTAAATGTTCATTGATTAAAAAATTTATAAATGAAATAAATAAATTTAAAAGTCTATAAATTCACACACAAATTTTAAAAAAGTCTGCAAAATAAAGAAAAATGGAAAATATGGAAAATATGTCAGGTAAAATTAAAGAAAATTTCCTGCACAGGAATTTGACATAAATACAAACATAAAAAAAAAAAAAATAGAATATACTAACATAAAAAAAAAAAAATAGAATATACTAACATAAAAGACACTTTAAAATTATTTTATTATAAAATCTAAATTCATTACAAATAAAATATGGAGTGTAACACTTCTTCTTTTCATAAAATTTCTGACTCCCCAAATCCCCAAGTTTTTCTGTGTCGCCATAAAATTTACGAGGGTCCCTTTATGGTAGGTTCCTGCATTAGGTCACATAAAAAAGCAGCATATCACGATGAAAAAAGGTCCATAAAACAACGAAAACAAAGTTTTGTATCAATATGTTTATACTGTTATGAAGAGGAAAGACCAAAGTATTTTTTAATTATTTTTAAAATTTTTTTACTCCTTTCTAGCATGTGGAAAATTTTGGTTAAAAATGTTGTTTTTTTTACGACAGCGCGATAAAAAAAGGTTTGTTTTATTTTGCGCTTTTTAATTGATAAAAAACTTTAAACTATTATCTAATTAAGAAAGTATGAAATGAAAAATAGATATTACATAATTGCTGAATAAAAATGTTAATTTTTAAAAAGTACTAGTTAAAAACGAGAAACCGCGTTCGCTTACTTTGGAAAAATTGTCAATTTTGATCATCCATAGTAATCTGTCATCACCTCGTCACAATCGATTTCTTTGATAAATTCAGACACATCGTTAAGAAATGTTTGGATACAAATTTTTTAAGCTATAAGTAAGTACTGTTTGTTTCATATCAGATTAATTTAACTTTAAATTTTCTAATTTTACTCAAATAACGTGTCAAAAATATATAAATTTATTTTAGGAAGAAGTTTAAAATCAAAATTTTGTTTGTTTACAAATTTCTTAAAATTTAAGAAAATGGCCGCTTTTAAAAAAAAATAAAGAAAAATCGAGCATATATTACACATTCCAATGTATATAATTTCTGTCTGAAAGACACCAGAATATGTCACTTACTGTAAGTAATAAATTTAATGCTTTACATTTCAATTAATAACAACATATTGAGACAAAACTTTGTTTTTGTTGATTTATGAGCCTTTTTTAATCGTAACATGCTGTTTTTTTTACGTGACCTAATGGAGGAACCTACTTTATGGCTATGTGACCCCATGTTAACAAACATCAATTTAAACCGTTATATTTGGTGTTTATTTTTACGAGGAAAGGAAAAAAACTTCTTTAAAACATATATACATATAATTTACTGAGTATGAATAAAAAATAAAATAAAATTGACGACAAAACAAGACAAAAAAAACCCTCACCTATCAGCAATAGATTTAACAGATTTGTATAGTTTAAATTTTATTAAAGAAATATTGTCAGTTATTCCTTTTTTGAATTAATTTATTATTTTTCCTTTATTTCTCTTTTTTTTTTAACACCAAAAAATAAGGAATAAATCTCAGGAGTTACTGAGTACGAGAGAATATGAGAAAAAAAACAAAAAAAAAAAAAAACAAAAAAAAAAACATTAACCCTTCATTGGTCATCTCGGATTTCCAAAAAATGCATAATCCTCTGGCGTCTGCCTTCCGCAGCAACAACTGCGCCACATCGCGTGTTACACACTCTCACTGAATCAGGGGAGAAGTGGGAGACATCAAAAGCGAGAACTTATCAACTAAGAATTACGAGTACTTGAACAAACTGACAAACGCAGGGTTAAGAAGATAGGACAATAAAAGAACGGAAATTTTAAAAAGACAGAAGATAAAGATTGACCACATATGTAAATCTTTGAAGATTAAAACTGATTTGAAAGCAAGAAGGAGAAAGAAATTTTCACAAGCGAGAAAGGATTTTATGATATATACATGAGAAATATATAGTTTTAAGCTATGTTAAAATTGCCGAATATCAAGGACAGATCAGGTTTAAATATAAACTGAACACTGACGTCAACAACGAGTGCCAAATGTCTAACCCTTTGAGCCCTGCGTTCCTGAACAAGATTAACCTTTCTCCCTGAGCTCCCGAGTTATTTTTTTTTCTCTCTGGAGAAAGGGTTCGTCAAAAGTAATTTTTGTTTGTTAACTTTTATTGATCAAAAATAGATTACAGCAGTTTAAGAGAATTTATAAATATCGTCACATCAAAACAACACGATTTGTTATGGTTAACAAGCTATTTAGTATGCTCCAATTCATGTTCAATACAACGCTGGAATCTATCAGCAACACTTCTCTAAACCATTTGACACATTTCTACATCAGTTTCAGAAAATTTATCAGAAATTGCTTGCTTTAATTCAGGAATTGTTTTCGATTTGAGCCTGTGAGCAAGAACTTTCAGTACACCCCCATAAGAAAAAGACTGGTGGAGTTTGTTCTGGTTATCGTGATGGCTACTCAATTCCTTCACGTCGTCCTATCTGCCTGAGCTCAAAATTAAGATTTAACCATTCTCGAACGCGTATGCCATAGTTATTCTTAACCCTTTGTGTCCTGCGTTCCTGGACAACTTTAATTCTTCTTCCTGGGCTCCTGAGTCAAAGTTCTCAAATAATTGGTATGTCATATTTCACGGTAGATATAAGAATAGTTACAAGTAATATAAGCATTATACTTATCAGGAATAAAGTATGATGGCATGCCTTCACTTTATCGCCAGAATTCTTTCTTTCTGTCCCAGTCTACCCATCAGTTGCTGCCTCTCTTGATGCATAAAAAGCGCTGGCATGTTATGCAGCGGACTGACGACTTCACAGCCTTGAAAAGAGTCTTTGTAGGCCACAGATGGTGTTTTTCTGCATTAATTTATTGTATTTATAAGACAGCTAATAGCAAAACACGACGCAATAGTTTACCCACCGTTTAACCGGTGGCTGGGCATTAAATAATTTTTTATCTACCACCGGTAAAGCGGTGATCAGGGCTCAAAGGCTTAATACTTAAATGCAATCTTCAGATCATTTTTATTTACATATATGAGTGTGTCTGTGTGTGTGATTATATATATATATATATATATATATATATATATATATATATATATATATATATTAAAAAAAATTAAAGATGCTGACGGTAACAGGACAGTGGTTTCGAGCGCCAATGTGTCGTCAGGAGGTTTATTCAGTCGTGTTCCCATCAGCGCTCATATCTTTTTAAGATATTAAATCGCTCTGCAAGTTTGGTTTTCCGAGTTGAAATTGAGCATTTTTTAACGTGTACGATTTTAACGAATATTTCAGTGTCTGTGTGTCTGTTTATTTATTTCGGTGTATATATATTAGGTTGGTGCAAAAATAATGACGTAATATATATATATATATATATATATATATATATATATATATATATATATTACTTCGTATTTTGTTTTTCTAATATATTATATGGATTTATATATGTCTATATATATCTCTTGAAATGTTATTATATTATAGTTACATTATATATATATATATATATATATATATATATATATTAATTAAATATTATAATATATATATATATATGTATATATATATATATATATTACTTCGTATTTTGTTTTTCTAATATATTATATGGATTTATATATGCCTATATATATGTCTTGAAATGTTATTATATTATAGTTACATTATATATATATATATATATATATATATATATATATATATATATATATATTAATTAAATATTATAATATATATATATATATATATATATGTATATATATATATATATTACTTCGTATTTTGTTTTTCTAATATATTATATGGATTTATATATGTCTATATATATCTCTTGAAATGTTATTATATTATAGTTACATTATATATATATATGTATATATATATATATATTAATTAAATATTATAATATATATATATATATATATATATATATGTATATATATATATATATGTATATATATATATATATATATATATATATTTATATATATGTATATATATATTGGTCACATTGTAAATAGTCGAACTCTGTCGGGATTAATCCACGTGGAATTCCAAATACCTCTACAATCGGCCATCATGGATAAGTTCTGTCCGGACTACTCCCTAAAAAAACATTCCATACCCTTCTCTACATTTCTCTCAGGGGTTTTTTTTCTCTGGTATACAAATACTTGTTAGAAAAACAAATTCTTGAATTAGTTTTGGTAAAGTCCTTCAGAGGATGAAATGCATCGGTTAAGATAAGTTTACAAAACGAAAACATATATAGGAACAAATACAACTCATACATACATACATATATATATATATATATATATATATATATATATATATATATATATATATATATATATATATATTGATAATATTACTGGTCAATATTTGTATAATATTTGTTAATATTTGAATTTGTATAATAGTGTTTGAGCCTTTTATATTATATATATATATATATATATATATATATATATATATATATATATATATATATATATTATAATTGTTTTTACAAAAATATGATTACTTCGCTACATAAGGGTTCTCATGCTTCAAAAATGAGAGTCGAAAACCTCAATATAATTATTAAAATTAAATTGAGTTAAAGTATCAAGCCCTGTTTCTTCCTCAAGCGAAAATTTAGGAATAACCAATCTTGAAATTTACACATCTTTATAAGCATGTTCATTCGCAAAATAAATTTCTATGGAAACGGCTGGGGCGACCATTATGGTAAGGGGTCTAAGAGATAATTTTTATCCCCATATGAGTCACCTTCGGAAGGACGTCATTCTGAGATAGGGTGGGGGGGCATCCATTTCAAAGCGAATGATGGCATTCATGTGCGCACATCGTCTGGTCAGTCACAGCGAAAGATTACTTTTGGCACCATAATATGTCGTTAAGCGTCTAGAGTATTTTGTTTTATTTTATTTATTTATCCTTTTATTTATTTATTTATTTATTTATTTTTATCTATTTATTTATTTTCTAAACGGCTGTTTCGTACTTAAACGCGTCGCACTGAACTACAATTTGTTATTTTTGACGACTTCATAAAGGGTTTTTCTATCTTGTGATTGGGTTAAGCTTTTAAACATTTTATTAGTCTATGAATTTTTTTTTTATGCTAATTATTAAAAGCGAAAATTTGTTGATGTCGGCAGAAAACCGTTAACTCATGTCTATGGTTTAATAACTTTTCATTATTTAGAAACTTAATGTTCAGTTTTTCATGTAGGCATAAATTATTTACCTAACGTGTTCTTTCCTATTTTTCTGCATATTTGCATATATGTATATATATATATGTGTGTGTGTATGTATATTTATATATATGTGTGTGTGTGTGTGTGTGTGTATACAGGGTGCGATGGATAAATTGTCACTA
Source organism: Acanthosepion lycidas (assembly GCA_963932145.1). Taxonomy (NCBI): domain Eukaryota; kingdom Metazoa; phylum Mollusca; class Cephalopoda; order Sepiida; family Sepiidae; genus Acanthosepion; species Acanthosepion lycidas. Next base: position 68,924,116 of record OZ010603.1, on the reverse strand, counting down.
CTTTATATTTTAGATTTCGCGAATGCGTGTTGTTTGTTTTTGATTTTGTCGACTGAACAGTAGAGGAGAGTTAATTGGACAGAACCTGTGAGAAAAAGAGCAGCATTATCTAATTCACTCCGCCAGAAATTTGGAAAAGGTATGCTCCACTGCTTGGAATTCGTGCTGTATCAGAATCTTTGGCCGTCATGACTCGCAGACAATTTCTGCGACCACATCACCCTTTACATCTGGCACCCAACTCCGGAGACTGCAAACCCATTGATTATTATGTGTTTAGCGAGGGACCAGTAAAACTCCTTGTAATACCAAACATGAACTGAAGGCAAGGATTATGACAGCATTCGCCATTTTAAGCAAGGAGACAATCCAGAAGATATGCAGGAGATTTCGATGTCATCTGGAGGCCGTGGTTGAAGCCAATGGTGATTTTATTGAATAAATTTACTCTTTAGTACTTCAAGATATTTTTGTGACACTTTGGTAAATATATCTGTTAAAATGGGATTGTATGTGCTATTTTTATTTTTGCGTAATTTAGACCACAATTTTTCCATCGCACCATGTCTACTGTCCAATGTCAAATTGAAATAATTAACACAATATATATATTCTGTTGTATGGATATGAGTTGTGACCCTGGGTCTCACGCTTTTGCGATCATCAGACAAACTTATGAGTGACAAACTCATATCCATTTATTTACTGCTGACAATGCAAGACTCTCTTAGCGATTGAGTTCTCTGAGTGACTGGTGTGTTTAGGAAAAATAAATAAGCAAAAATTCATTTTTTCTCCGCCGGTCGTCGGAAGCGATCGGATGTCTAGCCGCACTGATGTCATGTGAAAAATTATATATATATATATATATATATATATATATATGAATATGTATATATATATATATATATATATATATATATATACATATATATGTGTGTGTGTGTGTGTGTGTGTGTACCAGTGTCGTACTTTTTGGATGCGTTGCAACACCAGCCTCCAGAAGATATGGTAACGGAAAATTCGGTATTTTTGATTAGGCAGGAAAATTTGGTAACTATGAAATAAAAGTCGATTGATATTAGGGTATTTTTGGAGTTAGGATTTGAGGGCTAACTCCCCCCCCCCCGCAATTTTTTTTAAGTAACTGAAAATCATGGTCCAGATAAAGCTCCACTACACCAATACTGAGGTCGTACTTTCTACAGGTTGCTAGACCATACGTTTAAAAGATTATTAACTACAAATTTCATGGGATCCAGTTCAAATAAAACCCCACTGCAACAATACCAGGGCTATATTTTCTGAATGGGAAGTTTAGGAGGCTAAACCCTCCCCATCTAATATTTTTAAATAAATATTTATTTAATTACTATACTCTATTGTTTAAATAAAATCGATTTATTTAAGTTATGTTCTCGCATCTTCTTTTCAAATTATTATTTTAATAAAATGTAAGTAAATTAAGTTTTAGATAGATATTTCTTTTTAAAAAAGCAAAAGTATTATAGTCTCATTTCTGTTTCAAAAGATATAGGTAAAGGGGCTTAGCCCCCAAATCCCTAATCCCCTCTCCCTAAAATCAGTTTTCAACAGAATTTTATTTCATATTTACCCAGTTTTCCTACCATGTCAAATTTACCCAATTTTCCGTTAGCTATCGAATTTTCCGGGCACCGTATCATTAATACTGTCTCAATTTGACATTAACATTTTGACATTAAAATTTGACATTAACATTTTGACATTAAAATTTGACATTAAAATCTTGACATTAAAATTTTGACATTGAAATTTGACATTAAAATTTTGACATTAAAATTTGACATTAAAATTTTGACATTAAAATTTGATATTAAAATTTGACATTAAAATTCCTAGAATTTTTAATATTAAATTTGTTTTATTACAAGTCTTTTATTTATGAGACTCGGATTTTGGACAATTTTGGGATAAGAGGCTGGGTTTTTGTCCGTGGGGATTTTGTCCGCTGGGTCACTACTACAGTAGGTAGTTCATCTTGCAAATTACCTGGAAAAAATCTGGGATTCAATCAAAAAGGATTCCGATGGAGTTGGAATTCAAATTCGATTTTTTCTCAGGGAACTACAAACATAACAAATAAGCTAACTTCCTCAAATCAATGAGGCCCTTTCGTACAATAATGTAATGAAGTACCGAGTGTGGGTTAGGCTTGATCTCATAACACCTGAATTTCTCTGCCATAATTCTAGGGGTACGCGTACCTCCGTTTGATAACCCGGGCAACAGAAGTAAAAACTTTAAAATGACAAACCAATGCATGAAATAAAAGGAAAAAAGAGCAGACTGAAATTGAAAAAAAAAATTTACCAAGCTGACAGTAAATAATCTTTTAAGTGAACAAGGCCCGCTTGCTTTGAAAGTGGGTTCAAAACATTGGATGCTGTTGGAAAATAGGCAAGTTCTGCTACGAAATAGTAGTATGTAGTTATTAATTTTATATAAAATATCTATCATTCACTTCATATCTATCTATCTATCTATCTATCTATCTATCTATCTATCTATCTATCTATCATTCATTCACATCTATCTATCTATCTATCTATCTATCTATCTATCTATCTCAGTCTGTTCCTATCTATCTATCTATCTATCTATCTATCTATCTCAGTCTGTTCCTATCTATCTATCTATCTATCTATCTATCTATTTATCTCAGTCTGTTCCTATCTATCTATCTATCTATCTATCTATTTATCTCAGTCTGTTCCTATCTATCTATCTATCTATCTCAGTCTGTTCCTATCTATCTATCTATCTATCTATCTATCTATCTATCATTCATTCACATCTATCTATCTATCATTCATATCTATCTATCTATCTATCTATCATTCATTCACATCTATCTATCTATCTATCTATCTATCATTCATTCAAATCTATCTATCTATCTATCATTCATTCAAATCTATCTATCTATCTATCTATCTATCTATCTATCTATCTATCTGTGTGTATGTATGTAAAAATACATGGAGAACGGTAAATAATTACAGGTTGGCTATACATTTCCACTCGGCAGACAGCTGTCTCTTCATTTCCCTGCCGCGTCCAGTCGTCATTATGAGCAACAGTACGCCGTTAAAAGAGGAACATTGCTGTCAATAAGCGAGGATTTACGACGCCCGATTTAAAAAAAAAAAAAAAAAAAAAGGTGGAGGGAGAGCCACTAGTCGGAAATTAATGACAAAAGGAATCGGCCAGACGAAAGTGAAGGTCCACCATAGCATAACATTCTGGTGTGAAGAGAACTCATCACGAAAGGGAAGACGGTTGTGAGTTCGCCAAAATTACTCAGTGTCAAAGGTCATCAGTCTGCTCCTCCTACCTTGATGAACTCATTTCCCCCCTATCTTTTTTTGTTAATTTTATTTTACATTTTGTTTCCATCTCCGGAGAGCCAGGATTTCCCTAAACTGAAGCCATTCGTTGAGTATCACCTTACCAAATGCAGACAGTAAAAATGGCCCCCTACGCCAGATCTCTCTCTCTCTCTCTCAAGTTCGAATTCTGTGCGTCTCTCCGTTGGAACCAGTGAAAATTGAAATAAATATATAAAGTTTGTTGTCTGTCCATGAGTGTGTACGTGTGCCTGCGTGTGGGCAAATATTATGCAAAAAAATTGTGACGGATTAAATGCCTGGAAGCCTACAGAATTCCTTTTTATATTTTAGTCAACATAGAAAAGGTTCATGCATAAGGAAAATTAATTTCCATATTTAGATGTGAAAATAAAGCCCTGAAAAATATAGGGTATACAGTTCAAGTTCAGATCGCTCTTTAGATACCATTTGCATTGTTCAGTCTTGTCTAAACACAGTTTTAAAAATTGTAGTCATTATACATAAGGAAATATTGAAGAGAAATACATTTCCATCATTTAAATACCAGTTTCATTATCCGGTCTAGTCTAAAACATGTTTTAATGTTACTTATCAATCACACTCGTAATTTTAGAGACAAATAACTTACTTGATTCTGATATCAGTTAAATTATTCTTTCTGGTTTAAAACTTGTATTATCGGATTGAAGACTTTACTTATTAATCTACACTCGCAATATTTAAGATTAATAAATGGCCTTCATTTTGATACCAGTTTCTGTTGTGGATTCCGAGATGAATTCGGTCTCCAAGGAATGACAAACGCAATAATTAAAAATATAAGAAATAAAATGTATTTACACAATCATACAAAGAGTAGTACTGTTAGTAAGTCCAGGAACGAGGTTAGTAGCAAATACAGATAGATATATACAGTCTCGAAGTAGGACTTCCTTAGAGTCTACGTGCTTGTAACTGACTTCTACAAGAGGTTACCTCACACTATCTCCGTTCGTATATTCTCTCACTCTCCGTATATCCTCTCTCTATCCGACTACTGACTGTCGACTACCGACTACTCTCACTGACTGTAACTCTGGGTATTTAACGGCAGCAGTCCAGGTACACTTGGTAGAGTCCACTTATATGAAAAAGGGGTGGACCCCATAATAGTTTCATTATTCTCTCTGGTCTAAAATTTGTTTTATAGGATTGTAAATCTTCCTTATCGACCAGTCCTCGTAGATATCCCGGTCCAAATCTAAAACTCTTGATCATCAGAGATTGGCAGCTGATTTCTCTTCCGATCAATCACGAATTATCGAATGGGTGGAAATTCCTGGGAAACTGAATTCAATGCCTCGAAAACAAAATTACTTAGATTCTAGCATCGTTGATCTGTCCGTTAACTATCGCCAGTCAAAAATGTCTCCTGGGAGATGCATTGGGTCTTGAGAGGCTCTTGGGCCTTAAACTGACACCAGACCTAAAGTAGAACTCATACATACGAGGCAAAGCTAAAGATGCAGGTATTAGGTTGGTGCAAAAATAATGTCGTTTTTTTGACGATTTTTTTTATTATCGTTCACCCATTTATCCAACTTTTTTGACTTCCCTATTTGCTTTAAATGGCGAACGACTGTTGAGTGGTCGACCTCGAGTTCAACAGCAACTTCTCGTGTGGTTTTGCGAGGATCGGCTTCAATTAAGGCTTTCAAATGTCCGTTATCAACCACAGTCGGCCGGCCTCGACCGTCTTCATCTTCGAGGCTCTCGTCACCATTGCGAAATTTCTTGAACCGCCGTTGTGCCACACGTTCGTTAGTGGTTCCTGGGCCAAACGCATCATTGATATCACGAGCTGTCCCGGCAGCTTTTCGGCCTAGTTTGAACTGGAACAAGAAAATCGTGAGGATTTTAAATTTTGTCCATGCTGTCGAAAAGCCTGCAAAAAAATGAATGAAGAGATTGAGAACGGTAACGAATAACACGATTCGATAGAGCGAAAAACGCGCTTCAAAATGATATATAACATGGCTATATATATATCAATGAATTAATTCAGAAATCATATATAAAAGTAACATATGTGAGAAAACGACATTATTTTTGCACCAAGCTAATAAAATGATCGGTTCTCTGTAGCGCTCCTGTAAGTCCCGCCTGCTGCCCGTTACCTTTACAAGATCAGGCCAAGAATGACTTCATGGGGTGGACGGACTGCATAGACTGCATATTCTAGCCTAGATTGAGCCCCAAAGCGTCTCCGAGTCCTTGAATTATTTTCCAACCTGAAAACCCCTCTCTAGCAGGCGGGACGTAGCAAACCCCTCACTGCTCTATCGTCACTTTCAAGGAAAGTACACGGACGAATGACATTTCTTGTTTCCAATAGGCCTAACCTTCACGGGAAGGACCCGCTAAGTCGTGTATATTGTGGCGAACCATCTACATTCACTTTCTATTCCATCGGTGAGAAGTCAGCTCCATTCTAGCAGCTTCTCGCGAACTAGGGGGTATTTCCACAATCACTACAATCTTAAACTGTTCAAGTCTGCGGCTAATTTGTTACCCTCTTCTGTCACTACAAACTGCTTCCTAACTTAACACTCGACCTCGAGTGACCCCCGGCTCTTGTACAGAGTAGACCTAATTGTAAAAAAAAAAAAAAAAAAAAAAGATTTGAAAGGAAATACATTTCCTTCAAATTGAAATTAAAAATTAATGACTGGGTTTCAAAACATTAATATTAGTTGATTTGAGTGACAAGATAAAGATTCCTTAGCAGAATTGAATTGATTAGACACTCTCAAGTTCAAGTTCTGTGAAATTGCATGATATATATATATATATATATATATATATATATATATATATATACAGGGTGTTTAAAAAAAAATACGCCAAAATCATCACGTGATGTGTCAATAACGAAAAAATTTACAAACCTCTAGCATGAACACATGTGTTGTATATACATTCAAGTTTCATTTCATGTTTTATAAGCGCTCATTTTGGCCACCACCGGCAGCGCGGACAACATCAAGCCGATATGAGAATTCCTCCCAAATGCGCCTCAGCATGTCACGGTCCACCGTGTTGATTGCAGCTGTTATTCGATCTTTCAAGTCATCGATACTTGCTGGAAGTGCTGGAATATAAACTTGGTCTTTAACATACCCCCAGAAGAAAAAGTCACACACAGTGAGGTCCGGGGATCTGGCAAGCCAAGCACAGAGAGCAAGGTCTTTAGCACCTCTCCTCCCAATCCATCGCTGAGGCATGTTTTCATTCAGATAAGCTCTAACCCCGAGATGCCAATGGGGTGGTGCTCCATCTTGCTGAAAAATGAAGTCATTCGAATCTGCCTGCACCGTGACAATGGCGTTTGTTTTCGCGAACTCAAGCACTCAAAACGCCTTCTGCTGAGGAGTCGCGATTTTGATTGATCTTCCCACAATTCAGCTGCACCGGAAGTTATACTAACGACAGCGGTGAAACTGACACCCAATCAAACTTTGATAACTACTCTATCAAATAACCACTGATTGAGTCCACTACAATGCTATAGACCTGCTGAAAAAACAGCGTAATTATTTTGGCGTATTCTTTTTGAAACACCCTGTATATATATATATATATATATATATATATATATATATATATATATATATATATATATATATATATATATACACGTTTCATTAAATAATATGGACAAGAGTGTTGTCTATTTATTTTATGTAAATTTTTTTCGTAACATCTGATAAGTTTAATAACATTATCGTTGAACGAAGAAAGAAATTCACAATAGTGATCCATATTTTTTTAATACAATCTAAGCTTTCGGCTTACTTAAGCCATTATCAAACATGTCAATTACAACATATTAAACAATATACGGACAAGACAGTGATGATAGTCTGTCAATGTTTACATAGACGATTTCTAAGCAACGATAAACACGCGCATATAAGACGCTAGAAGCGAAAATCGCACCGCATCTCATGACGTCACACATGACCACACAAGAGTGAATTGTAGAAGCATGGAAAGCCGTTGGTATAAACCAATGGCTTCTGTTACCAATTATAGACATTTAAGAATATTTGTAGAGATGCCATAATTGATTTTGTTTAGGTTGGGTTTCAACTGTTTGATATATAATGCTTCAAGAATTTTTAGTTTTTGTCTATTGTCGAAGTATAATTGTGTTTTCGACAAGTATTTTACGGAATTGTGTATGCGGGCAGGCATGTTGTTTTAAATGACTAAAAGACTTTTGTTGCAGTTTCTTGGAGATAGCGTGTAATCTAGCTTGAACAAGGCCACAGCTTCCGTCTACCCAATTTCACTCACATGGGTCAGCCCGTAGTATGGTTTTCAATCTCTTTGACAAAATTTGACACAGTGACACACTAACATTCGAATATATATATATATTCGAATATATATATATATATATATATATATATATATATATATATATATATATATATATTCGAATGTCACTGTATCAAATTTTTAAAACTTTACTCCGAGAGGCCGTAGCCATTCCCCCAACAAATTTGAGAAAATTCGGTAACGGCATATTCGGTCATTTTCGCAAGGTAGGAAAATTCGGTAACTATGAAATAAATGTCGACTGAAAATTCATGCCGCTTTGTAGTGGGAATTTCGGGGCTAAGCCCCTCTCTCCTATATTTTTAAATAACTCAAAATCGTGCAGTTCAGATAAAACCCCACTACAGCAATACCAGGGCCGTACTTGCAGTAGCGGGGCTTAGGGGGAATAGGCTCCCTTTCTAATATTTTTAAAAAATGTATTAAGTATATTGTATAGATAAAACCCCACTAAAACAATAATAGGGCCATACTTGTTCTTTAAGGCAAATACTATTAAAATAACAGATATTTTGTGACGATTAATTTTACTGATCGACTTTTCAACATTATGAAGGATCCTTCTCAGACAAGGTGAAAATTCCATCAAAAAATTGCCCAAAGCTCATGTAGAAAAAAAATTACAAGAAATATGGTTCAAGCTTTCGACATTTTTTAAGTCATCATCAAGGTAAGTAGAGAGAGTTGCCGAGTTTCATGGAAGTTGTGAGTGTTCTGATATACGCAAAGAGTTGTCGGTTTATCTCCCCCTAATTATCGAAACTGCTCCTAGGAGACGCTCTCAGGACTATAAATAGACAGTGACATTCTCTGCCACACTCTTTCTTTTTCCTTTTTCACGGAGGGACGACAAGATGTAGGTCAAACGAGGAAAACGCTTAGCCACTGGGGTGGTACACGCGCCCGCAGACACGCAACTTCTCATTTCATTTTCTTTAAGACTTTCTCATGCACCATACGACACGCACACAAACAAGTCACTACTTTAAATGTTTTCTTCGTTCTTGTTTACTGGTCAGTAACAATCAAGAATATTTTATTGTTTATATATACCCTTAGTACATACATTATCATTTGCTATATATATATATATATATATATATATATATATATATATATATATATAATATAAAAGGCGCAAGCACTAATATTACATGGTTATAATTTATTACAATGGAATCGTAATCACCATCCAATTCACCAGACTTACAAATTCAAAAAGAAATCGGAAAATATAACTCCGATTATAAAAAGCTAAATTTTAGTGAAAATTTATGAGTGGGAGTCATATATATATATATATATATATATATATATATATATATGTGTGTGTGTGTGTGTGTGTGTGTGTGTGTGTGTGTATGTGTGTGTGTGTGTGTATATATATATATATATATAATTAAAAAAATATATATATCATTAAAAATATGTACATATATCATTAAATATATGTATATATATGTCTGCTCTACTTACTGTATCGAGCACTTTATTTAGTTATTTTGCCTACTTGTCTCGGTTTTTTTTTTCTTTGGACTTGCATGCTAGACGATTATTTTCGGCTGACGTACATGTCCTTTGTTCTTTCTTTTTTTATACCCTTTTTCCCTTTATTATTGGCTGCTTTATTTGCAAATCAAAACACTGAAGGTTTTCCGAATGAGTATAATTTCTTATACTTATAAGATTACTACTATTATTACTAATATATATATATATCATTAAATATATATATATATATATATATATATTATATATATTAAATATATATATATCATTAAAAAATATATATATATATCATATATATATATATATATATATATATATATAATTATATATATATATATCATATATCATATATATTAAATATATATATATATTATATATATTAAATATATATATATATATATATAAATATAAATATATATATATATATATATCATTAAATATATGTATATATATATATATATATGTGTGTGTGTGTGTGTGTGTGTGTGTGCTTCAGCACTTAGCCTTGGAGCGGGTATGATGGAGATCAACCTGTTTCAGTGAACTCAGCAGTTTTCAATCTGCTTGTCTGAATCGTCTTCAAGAAGTGAGAGCAAGATCTAAAAGGTCAGCCAATATAACAGTGATCTCATCCCACAACCCTCACACTTGCTCCATATGTGGCCGCCTTTGTAAATTACTAGCGGTTCTTAAATGCCACTTAAGATTATCGCACACAATTTCATAACTGAATCAATTAAGATGTCAGATCCTCATACGTCGAAACCGACGGGAGAGTCCATTATTATTATTATTATTATTTCATTAAATTATTATTGGAGTAAATGCAAGATTGATGACTTTGACGTCCCAATGGGAGCGTATGATTCGGCCCATGGTGATTTAACTGAAATATATGCCTCAGTGAAAGTCGAAAACTATGGAAGCAGCTTAGACAATTTCGGATATTCTGTGACATTCTTGAATGCATATAATATAAAACGGTTTCCTTTTGTTGGTGTTATCACTTATGCGTTAGAGGCCTTGGTAGTAATAACCGTCTGCACAAATAATTACACAGACGTGTATAAAACAAATAGAGGAATAAAGAAGTAAAGACGTCGAGGGAGAAATCGGACGACGTGAATAAAGTATTTGTCTAGAAAGAAAGCATATCTTGTACTAAATTTTAATCAATATAATGCCCGGGAGCCACTCAAGTTAGAACTTTATTTTTAAAGTGGTTATGATGAGTGAGGTGTGTGATATGAATGAATGATTAGATAGTAGGAAGATATAAAAATTTTATTCCCTACAAAATCTAAACCCTTGTGCAAATTAATTGAAACAACCACTTCAGTTTCCTTTCTTTCAACGTACGGTCAGTTTTAGACCCCCTAGAGTGACAGGGTCTAATTGATTTCTATTTTTTTCCTCAGATTAGAGCATTTGCAGTGGTGTGCAGTAATATGAATCTATTTTCGGGGTGTGTGATGAATTTTGTTTGGCCTTGAAAAATTTTGCGTCATCCGTGATTGCATCAGATTTTCATCACGCCCAGAGGCTATTGTCTCGACTATCGATTAGTTGTCCAAAGGCCATTGTCAGCGATGGACGTTACTCCAAGGAAGTGCACGAAAATTTTAATGCTGCACAAACACACTGGCAAATCAAAATACTATACAGTGGCCCGAAAATCCAATCGAGAATCTGTGGTTAATCTGCAAGGGACGACTTCGTGGAATGCACATACGAAGTACGAACAGATGCAGTGGGTTATGTTTCATTGGAAAAATACGAAAAAAAAAGCTAAATAATAACGGAATTATTCGTTTTGTTTCAATTAATTTGCACAGGCGTGTATTTGTTGATAGGACATTGAAACCTTGATTTGTGCTTCGCTGTCAATAAACAACAAGGTATTTTAATAGTTAGCAGCTTTTGTTCTGTTTATAATGTTTTATACGTATGTGATATTTGTTACTTATGTTCATTTTTGTGTGTGTTTACAGATTTCTTTTCGTGAGAGATGACAAAAAGACAAATGTATTAAGAGCTACAATGGAGAGGAAATTGTAGAGAGACATGATCGCTAAAGTCCTGATGGAATATGGCGTATAGAATATGATATATTGCACTTCACAGGTTTTTTTTTTTTTTTTAATTGTTCATTTTGTTTCAATTAATTTGCACAAGGGTGTAAGTTCTTGCGCCAAATACAAAAACTTAGTAGAAATAGAGTCATAATAAGCGCAAAATTATATAAGACTTAACCACGTTCAAATGAAAAAACAGGTATTTACCCAATTACGTAAAAAGGTACGAATACAAATTTTGGACAAACATTTCTATTTGTGCGCATGTTAAGGCATGATAACAATTTGTGATAAAAAGTATTACCAACTCAAAATGAAAAAAAAAAAAACAGTTTTGGAAATGACAAAGATTTTGGAAAAAGGCTAAAAGAGAAATCAATTTCAGCAGGTAGAAAATAAGAAATGTCCAACCATCTTTGAGATAAAAAAAAACAAAAAACAAAAAAAAAACCCCAAAAAACCCAAATTTTCCATGCCCCACCTGTGTCTCTGGGACACATTAATTCTTTTTTTAAAAGCCTCCTTTTAATTCACACTGATCGTGTTTGCGATGATTTCTTTAAATTCTTTTTCTTGTTCTTTGATGTCCGACCACAGGAGAATTTTCACTTGGCTTTCAAAATTTTTCAGTCTCTCTTCAGCTGGCTGGTAACAGATGCCATCTTGACGCTCAGTTCTTGTTCTCACATACCTTTTGCTCTCTTGTTTTTAAAAAGACTTCTTTTCTTCTGCTCACCTGAGTTCTATGTATTCCATAAAATATGGTCACAAGGCTCGCATTTGGGTTCTTACAATGGCTTGAAAGCACGTCTCTTATTGGTCACTATATAAGGAAAATAAATAATAAATCTTTCCCAAATTTTGGCGCGTCTTAACACATGAGTCGAAAAAGATATACAATAGTAACAATTTTTTACACAAATCGTATGGCCTTCACAAAAATACATGCCCTGTCGAAGTGCGTTTCAGAATACTTCAACTACACTTCTTTACAGGAGTAAGACTCTCCCAATGAGGCGTCCTGGGTAAGACGAGAAACTACATCCAGCAGCAAGGCCTCTGATCAGGAGGTTTTGAGGAGAGTAGCATCTCAATTGCTGGTGTTCCCGGGTCCAGCCAGACTGGTAGTGGTAGTACCTGTTAGGGTCCCAGCTGCTGGGGTCGAAACACCATGAAAGTGTAAAAATATGTTTTAATACCAGCAATAAATTTTTGAACAAAAATTGCCAGCACTATTTACATTGTTCGAACCATCTTTCTTATCTTTGTTTCCATATTTATCACTACGTTTCGGCCATTGTACGCTCTGACCTTCTTCAGGTGATTGGAATGTCGAACTGAACCCTTTATGTCGCTCACTGGGGTTCTAGTTCCAAGTGCCATGTTTAATAGATGTCAGTTTTCAGTTATCTCATGTTAATTCCCCTCTGCAGGTTCTCCAGAACTCTTTAGGTTCTGTCGCCGGATCTAACCAACGCCTTTATCCACTGTGCCATGTGACCTTGAGGTCATCTGTGTATGAATTTCTGGGTATTATAAACCTAATGTCCATTATTTTTTACCAGTGCTCATATTGCAATTTTTGCTGTTATCAATGCATGTTTTTTTTTACCAGACCTCATGTTCCAATTTTCGTTGTTATTATTGCTTTTCTCTGGCACTCCTTATTACTGTTTCCTATATTGCATTTATTTCTATGCTTGGTCAGCTCAGGAGATTTTCTAGCGTA
>OZ010603.1:68903528-68908528 GCA_963932145.1 Acanthosepion lycidas | reverse complement strand
TGGTAGAGAGACAAGGACATGGGAAGAGAGAGAGAGAGAGAGAGAGAGAGAGAAAAGAAAGAAAGAAAGAATTCTGTTGCAATAAAAAAAAATCGACTCCATCCGTCAACCAAATGTCTGTATTTGAATTTGGATCTTTACGACTGAAAATACAGGACAAACCCTACGTTTGATATGCGGTCCAAATCACCCATATATTGCGTACGAGCAAGCGAAAACTCAGCTCAGTCTTATTTTCTTTTGCCACAGGCATCAGGGTGAAACTCTGAAGCTACCTTGTTAATGCAAGGCGGATTTCTCTCGATGAAGCTGGCTTCATTTATCCCGTATGATATGTGAAACTACGAAAGATTAATCTTAGACAAAATAAAAATATTTGATAAATTTAGCGAATTTAACACCCACCGTGCCCCCCCACCCCCCCCAAAAAAACAACAAAAACTGCGAAACTCCGAACAAAGACTGGAGTTTTGATTTTATGTAGCAAGTGATAAGTTTAATTTATTTTTTTAATAATCGTTGGCCAGAAAATCACCTAGGAAGTGGAAAGAAACAACAAAATTTTATGAGGCAGCACCAATACATATTCTTCAAAATAAAGTTCATTATTTTTTTAACGATCTTCTGACAGCGATCAGCCAGCATCCGAATCTATCCCACATACCAGTCCGCTGGCTTTGAATCAAACAACCGTAAACAAGCTTCACTTTATCAAGTGTTGAATTGCTGGTCGCGGAGGAAGTGTGCCATTGAGTGGACTAGGCCATAGTCACCCGGAGCAGCATCGGGACTGAATGGTGGATGTGGAAGAGTCTCAACACCATCCATCTGTTTGAATTTCTTCTTAGTCAACATGACAGTGTGTGGCCTCGAATTGCCTTACTGAAACAAAGCCCGACGTCGATTCACCAAATCAGGATATATTCCTTTAGTTTGTCGTACACGCGGTCTGACTGCTAAGAATACATTTTAGCGTTGATGGCACCATCGTGCGGAACTAGTTCTTGGAAATTCTACCAGACAGAGATCAAGATTTGTTGTTTTCTTTACGATTCCTAAGTGAACCAGCATTTCTAGCCAACCTAGTATTAACTAACATATTTTTTTTTTATCTAGTTTGTCGTTACTTGTATTTGATTCCCGTGGAATAGTTTAATGATAATTTTTATGTTATTATTATGGTGTACTTTATTAAAGGCCAAGTCATAGTGTAACTCTCGCCCAGAACTGAAGTCCTATGTCAAATCTCTGGAAGCGAAGATTTTTAGTTTTGGTTATTATTTGTAATATTGTACAATTTTAATTTTTCCACGGTGGGTATAATTTGTTTCTCAATTATGTTTGTTTTATATTTTTCTGTTTGTTAAATACGGGCGTGCAGATGATTTTAAATGTCGTCTATTAAATTATTTATTATTGCTATTTTGTATCCGTGCGGGCGTTCGTCATTGGACTTAAGAAGGATGTTCTGTTACATCGTACAAAAACCATATTGTTTATCTCCCCTTTTGTTTGTCCTTTTTTTTAAGTCAGGTACTTTTTAGGTTTGTCACCGTTTTGACGAATTTCGGTAGCCCTTAGTACGAGCAAATAAGAACATCGCTCCAAACATCCGGTCGGTCGTTTTATCCTCCTGATTTGATCTTCAAAATTATTAGGTTGGTGCAAAAATAATGACGATATTATTACGTCATTATTTTTGCACCAACCTAATAATTATCACCGGTTACATTTGTATTTTAATCTCTTGTTATTTGAAAATTTGTTTAAAGTAGATTTTTTTACGTTTGTATCCAGTGTTGGGACTCAGTGGGTTCGCTCAATGCTCCCACAAGGTTCGCGCAAACCGGTTCTTGGAATTTTATGAGCTCAACGAAACCGTTGCTATCCGGAACAAACAAACACTGTTGGAGGGGTGTAAATTCAATTGAATGAAGGTTAATAAAAACTGCTGAACTTTCTAGAGCCATATACCTGGAATATTCAAGAAATATTTCTTCCCTGGAAAGCTGCAGAAGAAAAGTAAAATGGCTTCAGTAAAATTTTTCATCACAGCATTCCCAATAATGATTTTCGTGACTATGTAGAAAATGTCCTGAAAAATTTTCATAATCCTGTAATGCTTTCAAGTGTACAAAAAGCAAAAACTATTATCAATACGATTGCTATCTGTTGTGGGGCTCGCCCCTTGTACACAAGATGGACTTGTCCAAAGTATACTTATACTACGGAGAGATAGTGTGACAAAAAGCAAAAACTATTATCAATACGATTGCTATCAGTTCTTCCGAGGCAGAAAGAGGTTTTTCAAGAATGAATATTTTATACTCAGATAAAAGAAGCCGCCTTACAGTGGAAAATTCAAGAAACTTGATAGTAATTTATCTTATTCGTCTTCCTCTAGATTTACGGAATGCCACTCCTTTCATTAAAACATGGCTTAGGAAAAAATCACAGTGCTAATGACAACAGATTGAGGCAAAAATAGCTGAAGACTATTATGACAATCAAGTGGCCATTTGCAAATTTTTAAAATGAAAGATCATGAATCATTTTAAAGCATTTCTTTTAATTATTTTTCCTTTCATTTATTTATTTATTTTTCCTTGCAATCCCACGTAAGCTTACTCAACAAAACTGTTATAATAATTTTGCAAATATTATTAGCCTTACGGCCAGATCACATGTAAATTTTTAAAATGAAAGATCATGAATAAAAGATTTTAAATCATTTCTTTTAATTATTTTTCCTTTCAAAATGATAATGGGTAATGT
Organism: Acanthosepion lycidas; assembly: GCA_963932145.1. Lineage (NCBI taxonomy): Eukaryota > Metazoa > Mollusca > Cephalopoda > Sepiida > Sepiidae > Acanthosepion > Acanthosepion lycidas. Next base: position 68,905,753 of record OZ010603.1, on the reverse strand, counting down.
AATGCAGATTAATTTTGGCATTTTTGAATAAGTGCAAGAAAAATTGCTTTATTCCTAAACTATATCTATGTAGTAAAGTATAGACTCTGAAGTCGATATCCTGCACAAAATTTGACCGATATTGATTATGCAGATGGCCTAGCAATCACTGCAAACACAATTACCAATATCACAGTTATCCTACATCATCTAGAAAATGCTGCTAAAAATCTTGGTCTCTATCCAGTGGTGGAATTCAGCGGGTTCGCACGAACCTCTTCTTGGACTTTTAGGAGCTCAACAAACCCGTTGCTAGCTGCAACCCGAACAAACTGCTAATGTTAGATTGTCTACAAACTGTAGTCACATTGGGGATGTAAATTCAGGTGATCATTTAAAGGTTAACGCAAATATTATGAACTGCTGAACTTGCTAGTGTCATATACCTGGAATATTCAAGAAATAGTTCTTCCTTGGAAAGCTGCAGAAGAAAAGCAAAATGGCTTCAGTAAAATTTTTCATCATAACTTTCCCATTAATAATTTTCGTGACTATGTAGAAAATGTCCTGAAAAATTTTCATAATCCTGTAATTCTTTCAAGTGTACAAAAAGCAAAAACTATTATCAATACGATTGCTATCTGTTGTGGGGCTCGCCCCTTGTACACAAGATGGACTTGTCCAAAGTATACTTATACTACGGAGAGATAGTGTGACAAAAACGTTGAGACAGGATGTTTACCCACAGTTATACGAAAGTCCAGAAAGAGAGATAATTACGACTTTACTTACAGAGACTTGTACATATACTTTTCTACTAACCCACATTCCTGGACTACTAATCTTCATTTCAAGTTTGTATTCTTACGTTTAATACACATGTTTTTCTATTTCAATTACTGGCGTTGGTTATTTATTTGTGCAGGATTCCATCCCCCGGACTCCACAACAGTATCAGTTCTTCTGAGGTAGCAAGAGGTTTGTCAAGAATGAATATTTTACATACAGACGAAAGAAGCCGCATTACAGTGGGAAATGCAGCAAACTTTGATGGCAATTAATCTTATTGGTCTCCCTTTAGACTTATGGATTCCATAAATCTAAATAAATAAAAGACATGTTTTGTTAAAACATGGCTTTAAAAAAATCACAGTGATGATGACAACAGAGGCAAAGAAGCTGAAGACTATGTTGGCAATTAAATGGCTATTTGGAAATGTTTGAAGTGAAAGGTCATGAATAAAAAATATTTTTAAAGGGTTTCTTTTAATTATTTTTCCTTTGAAAATGATGACGTTGAGTATAATGCAGATTAATTTTGGTATTTAACAATTTAGGTATTATATAGAAAAGTAGAGTCCATGGAAAAATGAGGGAACCCATTACTATTGAGACTTGTTGAGAGAACTTTTTCTTTTGAATCTCACCAGCGTTTGTATCTCTCTGTGTAGAACCCTTTCAACACGTGTCCAAGTAGACAGTTGCAAAATGTAACCTTCTAACTTCCATTTCCGCGAACGTGCTGCAACATTGAAATTTATTCTCCCAGCAAACTTTATACATATTTATGTTTACGAAGTACTCGCTATCTTCTTTTACTTATTTTCTAGATTAGGGGTCACCAATTTTCCAGATTAGGGGTAACCAATTTTCCAGATTAGGGGTAACCAATTTTCTAGATTAGGGGTTACTACTTTTCTAGTTTAGGGATAACCAATTGTCTAGATTAGGAGGTCACCAATTTTCTAGATTAGGGGTAACCAAATTTTCTAGATGAGGAGTCACCAATTTTCTAGATTAGGGGTAACCAAATTTTCTAGATGAGGGGTCACCAATTTTCTAGATTAGGGGTAACCAAATTTTTTTTCACAGTGGGACAGATAACTGAGAGAATGACAAGCACAGACCAGATAACCGTTTTGTTCAATACAAAACACTGAATGCTTAAAAAAAGAAAGACATAAAACCTAATTATTTACTAAAAAGTTATCCAAGAAGGCAATAATAGCAATAAAATAGTTATATCACACCAAGTGCACACATATCGGAATCTCACAAACTAAGCAGCAGAAAAGGTTAGTGAGATTTGTGAAACTGGTGTTTACCTTTTAAGATATAATTAATATTTGTTTTTCTATTGCTGCATCCGAATAAGAGAAATGCTTTCAAATGTTCATCAATCAACCTCGTTACATGTGCTGACTTTATATACTTTAGATTTTATAAGAAGTTCAGGCAAAATATAT
>OZ010603.1:68888528-68898528 GCA_963932145.1 Acanthosepion lycidas | reverse complement strand
CACCCGGCCATGCTGCTAGCATATATATATATATATATATATATATATACAGAGAGAGAGAGAGAGAGAGAGAGAGAGAGAGAGAGAGAGAGAGAGAGAGAGAGAGGGGGGTAGATAATGAAGTGATTTGGTAATCTGTATGGATAATTCCAAGGAGGATTTAATCCAGAAAGCTTAGTTTTATGTAATTTTTTTGTTATTTCTTTATTATTGTTGGTATTATTTAAAATAATGTGAAGTGTTTTAATTGTAAATTATATTAATCTGTGTTCTTCAATTTCGCTGGAGTCCGGCTTGTATGATAATTTGTTCTCCCCCCGCCAACACCCACTCTTTCATTTTTTTTTCTATTCTGTCTTTTCTCCTTCACCTTCTTTTTTTTGTCCCTTCCCCCCCCCCCCGTAAAAAGATTTGATAAATAGGTCAACATTTGTATCTTATCTTAAGGTAGTTATAAACATCTGCCTATCTCTCCTTTCCCTCTCTAGTTTCGATCATATATCTATCATTTCCCCCACCTCCTCTCTGTCATCTTATATTTACTTAAAACTGCCCCCCCCGCCTCAAACACGTGTGCATAAATTATAAGTAATAGGTAAGCTTTTAAGCCTGGAAAAATTTGTCACCCATATTTTTGTACGAAAAAGAGATCGGAAGAATTAGGGCCAAAATTCCGGTCCTAAGGAAATAAATTATAATTCCATGAACCCTTAAAGTTGTCTTTTTCTTCATATATATATATATATATATATATATATATATATATATATATATATATATATATATATATTCATTGATAGGACAGACAAGGTGCTTTTATTTAGTTTTTTATACAATTTCTCATGCAATCTAATAATTTTTTTCCCTTTCGGATGATAAATTATATAAAAACTCTCCAAATGTTCTTTTTTATCCGAGGGCTTTCGGCTATACATTTAGCCATTTTCAAGGATTAAATATTTTACCTATTAAATAAGAAATAGTTTGTTGTATGTTTTATAAAATGTTTTCATTTTTCAAAACACGGTCAAGTTATTATGTCCATGTTCAAAGTTAATATTATTAAGTGTTGGTTTTATTTCTTTGTTTTTATTAATAAGGCTTCCTTTATTTTTAGCCTTTTTTTTTGCATATAGATGATGCTATTATATTAGTGTTGACAACATGTATGTTATCAATAGTGTCCGGTAGGTCTCCATGAATATTTAAATGAGATCAAATTGAGCTATGGTCAGAAAGGTGTAAAGTGAGTTTGCCTGTCAAATGTTGTAATGTGGCCTATATAATTATTTACGTGTTTTGAAAACTTCTTTGCGTGTTTTGCTGATATACAGATACTGAAATTTGTTTTTCTGCATGTATGGTATCGGATTTTTTCCCAATAAGTACCATATTTCTGGGGTTTTTTTTGCCTATTACTATATGTATCAGTGTTCACTGGTACCATTAGATTTCTTTGTAGTTATAACGAATTTACTGCATGTACAGATGTTGCTTCCTGAAAAAACAACTAAAACAATCTTCAATAAATGCATTATGAAATGTATCAAGATTCTTCTTTTCCAAAGAAAGTTCTGGTAATTAAATCTTACCTCACTACTGTTGAATTATTACCATTAGCATATCGTAATTACCCATGTATAATACGCATTTTTTCTGAAAAAAATTATAAGCAAAATTAGGGGTGCATATTATACACAGTTACAAAATAAATCTTTAAAAATTGCCGTTTCATAGGTCGCTTTCAGTTATAAAATGACTACTCACCCCAAACATACGAAAATTTGACACAAATATTCGGGGATTGCGACCACATAAGGATGTCAAATACAAACATATGTAGCTATAAATACTTACAAATGTAAAATAAAATAAGAATTATCATAAAACTAAATTAAAATTATATCATTCTTTGTTTAAAAACTTTTTTTTTAATAAGAGTAGAAAATAAAATTGGAGTGGTTCAATTTATAGGGTTTGTTTACAAAACAAGGAGTGCGTATTATGCATGAGTAGAAGAATTCTCCCACACTTTCAGCACAATTTTAGGTGTGCGTATCATGGATGAAGGCGTATTATACATGGGGAATTACGGTAATTTGTGCAAATACTGTTAGTGTTTCTACAGGGTTAGTGAGAAGGTCATATAAAAGTAAGGTTATAATTTTGATTTTTTTTTTCTTCATGATGTGCTAATTTTTTCCGGAAATATTACATGTCAAAATCAAGGTGCGTCCAATGCGTAGATGCGTGCAATAGACCAACAAATACGGTGTATATGCCACGGGGAGGCATCACTATTTCAGTTTAGGAACGACTGCGCTAAGCGTTAATGACTGCCCCCTACCCAACGTCACCCGATTTCAGCTCTGGAACTGAGACATCCTCTCGAAGATTTATGAACGTCGTCATTGTCACTTTGATGAAGATAGCTGACCAACTGCTGCGAGATTCTGTTTGAAGGACGTGTGCCTATCAATATAAAAAACCAGCCACCTGTCGGGAAGAATGTCAGATGTGAAGACTGGCGGCATCCCTGCATTGATAGTGAAGTATTCTGCCTGTAGCGACCCTCCCTCGTGGCTAAACCAGCCACGTGTCATTTTTTTTTTAAACAGCGACGAGGCAAGTCAGTGATAAGGATTCTCTAAATAAAACGAACATAAGATTGTATGAACAAATAAATAAACTCTTTTTTTTTTACGAAAAAAAAAAAAGCCGGAAAATACATAATAAACCAAAAGTTAAAGAAAATATATAGAGTATTAATGGCCAAAAAATTTCATCTTTTTACAAATCTTTTACAACTGTAACGTTTCTTCTGAACGCTAACGGCCATATCACGTTCATACAGCAGTTCTCGTATGATCACAGTAGTTAAGCAACGTTGAGCAGGACCAGGATGGGTAACCGCTTGAGAATACCACGAGCTTTTTGGTGTGCATGAGGTACAAACGGAACGGTTTGAAATGAGAAAACATTGAGTCGAATTCATTCCATTCATTTATACGCAAATACCCTAGTTTTTAGTGGCTTTGAGTTGCTATTCCTTGTTTTCCATTTCCATAAATGTTATGGTAATTTACACACGCACGCATGGACTCTTCCAGCTACAAATAGGAGCAGGTACTGCCTTTTGGAGAGGGAAGATTCCAGCAGTCAGCTCTTTCAGTCGAACCGAACATTCTTGCTGTAACACACTCGTTTATATATGTTTGTATTACTGTTTCTGTTAATATATTTGTTTAACTCAATTCCTATCTTCCTTATTTCTGACCAAGGGCACAGATCTATCTATCTATCTATCTATCTATCTATCTATCTATCTATCTATCTATCTATCTATCTATCTCAGTCTGTTCATATCTATCTATCTATCTATCTATCTATCTATCTATCTATCAGTCTGTTCATATCTATCTATCTATCTATCTATCTATCTATCTATCTATCTATCTCAATCTGTTTATATCTATCTATCTATATATCTATCTCAGTCTGTTCATATCTATCTATCTATCTATCTATCTATCTATCTATCTATCTATCATGGTAATTTACCCATGCACGCATGGACTCCTCCAGCTACTGCCTTTTGGAGAGGGAAGATTCCAGCAGTCAGCTCTGACAGTCGAACCGAACATTCTTGCTGTAACCCTCTCGTTTATATATGTTTGTGTTACTGTTTCTGTTAATATATTTGTTTAACTCAATTCCTATCTTGTGTCTTTATTTCTGACCAAAGCCACAGATCTATCTATCTATCTATCTATCTATCTATCTATCTATCTATCTATCTATCTATCTATCTATCTATCTATCTATCTCAGTCTGTTCATATCTATCTATCTATCTATCTCAGTCTGTTCATATTTATCTATCTATCTATCTATCTATCTATCTATCTATCTATCTATCTATCTATCTATCAGTCTGTTCATATCTATCTATCTATCTATCTATCTATCTATCTCAATCTGTTTATATCTATCTATCTATCTATCTATCTATCTATCTATCTATATATCTATCTCAGTCTGTTCATATCTATCTATCTATCTATCTATCTATCTATCTATCTCAGTCTATTCATATCTATCTATCTATCTATCTCAGTCTGTTCATATCTATCTATCTATCTATCTCAGTCTGTTCATATCTATCTATCTATCTATCTCAGTCTGTTCATATCTATCTATCTATCTATCTATCTATCTCAGTCTGTTCATATCTATCTATCTATCTATCTATCTATCTATCTATCTATCTATCTCAGTCTGTTCATATCTATCTATCTATCTATCTATCTATCTATCTATCATGGTAATTTACCCATGCACGCATGGACTCCCCCAGGTACTGCCTTTTGGAGAGGGAAAATTCCAGCAGTCAGCTCTGACAGTTGGACCGAACATTCTTGCTGTAACACCCTCATTTGTATATGTTTGTGTTACTGTTTCTGTAAATATATATTTTTTTAACTCAATCCCTCTCTTTGTGTTTTTATTTCTGACCCTAACAAGGCCACAACAATAAATGAAATTAATATCAACCAGCCTACATCGAAGAGTTCTACTAAAGAAATGTGTGCCCCCCATGCACTGACAGAAATGCAGCTACACCCACAACCTAAACATGATGTTACCAATTTGGCCATAGGAGACGACCATGATAAACTATGACCGCATTTTAATGTTGAAAATATGAGATATTTCGAGCCAACTTTTTAAAAAAAGGGGGGCCTATGTAACGTTAGTTAATTTTATATTTTCATTTTATTTTGAGATGGCTTAATTAATATTTATGCATATCTTTTAAAATCATCAAAAAGTGATTAAATTATCATATTTGAGAAAATTTAAGACAATTTCTGTAGCATACAATTCACAGCAGGAATTACTAAAGGGCTAAATAAAAATTGATCTAAGAAGAGTTGATCTGTGGTGGCCCCAATATCTACTCGGCTCACCCTAAGAGGTACAAAAGTAAGTTTATTATTATTAGTCTATTCAGTGTTACCGTAGAAAGTCAAACCGGCTAGAATGTAGACACAAAGCTACTAAGTGCTGAATTGGAACTCAGGACATATTGATGGGTTCGTGAACATAAACAAAGATGTAAAGCCAACTGAACTTAAGATGGAGCAATAGATATTTACCATAAACTGTGACATTGGAAAGTTAACCACGTGATGAGACGTCTTTAGACGTTGAAAGAATTATACATTTTTGTCGTGATAACTTGCATGTTCCATTGTAACAGTTTATATATATATATATGTGTGTGTGTGTGTGTGTGTGTGTGTGTGTGCAGGTATGTAGAAAAATAGGAAAGAACACGTTAGGTAAATAATCCGGAATTCTTTCGTATTTTTGTTTTTATTTTTTAAAAATAGTGCTCAATACAGAAATAGAGCCTAAATTATAATTATAATGATTTAAAAAAAAAAATATGATTCCATTCGCTACATAAGAGTTCTCATGTTTCGAAAACAAGATCCAAAAAGCTCTGTTTCATCCAAAAACGAACATTTTTTGGAATCGAAATGTTGTGAACGCTTGAATTTATATTTGATTCGCTATCATTTCATATATATATATATACCTTTACCAATTTGATTTAAATTTGATACGCCATGAGCAGATATGAATGTACGTGAGAGATTCATGGAAGATTGAAGATACAGTAAATTCGACCTTGCTAACCGAACGCTCCTTTGTGGCCATATCGGTAAAGACACGTCAAGCTAAATGACGGTTCCGTATAGGATACAGGTTCGAATCCTGTCGGAGGACGAATATTTTCTGTGAAAATTTCTCGGACATTCAAGCCGGTTAATGTTGTTTAATACTGTTTATTATAAACAGAGCATTTATTTAAATATTTGTATCTATAAAAAGAATGTATAAACATAAAAATGTCTTAAAATAATTGCCGGACTTTGTCCATTTCATAATGTGTGACGTCATTTGTTTACATTTGATACGCCATGAGCAGATATGAATATACATGAGAGATTCATGGAAGATTGAAGTTTAAAGACAGTAAATTCAACCATGCTAACCGAACGCTCCTCTGTGGCCAAGTCGATAAAGGCACATCAAGCTAAATGACGGTTCAGTATAGGATACAGGTTCGAATCCTGTCGGAGGACGAATATTTTCTGTGAAAATTTCTTGGACATTCAGGCCGGTAAATGTTTAATACTGTTTATTATAAACAGAGCATTTACTTAAATATTTGTATCTATAAAAAGAATGTATAAACATAAAACTGTCTTAAAATATATGTGTGTGTTTGTGCATATTTATATTATATACATATACATACACACACAGATATATATATAATATAAATATACACAAACATATATATATAAGAAAATAAGTAATTTACAATGAGTTGAAGCGAAGAAACAGAGTGAATGGCGATCTCGGCTGATGGCGAGCGAAAAAGAATGTTGCCTTTGCGTTGTTTCTCGACTCAGACACTTTGTCTCCATTTGTTAATTGGCTAATCAATATTCCATTTGGCTCGGGTGAATGAGAAAGCCTTTTGGTCCGCAGTCGATATAAAAGACAGGTTGGATACACTGTTGTCCTTCCTCTCCCATAAGACATTTGCAATATTAAATAAGTCCTCTGCTTGGTCTCGGCGCGTTTTGTTCAAATTTTGTGCGAAGAAAATTAGACAGACGTGAATTTTGACGAGGACGCTAGGGTAAAAGCCAGATGAAGACATCTCTGGAGATGGCGAATTAAACGCTGTCTACTTGATTTTTCCCCAGACAACAAAATGAAGCCAAATAAAATAAAGATATACAGGAATATAAGTCAAATTTATTTTTGCCTCTTTCATGTTCAGTTTATTGTGTTCCTATGATCTTCATTTCTGATATAAGTTGTTATTTAATCTTTCCGTTCCGAGAAATAATACTGTGTAGGTTTCTTTCTACATCATTTAAGATACTTTATTGTCTGTTTTATTTGTTTAATACCAGCAACTATAGGAATAAAGTTCAATCAAATCCACTTGTGTACGGATAGACAGCGAATTAAATCAGGACACATACAGAAAATGAGTTGCGACATTGCTATACCATATTTCTTTTCATGTTTTATTTAACATGTATACTCTATAGTGAAATGGTTCTAAGAGAATGATATTTCTTCTTCTTCTTCTTCTTCTTTACATGGGTGATCATGGCTCTCCATAACTTCCTATCCTTTCTGGATTTTCCAGTGTGTTCACGTCGCTAGTAAATGTGACACAAAGTCGAGGCTTAAAGTGGGTTTAACGATAATACCGTGGACAAAAAAAATGCTCGAACCACGTTCGCATTTCCTCTATTGTGGGGACGCCTCAGGCGCTGGTTAAGAAACCCAGCCCCCTTCCGAGGGCAAGATAATGCCTGGGGAATGCTCCCCCAGGGATTGAGCTTAATATTAATTCAAGTGACCTTCTATACAAGGGATGCATACTTGGTACCCTTTGTAGCTCTTAACAATGTTTGTATTTTCACTACCCCTCCCAATCCCTCTTCTGCCATCCATATACACAAGCTTCTTAGGTAGTTTCTGCGCTGTTGTCCCCTGCCCGTTTTGCCTTCAATATGCCCTGTGAGTGTCAAATTCTCTAAGTCTTCTTTTCTCATTTAGTATCCTAGAAATTTCGACATTGGTTTTAAGTATACGTATCTTTTCTGTTTCCCACTTTCCTTAAAAGGTTCTCATTGCTCACCTCACAGTATTCTCAGTATCCTTCGGTAGAAACCCATTTTTGTTGCCTGAAGTCTCTTCTTCATCTGTGAAGAAATAGTCCAGCATTCACTGCCATAGGGAAGGACATAATATTTCAGAACTTTTTCTTTGTTTCTAACATTTTTCAATTTCTTAATACTTAGATTTTGGAAGACATCTTTCATTATCCCAATGTGTCTTCAAATATAGGTGTCACGTTTTCCATCAGCTCTTAAAATGCTTTCTAAATATTAAAATTTCTGTTAGAAGTCCTACGAGGATTTCTTAATGGGGGACACCATCTTATCGACGTAAGATATGCATACGACACAACATTGGCGGCAAAAACGAATAATAATATTCATCTAAAACTTCGGATACACTATGAATTATATATTTGTTACTCTTTCATTATCTAATGCAGTCTTTCTCAAACTTTTTAAACAACGGCATTCCTCAGAGCAAATGAAAATATCACGGCGCACTTAGCAAATTTTTTAAAGAATATATATTTAAATGTTATGAAATAAAAACCACAGACTTTTTTATAAAAATGCACACAAAAATATGTACTTACTTTATTTTAATGTTTCTATTCAGCTATTTGTGCAGCTTAGTGTGAAACATACAGAGAAAGAAGACAAGAACCCCTTCACAAGGAGTGAAGAAAAGCAAGAAGGAAGGACTTGATTGTTTTTTTTTACGGATTATCAACCCTTTGCAGGTTATTTAAAACCAGAAAATATTTTGCAGTCTGAAGAAGACTAATCTAACAACAACAACAAAAAAAAAAAAGAGAAAAATAATTTGTCCCTAATTTTCCTCTATTTCCTCGAGTGGACCAGTCTGTTGCATTCATTTTCACACCAGTTCCCTTGGCAAGGGCATGAATCGATTTTGGCTGCTAATCCTTAGTTAAGTGCTAAACCGATGTTTCTCAACTTTTTTAAGCTACGGCACACCTCTGAGCAAATAAAATTTTCACGACGCAAATTTTTTTAAAGAATATACGTTATAATGTTATGAAAAAAAAACCATAGACTTTTTTTTTTTAAATGAACACAAAAATATGAATTTATTTTATTTCAATATTTCGACTCAAGTATTTGTTCAGCTTATTTAGTGTGAAACCTGTACCAGGTGTTTTTACCGAATTTCTTCATTATTTCTCGACACACGTAAGAGGCTCGCGCGGTACACTGGCGTACCCTTGTAAGGCGATTGAGAATCACTAGGCTAAATTGAAGAGATGGACTATACTCTTTAGCCTTAAATGGCAGCTAGTCTAGGAGAAAAAAAAACTAACATGGATTCTAAATGGAGAAGGCAACGAGAAATCAAAGCAATACTTTTCCTCAAAATCATAGTAATTCCCTGAAGATAAAGGAACGAAATCCGCCGATAGTCCACATTCTTAATAGACATGCAAATAAAATAAAAATTTTAAAATATTACGTCATATTTGGATATTTAGAAAATGGTGAATACAAGAAAGTTGTGAAAAGAAGGTGGACACATTTTTGGCTGGTATTCTCACGTCGGAACTGGAAATCAGAGTTATTCTTTTCCCAGTCTTAGGTCATAACTAATTCTTGCTTTTCTTTTCTCCTAAACCCTGTTCCGCCATCCATTTTCTCAAGCTCACTAAGTATGTTATACATTGTTTTCCTCCGTCTCACGTCCCCTCAATCTATCCTGTGTGTATCAGATTCTCCAAGCCCTCATTCCTCATTATATGCTCCAGAAAACCTCAAATGTCTCTTCCTGATGTCAAGTTTCCTTTTTGTTTATATTTTCTATAAAACTTTGTCTTTTCTCACATGGTATCCTCAGCATCCTTCTGTAGAACTACATTTCTGTTGCTTCAGGTATCTTCTTAATCTGCGAGGAGATTGTCCAGGACTCACTGCTATACAAGAGAACGGATATCACGGAAGTTTAGTACTCTTTTCCTTGTTTCTAGTAAAGATGTTCTGTTTCTTAATACGTTGCTTAGCTTTTGGAAAGCATATTTATCTATCTGAATACGCATTCGGATTTCAATGTCGCACTCACCGTCCTTTTTTCTTTTCTTTTTTTAAAAATTCTTCCTAGATATTTAAATTAAATTAATTTAATCTTTATTAAAGAGTATATAAATGAATTTCAATTAATTTGCATTGATAAGTCAAGGAAAAAAAAAACTCTTTCCATGGACGAAATGATCATCTGTGTGAGGTAAATTGTTTGGATCTCATTAATTGTAATTCACACACACACAC
>OZ010603.1:68861028-68886028 GCA_963932145.1 Acanthosepion lycidas | reverse complement strand
TAATATAATTAATGCCGAATTCATTTCGCTAACAGATTGAATAAGGCATTAACTCACTGACCATTCGCTGAACAACACCATCCTTGTTTTTTTTAATCTAATAAACACGTGATTAAGTTAATATAATTAATGCCGAATTCACTTCGCTAACAGATTGAATAAGGCATTAACTCACTGACCATTCGCTGAACAACACCATCCTTGTTTTTTTAATCTAATAAACACGTGATTAAGTTAATATAATTAATGCCGAATTCACATCGCTAACAGATTAAATAAGGCATTAACTCACTTACCATTCGCTGAAAAACAAAATCCTTGTTTTTATTAATCTAATAAACACGTGATTAATTTAATGTAATTAATGCCGAATTCACTTCGCTAACAGATTAAGAAGGCATTAACTTACTGACCCTTCGCTGAACGACGAGATCCTTGTTTTTATTAAATATACAATGTATTAGATGTTCGGTCAGTTTTGTTCGCAAGTGCCTTTCGGTGAAAACATTCACCATCTTCAGGCATAGATGTTATTTTTATCCCTCAATTTCAGGTAATTTTTTGAATAAAACATCTTTTGACAAGTATCACATTCACTTTCGTCTTGGAATTTTTACCCGAAAAGACTTCACAAAAACATTATTAGAGGATTCATATGTCTGGAGCTACATGGGGTCGTGCAGGTTGAAAAGAAGGAAAAAACTCAACTTACTTCGCAAAAATAAGTAATATATTTCCACATGTGACAGTTCTTGACGTAATTTTCAGTTAATAATATGAATACAATAGCGTTTTTCTAGATTCATCCAGTTGCTAAGGCCATTTTGTTTTGTTGTTAATAGTTACTTCGTTTTAATAAATTCATTTCATTTTTGCCTTGAAAAAGTCAACATTGGACGAAACGCGTCGGCTAATATTAGAGTTTTCCTATTGTCTTTTCCCTTAATATATATATATATATATATATATATATATATATATATATATATTTAACAATATAGATAGTACTAATATACAACTCAACAAATCAAAACCTAACCACATTTCTCACCCACAAAAGACAGACATGTTTCGAGGGGTTGAGGCCTCACACTTATACACACACCCACAAAAATATACACACTTAACACTTAACAGAGACACATCCCCTCTCCAGGACCAATAAAACTGTCAAACTGACCACGGGAATTCAGAGAAGCATGGATCCATCCAGCTCTTATCTCAAATAACAACTTAAAAGAGACTGTTTGACCAACACAAAGAATGTTAAAAGATTCATGTTAAAAAGATAAAAAAATAAAAAAAAACAAAGACAAATGAAAACTACAGACAAAAGTTCATTTTCTCCATCAAGACATTCATTACTGTAGTTTCCTGCTACTAGCAAGCAGAAATATTTCTTCTGATGAGGGCCATTTTGGCCGAAACTAGTCGAGGAATCTAAATGAAATAAAAATAAAAAAACGAAAGAATATTAATCTACAACCCAGTGTGTCTGAAGATTTTAATTTTTTAATATTTTTTTTATTGTTCAATATATATATATATATATATATATATATATTGCCTTATACATACATATATATATATATATATATATATTGGCTTTTATATATATATATATATATATATTGGCTTTTATATATATATATATATATATATATATATATATATATTGGCTTTTACCTATATAAAAAAATAAGTAAGCATGCTTAAACCAAAGTAACTTCTCAATTTCATCATGAATTCATCAAACCTCTTCTGTAGAACTTTCTTCAAGCATTTAACATCTTCATCCGATGTAGTTCTATGATGTATCCCTACGCTATGATTGTTATTGCGATAGACTGTGGAGGGAGTTCCCGTTGTCTTCTTCGCGTTTTTTTTTCTTGAAACTCCAACTTTATTTACTCGGCCGTTGACTCTTTAAGAGTTCTTATGCCCTTTCACAGGTTTTATTTTTCATCTTACAGGTTTTCTAACCACCCTTGCGCACACCAGACTGGGGAGAGCGGTGGGGACGGTCTAGCCACCGACAATCCGACGAAAGTTCTCCTTTTGGAAGAAAAATATTTCTTAGCTTCACTCAGTCCGCTGTGAAAGAGCAAAATAAACAACCGACGGGTTCCTCCTTTTAGTCGAAAGATAAAACGGTAAAGACAAGACAAAAGAAAAGCCAGACACACGCACACGGGACCAGAGGGCGGCGGACAGCAAGCTTAGCAAAGTGTGAAACGTTCCTATGGGCTATAAGAGATAGGAAATTGTAAGGACTCATTATCGACATAGAAGGCTTTATGTGAAGAAGACATTGGAATAATGATTATATATATATATATATATATATGGTGAACTCACCCGTCGTATTCGAGTGAGGCTTAGTTCCTATGACACTATGATATAGTGGTGATGGCTTTGTGTAGAACCAACTACACTTCTGAGGGGCGGAATACAGAGACCTAGTGCACTACGTGCCACAAGGTTCCCAAACGACATTTCTGTTTTCCTTCTCCTAGATCAGTTGCCATCCAAGGTTATAGAGACCAGTCTGTCCTGCTATTTACCCACAGATGGAGGGAGAAGAAGAGGATTAAAACCTTTCCCAAGGGTATTAGCACATAAGTGAATGTAATGGATTCGACTGGAATTCGAACTTGGCTCTCCGATTCCTCAATCTGAGCCGCTATTCATTACTCCACCGTGTCTCCTCTCTCCCCCACTCTCTCTCTCTCTCTCTCTCTCTCTCTATATATATATATATATATATATATATATATATATATATATTATGGAGTGTTACATTAGAACATGCACATATACACTACAACATTGTCATTTTTGTTTCAACGTCAAAAAAAGAAAGATGTCTCATCAGGTGGGGAATTTATTCAGAAATACAGTTATCGAAGCAAATATCCTACTGTTCGCTCTCCTACACACACACGCGCGCGCGCACACACACACACACACACACACACATATATATATATATATATATATATATATATACTGGTACTCGTTTGGAAAAACCTTAGGTATTTCGGCTTGTGATTGAACAAACCAATGCCCAAGTAAAAATGAGGGATCAAAAAAAGAAAGAACTAAGAACATGAAATCGCCCAGAATTTATGCACACACACACACACACACACACACACACACACACACACACACACACACACATATATATATATATATATATATATATATATATGTGTGTGTGTGTGTGTGTTTAAGCAGCAAATTCTCTTTTAGGCATGTCTAATTAAATACATTACAAAATTTATGTCTGCTTATTTTTAGCATAATCCGTTGATATTCACGGATATTTTTCCATGTATTACAATCATATGATGCAAGAAATGCACTGTAACAGTGACAATAACTTTTATTTTCCAAGTACTTTCCATCTCTTTCTGAGATCATCCTACTGGGTTCAATTTGTAAAGCAAAATCTATGTGTTGTTATGCATTACTGTTTTTTCATTTTGCGTTAAAATGCAACGACTGACAATTACGACTTAGCGTTCATTAGAATTTGAGTATTTATCCATTATGGAATTTTTTCTTTTATTTTGGTCGAGCGTGCATGAAAGCGTGAAAAGTATTCTTTCATAGGCATTTTAGAACATTATTACAGCTGATTCTATTCATTGTCGGCTCCAATTTTTTTGAATGTAGATCACTCTGAGGATCTGTAATTTTAAAACTATCCTACACTAAGAAAATAAATTAAAACAGGAAAGTCTCAATTCCACCAATGTCGAATTTTGCGAGATCAGCATTATATACAGCCATTCGAGGACACCCGTCTACTAAGGTGGCTAGCAAATCCCTATTGCAGACGCTTGCTTAGGCGCATTTGTGTTTATTCTATGCCAACAACTTACAGCTCCTGGGGAAGAGAGTGTTATCTAGCGTAATCAACAATTTCAACTAAGCTAGCACGTTCAAAACCAAGGTTTCCGTCTGTTCATTTTCACTCAATTCCAATTTTTTTCAACCCGTGGTTTGGTTTTCAGGTACTTTCCAAAGGTGCCGCACACTGGGATCGAACCTTCCAGTTCATAACATATGATAAGATTCCATCCTGAAAAATGGTGAGATTCGAAACCGGTTCTTATGGTTGAAATGCAAACGTTTTAACCACTCGGCCACAT
The DNA here is from genome assembly GCA_963932145.1 of Acanthosepion lycidas. NCBI lineage: Eukaryota > Metazoa > Mollusca > Cephalopoda > Sepiida > Sepiidae > Acanthosepion > Acanthosepion lycidas. The sequence goes on along the minus strand of OZ010603.1, from coordinate 68,881,868 downwards.
GGTGGCCGAAATGTCATAGTTTAAATTTAAATTTATTATCTTTCTTATTGTTTGGTTACATAGCCTAACCAATTTTGTTTAGTATGTTTTTTTTTGTTTTTGTTCTTGTATTTTATCATTTTTTGTATCCAGCATTGTAAAATATTCAGCAGAAGTCTTGGAAAATATTTTCAAATAGAAGTGTGGATTATTCTGACGACCCCAACGAATCAAAATATATTATTCTACCCACCAACTCTATCACAATTATAACTGGAAAGAATTTATCGAAGCTTAACATAAACTACTCCCTAAACAATAGTAAAATGCTTAATTAATACAAAACAAAATAATAAGCTGAAGCATGGAGGAATTTACACGATCACTTGTAATAATTGCCACAAGAAATACATCGGAGAAACCTCGAGAAATTTAAATAAAAGATTATATAAACCCAAAAGGGATCTTTTAATAATCAATACACCCAATGCAGTAGTCGCACACCGTAATGAATCGGTCCATAATTTCGATTAAAGAAAGGATACTTCAACTAAATGAAAAGCAAATTTAGTAAGGAAGGGATTTGATTGCTAGATTGTCAAGGGTAAATTTGCGTCCAGGTTCTTACAATATTTCATTTGGCAGATCTGACTTCACATTGTGGGATACTTCATAACAAAAGTGATAACAATAAAAAATATATAAAAAAATGAGACAAGCTGGACTGTTTGTCAAGATATATTTGAGAAAACAAATTATAATGTAAGAATTTAATATTACAGCATTCTCTCACATATAAAAAGGGTGTTCCAATAAATTGGAGCGATTTTAATGTGAATTAAGTTTAAGCAACCAATGATTTTTTTTCTTTCCCTTTCAGATTTGGTAAAAATTTGGGTGATATTGCTTTTCACATAGAATTGCCATGACTTAAATAAATGAGTCAAGAGAGAAATAAATAAATTTTCACCAAAAACATTGATTTATTTCCTGCTGATTTTGATCGACCTTAATGAAACACCCTTATATATAATCCGTCTTAATGAAACACCCTTTATAATTCTATTAAGAACACTACGTTAGTCCGATGAAAACCTTTTCAACTTACACCGAATTTTTGAAACTTTGTCATTCATTTATAAAAAAAACAAAACAAGATAACATTAGGAGTAGTAGGAAAAATGTTGAATAAAGAATCGATTGATTTATGAGAAAAATATATGTGTGTGTGTTGGATAAGACACAAACTGATGCATATTATCTATATTTCCAGCCCTTAATATTATCTATCTATCTATCTATCTATCTATCTATCTATCTATCTATCTCAGTCTTTTCATATCTAAGTTTTTCATATCTATCTCACTTTGTTCATATCTATCTATCTATCTATCTATCTATCTATCTATCTATCTATCTATCTATCTGTCAGGCCCTAAAACGTTGACATGCAAGTAAAGAAATGCTTTGTTATTTGAATAAAAAAGAAGACTTCTCAGACTTTGAACTCCGAAATCCTCTTGAAAGAAGAAACCCCTAGTTCTCAAAATATATATTTGCCTTTAAGGATTCCTTGTTTTCTTTCCTTTTCTGGCCGTCGTTCAATTCTTCACTTTTACTCGTCTATTTGTTTTCATTTCTTTTCGGCCCCTGATTACATTCGTCAGGTCACCGTCGGATGTCAACTCGTCCCACTGAATAATGTGTAGAGGGCAAAGTGCTATTTTAACCCCCGACACCCCCCCACCAAAAAAAAACCCGCTCATTTCTTAAAGACAGTAACCAAATCCTCGCCACTCGAGCCTTTGCTATTTTTCTCTGTTTATTCAGGACGACCAAACGAATAACCGATCGTTTGTGTGTGTCCTACAGAATGGACACTGGATAAGGCAGTTGAATTTTTACCAAAGCGATACACGTGAGAACTGACCATTGACCAGTTTCTGGAATTATTTACTGGTCAGTCCATTGACGGCAGGGTCGTTGTATGGGGTCTCGTGCACCCCCACACGTATGTATGATACGACCCCCCCAATCTACCACATCTCAGTTTACAAAGTAGTATTTATATAAAATACAAATTTCATTGCAACCTAATTATGGTGATTTTTTAAAATTATCTTAGATGTGGAACAAGACTGAAAATATGGGGCACACTTTGAGGATTGAACTCATTACTCAGTCGTAATTATTCTAGCGAGACTAGCTTGTTAATCATTACATCACTTTCAGGTGTTCTGGTAACCTAATTATGTGTATAATTTCAATATATATATATATATATATATATATATATATATATATATGTCATAATTATTTTTAAATATATGATTCCTTCGCTACATAAAAGTTCTCATGTTTCAAAAACGAGAGCCAAAAACCTCAATATAATTATTAAAATTAAATCGAATTAAAGTTCGCTTGACGATGTAACAAGGCTTGATACTTTAATTCAATTTAATTTTTATAGTTATATTGAGGGTTTCGGCTCTCGTTTTTGAAACATGAGAACTTTTATGAAGCGAAGGAATCATATTTTTTTAAAAATAATTATAATTTAAGCTCTACTTCTGTATGGAGCACTATTTTTTTAAAAAATAAAAACAAAAATACCGGATTATTTACCTAACGTGTTCTTTCCTATTTTTCTACATATCTGCACATATATATGCTGATGAGTCCCAAATATTTGACGAAATGGCCGTCCAGTGCTTTCTGCATTCTGTTGAGTTTTCTTTCAGACTCGATGAATTTCCTAATTATGATTATTTCAAATCCTCCTAATTATTTCTATCTGTATATCCTTGCTTGAATATCTTCGTCACGGAGGCCCATTGGTACAGTTGGTACGACGTTTGCCTAATAACATAACTGGATAGTGGATGCGCACGGTTGATGAGTCCCAATTATAGGACGAAACGGCCGTCCAGTGATTTTTGTATTCTATTGAGGTTTCTTCTAGACTCGATGAATTAATTAATTATAATTATCAAACCATCCTAATAATTTCTATCACTTGTATATCATTGCTTGAACCGCCTTCTAATGTTCAAGTTTGAGCGGCTTGTTGATAGTAGTCGTGGCTCCTGGGGGCACAGTCCTATGGTTATAGAGAAACTCAGTTGAGTTTCACCACGGAATATGTGAACGGCGCTATATTGAGTCTGATTTGCTACCTCTTTATCACCATTTTGCACGATAATCTCACTATCAGGGTTTCAATTCTCGGTAGTGGATGCGCACTGCTGATAAGTCCCAAATATGGGACAAAACGGACGTCCTGTGCTTTCTGCATTTTGTTGAGGTTTCTTTCAGACTCGATGAATTACTTAATTACACACACACACACACACACACACACACACACACACACATAGACACACACACACATACACACACACATATATATATATAATTTCCGTGAAGTTGACCGATTCAATAGGTCAATGTCTGATTCTTACTCCCTCCTTCCTCAATATTAAGTATTATAATAAAAAGAAATTTTAAAACTTTCCCTTCCCTCTCTAAACTCGACCATCTCTCTCACCACCCTCTATGTCAACTTATATAAGCTTAATACTGCCCGTCAAAAGTGTAAATTTTAAATTCATTTTTCGTTTCACCTTTGAAAGTGAAGTCTGAAGATCCAGACAAAAATAAAATTCTCTGGTGAAATAAATTATTACAAATGGAGCCTTAAAGTGAACTATTTTTCTTTAAATTAAATTAATATATATATATATATATATATATATATATATATATATATATATATATATATAAACAAAAACAAAAAGAAAACTTATCTTAGCCGACCAGTTTCCCCCTCTGAGGGACTTAATTAAGGCAAATGCAAATATAAAAATATGTTGCAAATTTTCAAATTTAAGAAACGCTTATTTAGTTAAATTATGGAGGGCGCTAAGTGATATAATTCAATGTCTGATAAAAAGATTGTTTAAACATAAAAATGTATTAAAATAATTGTTGGACTTTGTCCATTTCATAATGTGTGACGCCATTTGTTTACATTTGGATACGCCATGAGCAGATATGAATGTACGTGAGAGATTCATGGGAGATTGAAGTATAAAGGTAGTAAAATCGACCTTGCTAACCGAATGCTCCTCCATGGCCCAATCGGTTAAAGGCACGTCTGGCTATATGACGTTTCCGTATAGGATACAGGTTCGATTCGAGGACGACTATTTTCTATGAAAATTTCTCGGACGTTCAGGCCGGTAAATGTTATTAATACTGTTTATTATAAACAGAGCATTTACTTAAATATTTGTATCTATAAAAAGAATGTTTAAACATAAAAATGTCTTAAAATAATATTCCATCTTAAATAAATTAACAATATTTTGCGGTAATTTTTAGCATCAACTAGAGATTATTTTTCTTGTTAAAAGGGTGAAGAATTTTAACACATTAGACATTATGGATAAAAAAAACCCCCCAAAACAAACAAACAAAAAAACAGTCAATTTTATATCGTGTTTTTTTCGAGACTTACCACCAGCAAAAACATTCACGGATTTGGACAAAATAAAAAGCTCCCCCCCAGAATGACGTCAAATCCGTGAAAAATTTTCATCCGTTAATAGCCAGTTGTCCTTACCTTAATTTGTAACGTATACAAATGTACAAAAAAAAGAGGCACGGTGGAGTAATGGATAGCGGTTCGGATTAAAGAATCGGAGAGCCGTGTTCGAATTCCAGTCGAATCCATTACATTCACTTACGTGCTAATACCCTTGGGAAATGTTTGAATCCTCTTCCCCTGCCCTGGGTAAGATCAATGATAAAGTATCAAAAGATACATGATCGCCTAAGCGTGTATCACGCATGACACATAACTAAATCGGAGAGCTGAGTTCGATCCCAGTCGAATCCATTGCATTCACTTACGTGCTAATACACTTGGGGAAAGGTATAAATTATTTTCTTCTATTCTTCAGCTATGGGAAAAAATCTGCTTCGACAGTCATGTATCGAAAGATACATGATCGCCTAAGCGTGTATCACGCATGACACATAAATGATATAAATGTAGGTTCGAAAATGCAAATAACATCGCGAGGGTCACAAAGCACACCCCGGCGCCCCTAATCAGGCTCGGGATCCCCGGTCGGGGTGTTCGGGGATCGTATCCGATCGGCAGAATAAAAATAACTGTGCAAATTCAGTAATTATTTACAGTTGGACTAATATTCACCATCTTTATCGTTATTATCAAACGTTTCGATTCTATTCGGCATTCGACCTTCTTCAGATACCTATTGGATTGGTATTTGAAATTGATGACAAACGGAATAATTATGAGTTCAAGCCCTGAGTCATGTACTGAAGCTTTACTCTCAATGGAAATCGTAGAAACAGTAGATGAAATAAAGGGTCAAGTTTGGGATGTGCGGGTGGTGTAAATAATGAAAAGATTGGAGAGCCGAGTTCGAATTCCAGTCGGTTTCGTTACATTCACTTACGCGCAAATACCCTTGAGAAAAATATGAATCAATTTCGTCCCCCAGTTATGGATAAATAGTAAGTCTTGGATCTGGAAAAACCAATTGGTAATGAAAATATGTTCCCTCTTTAAATAACCCTCAAATGCTTGATAAACCGTAAAAATCCACCAGTGCCTAATAAAGGACGTAAAATCCGATATCCGAAACCTTGTGACAATAAAACGTAAATTTTCTTGGTCTAGTTTAATTTCCAGTTAAATAATACATTGTAGCTTCACTAGAAAGTTAAATATAGATGTAGAACGATGTGTACTTATGTTAGTACTCGGACATTTGACCGAATGGACATTTAGCCGAAAATGTAGTGGCGTACTTACGTGTATATCACACTCTTTATCGTAATGTGCTACATATATTTATAGTTATTTACTGTATTAATTTATATAATTTTTCGGGTTTTTTTTTTTAAATCTATTCTGTATATATTATATTTTACTTCAAATATTACTGTAAGATGATAAGTATTTTGAGAAAAAGCACATTTTACTACAACAAAAATCTTAAGCTTTTACGATATGAAAGATCTTTCAATTTCGCTTTTAATGATCTTTATCTTGAAGGCATGAACTAGCATTTATCTTACTGTTAAATATGAATTTAAATAATTAGGTGCTATTTTTTACGAAAATTTTTTACCCAAATACAGTTAAATATTTTTAAAAATACTAATTTCGATAAACAAATAATGAAATAAGAAAACTTTTAACTTTAAATATAGATTTAGTAATTTAATCACTTAAAATGCATTGGTAATTATTAGTCCTATTTTACCTTATAATACTACTAATTAAAATACTTAAAGTATTGCTTTTTACTATTTTTACTTGTACTTTTTCGGTGAAATGTCTGTCGGCCAAATGTCTATCGGCTAAATGTCCGTCGGCTAAATGATCGGCCACGTCTTAATTTTTATAGATTATGCAAAAGGTACAGCACATGGGTCTATTTGAAATGCTAAACTAGATCTATTTGAAAAATGCTAGAAAGGAACGTGAGGTAAAGATGTTTCTTCTCCCCACATTTATTCAACCTCAACAGCGAGGCTATCCTAACGGGACTGGAGGCCATACCAGGATTTACTTTTGGTGGGTTTAACTGTAACAATATGAAATACGCAGATGACAGTGTTGATGGCTGACTTGGAAAATACAGGACCCCCTGGACAGGCTGGTAGAAGAAAGCAAGAAAGAAGGACTAATTATCAATTGCAAGAGAGAAAATAGAGTCATCAGCAAGAGAAAAAGCCCAAGATGTGATTTATGAATTAACGCTGTCCAGGTGCAGAAGTTTAAATATCTGGGAAGCGTTTTTTTTATTTTTTTTTTTTTATTAACAGAGATAAGAAAATTTGACACCGAGATCCGAACAGGAATTGGATTAGGGGCAGAAACAATCCAAAAGCTAAGCCAGGTGCCAAGAAAAAGAAAGAATTCGTTAAAAAACAAAGATTTTCATGTGGATTCCAAAATATTATACGGCAGAGAATTTTGGAAATCTGTGCTCTGATGAGGAGAAAACTGGAAACAGTAGAAATGTTGTTCTACAGAAGGATACTGAGAACTTCGTGGACGAAGCGAATAAGCAATAATGAGGTCTTAAAGAAAATGGCAAAAGAAGGAACACTTCTATTCAGAATCAGGAAAGAACAGATGGAATTCCTTGGATCTATAATGAGTAAAGAAGCGCCTGGAAAACTTAACACTCAGTTGGGGAATATTGAGGTTAGGATAGATAAAAAAAAATGAAGTGAGCCATTTACCTGACGGGATTGTGTGAATGGATAGCAGAACGGAGTAGGTGGGAACCTTAGCAAAGGAGGAAAACTTATAAGCACCATAAGGGATAGTAAATTGTGGAGAGCCATGATCGCCTATGTCCTTACGGGACGCGGCGCAGAGAAGAAGCTTCAGTTACGTCAACAAATGATTCAAAAAGATACTGGTAGCGTTTAATACTTTAGCCTCAGTTGCCGACCTGTTCGTCGCAATTTAAGGATACATTCATTGTCAAACATTTTTTGGTTTTATTTCCCTAGAAAATGAAAAATTAGCCTAGAATGGGTTAATATTAGTCCAAAATCACGCTTCCGTGAGAAATACTGTCTGAATTCGAAGAATGACATCAGCCTATATTTCTGAGAATAGCTATTTTCACCATTTATATTGTTCGAACTGTTGTCCCCATATTTATTGCCGTATACACGACGTTTCGGACGTTTTACGCCCCGGTCTTCTTCCGGGGTTATTTCTTGGAATTTCGACCCGAAACCGAAACTGAAGAATGGGCAACTCCTGTCCATATAAGGCAACAAACCTCCTTTGGTTTAATCTGGCTCTTGTAAGGGTAGAAGATAGCAAGAGGAGTCGGGTACTTACTGGAGAAGCACAGTGATGAGGCCATTTTGCCAGCATCTTTAGCAATGGGTCGTATGCTCGCGCTACAATTGAGGTCTGTTTTGAGTCAGTAAGCGCTCAAGGTGCAGAGCCTCTCGGGTGGAAGACCTGTTCATCAAGCTTGATGATAGTTCTGAGTCTGATCGGCAAGGAAGGAATATAACTGTAGTTTGGGTTTCAAGGCACTGAATGTCACCTTTTGGATCAATCAAACAACACTTTATTTCCACTGGATCATATTTCAATGATATGCCAGTCGGTATATAATCCACAGTAATTTACATCCAAGCTAGAAGGAGATTTACTTGATCCAACCACTGAATCATGTTGTGACACAGTCAGTTTTTAACGTGGGAACCCGAGTGTTTTCACACGGGCCGCTGGTCTAAGCTGGTCTTAGCTTGTCCAAGCTGGTCAGAGCTGCTCTAAGTTAGTCATAGCTGTTCTTGGCTTGTCATAGCTGGTCAGAGCAGGTCTAAGCTAGTCGTAGCCGTGATAACACCAGCACAGGGACGGAGCCCTGGGGCAGGTAAGTGTATTTACTTGACCCCCCACTGAGTCAGGTTGTGACACAAGGTCGGTTTTTAACATGGGGACCCAAATGTTTTCACTCGGGCCGCTGGTCCAAGCTGGTCATAGCTTGTCCAAGCTGGTAATAGCTCGTCTAAGCTAGTCATAGCTGTTCTTGACTTGTCATAGCTGGTCTAAGCTAGTCATAGCTGGTCTGGGCTAGTCCTAGCTGGTCTTGGCTTGTCATAGCTGGTCCAGGCCGGAGCCGGTCCAAGCTAGTCGTAGCCGTAATTAAAGACGGAGCCCTAGGGCAGGTAAGTATACGTCCAAGCTAGAAGTAGCTGTAACAAATGTTCATGTTAAGCTTAGATAAAATCTTTTCAGTTGTAGCTGTGGCGAATGAAATAATATACTTTGATTCGTTGCATTAATCAGAATAGTCCACACTACTATTCTGAAATAATCTTCCAGAGATTTGTTTCGGGTTGCATTTGAAATAATTAAGGTACTGGAGAAGCTTAAAAGTATATTCGATCTATCCTCCTCTTCATATACATATTGAGGGATACATGACTAATGAAGGAAATTTTTTTCTCGCAGAAGGTTGCCATTTATTTTGCGGTAGACCAGTTACCATTCAAGGCTATAGAACCAGGTCTGTACTACTATTTACCCATAGCTGTGGGAGGAGAAGAGGATTCATACCTTTCCCAAGGGTAATAGTACGTAAGAAAATGCAATGGATTCAACTGGAATTCGAACTCGGCTCTCCGATTCAATTATGTGCCATGCGTGATAAACGCTTAGGCGAGCATGTATCTTTCGATGTATAACTGACGAGGTAGATTTTTTTCCCGCAGTTGGTTGCCTTTTCTCTCTGCGGTAGTCCTTTTTCCATCTGTACTACTATTTACCTATAGGTGTGGTAGGTGAAGAAGATTCACACATTTCCCAAGGGTATTAGGATGTAAGTGAATGCAATAGATTCGACAGGAAAAGACACAACACTTAACTCGACAGAGGCAGTCAATACTCACCTAGAAAATTCACTGAAACAGTATTATCTTCTTTTCTTTCTATTAGGTTGGTGCAAAAATAATGACGTAATAATGTCGTTTTTTGACGTTAAAAATACGTCAAAAAACGACATTAATACGTCATTATTTTTGCACCAACGTAATAGACAATTACCCAGGACTACTTATCATGAATAAATCAGTCCATTCTCGATAGTAAAGAGAGCAGCTGTATAATACTACAACAAACTGAGTTAGTGGCAAGGCGTAACGAACGTGCTAACAAGGGAAGAGACAGAACTATAATATCATAGAAGAAGAAGAATATATTTTGTTTTAATATTCACCTGTTTTCGTGATAATATTCTTTCCCCAAAACGCTGCATCGATATCGAAATGTACAAAATAAGAAACTGACTTCAGCTCCGATGACTATCTCACTTACGTGACTCACCAAAGGAGAATTCCTTTTTTAAGTTAAGTCGATCTGCCATTGTCTCAACGGGGTAATAGTGTCCCTTGTCACATCAAAAGAAATTGATATTTCAGACAGTGAAGGAAAAAGTAAAGCGAATATTACGTTTGTTTTGGTCGAATTGGATTATTGATATTATTATCGAGATAAAGCAACTTGCATCAATTTTTTCAACTATTCTTTCGCTGATATATATATATATATATATATATATATATATATATATATATATATATGTGTGTATATATATGTATGTGTGTGTATATATATATATATATATATATATGTATATATATATATATATGTATATATATATATATATATATGTATGTGTGTATATATATATATATGTATATATATATATATGTATATATGTATATATATATATGTGTGTATATATATATGTATATATATATATGTATATATATATATGTATATATATATATGTATATATATATATATGTATATATATGTATGTGTGTGTATATATATATATATATGTATATATATATATATTGACGATTGCATATTTATATATATATATATATATATATATATATATATATATATATGGAGAGATAGAGAGATAGATAACTTATCTAACCATTTCTGTCTGTTTTTTTTTCTTTGTTATGTATTCTGCATATATTTGACCTTTTTTTTTTTTTCCTATATTCAACCGCGACCTTTCAATTCGACTTTTTCAAAGCATCTTAGCGATTCCTGGTTACCATCTTGAATAATTCTTTTCTTCATTTACCTGTTTTCCTCAGTCGTTCCATGTCTGCAAATAGGTGTTAAGCTTTTCGTAAACTGACAGAAAACTAAAACAAATAAATTCAACACAACTTTATTGTAAAGGAAGAAATATATTAAGGCCTTTTCACTTTCATAAGTGTCCTTTTCGTGTCAAGGCAGTAAAGCCACTAAGACGCAAAGGGTTACAGAATGTAGAATTAGGAAGAGAAATATTAATAATGAGCGGGAAGAGGAAAGAATAATCAGGAGTAGATAGCGATTGCCATTGCGTTTAAAGTTTTGCAGATTAAAGTTAATTGGAAAACATGGAACCGGAAGTGAGTTCCACAAGCGAGAATTCCGAGAGAAGAAAGTGTTAGCTTAGAGCTTACGGTTACATCTAGCCAGAAATTGATGTGATCTTGACGCCGGTCTAATATTGAGCTTAATTTCAAAGAGTCTAAAAATGAAATTCAAAAGTCTGTTGTTCTTAAAACTTCGTCGTTGTTGCCATGTTCGAAATTATGGATCTTTGCATAACATGGCTTCTGCTTCTTCATTTTCTTCTATGTACTGTGTCTTTTCAGGAAGTTGGCGATCATGGCTCTCCACAATTTCCTGTCCTTTGTAGCTCTGAATAAATCTTGTCTTTTTGTTATCTCTCCTAAACCTTTCTCCGCCATCCATTTACTTAAGCTTCTTTTACTTTTTCTGTGTGCCTTGTCTCTTCAGGACGTTGGCGATTATGGCTCTCCACATTTTCCTGTCCTTTGTAGATCTTAATAAATTTGCTCTTTTTGTTATCTCTCCTAAACCTTGTTCCACCATCCATTTACTCAACATCGTTCTTCTACTTTTTCTGTGTGCCGTGTCTCTTCAGGACGTTGGCGATTATGGCTCTCCACAATTTCCTGCCCTTTCTCGCTCTTAGTAAATTTGTTTTTATCTCTCCTAAACCTTGTTTCCTCAACTATTTACTCAACCCTTTATTCTTCATTCAACACTATCAATTGATAAGACATCAGAAGTATTGAAAGAAAATATCCATTTTGCGGAGATTTCATATGTTTATGTTATAGTTTTCGAATAAATGATATATATATATATATATATATATATATATATATATATATATATATATATATATATATTAATTGATTTAAAATATGGTTTTTCCGCTACACAGTTCTAACCATGTTTCAAAAATGGAAGGTCCGAATTTAATTTTGTACTTAAATTAAAGACATTAGTTCCATTTCATCCGCAAGCGAATTTTGGAGCAACTTTTACAATTACTGGGTTTTAAAGACACAGCTAAAAGACACAGTAAATGGATTATACATTTAGCTGTGTCTTTAAAACCCAGTAACCTATCTATCTATCTAAGTCATTTTATAACTATCACTACCACTTGGGTCATTATCTATCTATCTATCTATCTATCTATCTATCTATCTATGTCTTTTTATAACTATCACTCCCACTCGGTTCATAGATAGATAGATAGATAGATAGATAGATAGATAGATAATGATGTGAGTGGGAGTGATAGTTATAAAAAGACAGAGATAGATAGATAGATAGATAGATAGATAGATAGATAGATAGATAGATAGATACATACATAGATACATACATAGATAGATAGATAATGACGTGAGTGGGAGTGATAGTTATAAAAAGACAGAGATAGATAGATAGATAGATAGATAGATAATTAACAGACTGAACTAGCTATCTAGCCAGCTACTCTGATAGATAGATAGATAGATAGATAGATAGATAGATAGATAGATAATGACCCGAGTGCGAGTGTTAGTTACAAAAAGATATAGATAGATAGATAGATAGATAGATAGATAGATAGATAGATAGATAGATAGATATAGACAGGGGTAGAGAGTATGAGAGAAGGGGTTTAGGTAGAAAGAAATATAGAAGGTGAGAATGAGAGAGAGAGAGAGAGAGAGAGAGAGAGAGAGAGACGGGAGGGCGATTGAGGAATATAAGAAAAAGAAATCATAATAGATAGAATCTATAATTTTTTGTTTTTTTTGCGTTTCTTTTCGATTAGAATTTTTTTCAAAATTTTATTTTCTTCCTTGCGAATAAATTAAAACTGGAAAGTCATTAATTTGTGAATATTTTTGTCAATAAAAATGAACCCTTGCTTACAAGCTGATTGATGAAGTCATTACTTCTCACAACAAATTAATCAAACCTTTTTTTTTCCACTTTTTTTCCATTAGATTTTCAAGAAGGTGAATTCATACAGTCGGAACGCCGTTTAATTATATGAATCAGTTTTTGTTTTATAAGTGTGAAGACATGAATTTTATTTTATTTTTTTTTAAATTGGTGCCGATTCCATTAAAGAAAACTATGTAAGCATCCAAAGGATTTACATTGATTAATGTGTCTAATAATTCATTATATGTGATAAAGAAAAGTTTCCCGCTTCCAAAACCAATGGAAATTGGCTTTTATTTTTTATTTTTTTTGCACATTGTTCGGATCTGGAATAATTGCTCTGTGTCGAACGATGCAGTATTTCTCATTGTCCTTATTTGCCAGTATCAACACATTCTATCTGATGCACTCGGGCGCCGAGACATGCACACCCTCGGGCAATTTCAGAATTTCTTAATGAAAGAATATTTTTTTTCTCTAATTTCTTTATACTTCTGCCTTCTGTTCGCATAATTTCTCCCTGCTGTGTTACATAAATCGCGACTCATTTTTGAATAGGCAATATTAATTTTACATTCTCCTTGCCAAATTAAAATTCAGTAGTATTTTATTGAGATAAGGAAATGGAAAATTACGCCAGACAAAGAAGAAACATCGAATGAACGACAAGACAAGGTTTCATTGATTGATTTCTTTTTTTTTACGGCTTACCAACCTTTTGAAGGTTATTATTTAAAGCCAGAAATTAATTTTAGATTGTAAAAAAAAAAAAAAAAAAAAAAAATGGAGTAATGGATAGCGGCTCGGATTAAGAAACCGGAGAACGGAGTTCAAATTCCAGTCAAATCCATTATATTCACTTACGTGAATATAATGGATACCTTTCGAGAAGGTATGAATTCTTATCTTCTCCCTAGCTATGGGGAAATAGCATGACAGACCGGGTTCTATAGCCTTGGATGGCAACTGATTTACTGCAGAAAGAAATGGCAATCTATCGCTAGAAAAAAAAAATCTCCCTCGTCAGTCATGTATCAAAAGACACATGATCGCCTAAGCGTGTATCACGCATGGCATATAACTGAATCGGAGAGCCGAGTTCAAATTCCAGTTGAATCCATTACATTCACTTACGTGCTAATACTCTTGGGAAAGGTATGAATCCTCTTCTTCTATGGGTAAATAGCAGGACAGACCAGGTTCTATAGCCTTGGATGCCAACTGGTCTACCGCAGAAAGAAATGGCAACCTATTGTGGAAAAAATCTGCCTGGTCAGTCATGTATCTGAAGATACATGATCGCCTAAGCGTGTATCACGCATGGCAGATAACTGAATCGGAGAGCCGAGTTTGAATTCCAGTCGAATCCATTACATTCACTTACGTGCTAATACCCTTGGGAAAGGTATGAATCCTCATCTTCTCCTCCCAGCTAAGAGTAAATAGCAGGATAGAATGAGTTCTATAGCCTTGGATGGCAACTGCTTTCCCGCAGAAAGAAATGGCAACCTACCGAGCGAAAAAATCTGCCTCGTCAGTCATGTATCGAAAGATATATGATCGCCTAAGCGTGTATCACGTATGGCATTTAACTGAATAAAACTGTTACTAAATAAACTATAGCTGGGTTAAAGAGGTGGATTCATGCCTTTCCCATGTGGTATATGAATATAACAGACCCAACGGAATTCGAACTCGGCTCTCTAATCTCCAATTCTGAGCCGTTACACCACCCGCACATCCAAGCCTACAACATCTGGAATTTCCAAGTCACCCATTTAGTATTTTATTGAGATAAGGAAATGGAAAATTACGCCAGGCAGTTTAGAAACCGAATGAACGGTAAGACAAAGTTTTATTGATTGTTTACTTTTTTACGGTTTACCAACCTTTGCAGGTTATTTAAAACAAGAAATTAGCTTTAGATTGTAAGAATTATTTTGGAAATAATAATAATTTTGCTGAAAGAAGTCCTACCGATTAACCCAGAGATAGGGAGAAAAGAAGTATTTACACTTAATCGAATGTAATGAACCCAACCGGAATTGAAACACGAAGCTCCGATTTTCAATTCCGTGCTGTTAACCATTACACCACCCGCATATCCAACCTGGCATTCTCAAGCGGGGTCAGCAATCCAGGTACTGATGCCTCAATTTCGATGATCGTACCAGAACCGGTTTTCCGAAGTGATATGGCCATAAGTCCTTTAGACCACACACACACATCCAGGCTTACAATATCTGCCATTTCTATGCGGTCACCCATTTTTACGTGCTGACCAGGCTCGATGTTGCTTAACTTCACTGATCGTACAAAAACGCTAGTTTCAACGTGATATAGCCGTTAGCCCTCTCTGCGCTTTCAAGCTTACAGCACCGGGTATTCTCAAGTGGTTACCCATCAAGGTACTTGTCAAGCTCTACGTTGCTTAACTGCGGTGATCGTACCAGAACTGGTGTTTCAACGAGATAAGGCTGTAAGAACTTTAGACCAACCAACACCTGCCATTCCCATATGGTCACCTATTTAGGTTCTCTCCAGGTTCTACGTTGCTTAACTACGGTGATCATACGAGAACCGGTTTATTGGAAGGGATAAAGCCTTAGGCCCTTAAGATCCACACACACATCCAAGCTTACAGTATGTGTTATTCTCAAGCAATCACCCGTCTAGTTACTGACCAGGCTCGACGTTGCTTAACTGGTGATCGTACCAGAACTGGTGTTTCAACGAGATATGGCTGTAAGCACTTTAGACCACTCGCATATCCAAGCTTACAACAACTGCCATTCACATACGGTCACCCATCTAGTTACTGACCAGGCTCGACGTCGCTTAACTTTGGCGATCGTACCAGAACTGGTGTTTCAACGAGATATGGCTGTAAGCACTATAGACCACTCGCATATCCAAGCTTACAACACCTGCCTTTTTCATGTGGGTCACCCATTTAGTTTCTGAACAGGCTCGACGTTGCTTAACTTAACTGATCGTACAAGAACGTGAACAGGCTCGACGTTGCTTAACTTAACTGATCGTACAAGAACGCTAGTTTCAACGTGGGCTGGCTGTAAGCCCTTTCCGCACATTCAAGCTTACAACAAGTATTTGTATTATTAATCCCATTCGCTCCCAAGGGAGTATAGGCCATCAACACCGGTCAGCCATCAAACTTTGTCCTAAGCCATTCTTGTTACTTCTATCCAATTGGATCTTTCTTTTCTTTTTCTTTTTCACATCTTTTGATGTTTCTTGGCTATTCTCTCCTTCGTTTCACCCAGGGTTTGGTGGATGCTGATTTTCTAGGAATGCAACTTGAGATCTTTTAAAGAACGTCGTCACTAAGTGGACATTTATATTAAAAGTCTAAAAGAGGCATTTGAATTTTTTGGACGCGTAATGAACAAGAGGAAGTGAAGGTATCAATTCTAGGTAGAAAAAAAAACAAAAAAACAAAACAAAACAAAAAACAGCTCATGGTTTCATTCAGTCATTAGAAGCCTTAAAACAAACCAAGGGTGGAAATTCAACTATGAAGTTAATTGAGCACTATTTTGTAAAATTAAAAATATCAATAAGAACACCGGATTATATATCTTACTATTCTTTCTTTGTTTACTATAATATATATATATATATATATATATATATATATATATATATATTGCACACACACACACATACATATATATATATATAAATTGCATATATATATATTTTGCATATATATATATATGAATTGCATATATATATATAAATTGAATATATATATATAAATTGCATATATATATATAAATTGCATATATATATAAATTGCATATATATATATAAATTGCATATATATATATATAAATTGCATATATATAAAAATTGCATGTATATATATAAAAATTGTATATACATATATATATACATTGCATATATATAAATTACATATATATATATATTGCATATATATATAAATTGTATATATATATATATATATACAAATTGCATATATATATAAATTGCATATATATATATATATATATATATAAATTGCATATATATATATATATACATATAAATTGCATATGTATATATATATATATATATATATATATATATATATATATATATATATATATAAATAATTATTTATTTAAAAATGATTCCATCGCTACATAAGAGTTCTCATGTTTCAAAACAAGAGCCGAAAACTTAAATATAATTATTTGAATTAAATTGAATTAAGGTACCAAGCTCTGTTCCATCTTCAAGCGAAATTTTTGGAATAACTAATTCTTGAAATTTACGCGTTTTTATGTGCATATTCATTATTAAAATTAAAATTACTATGGTAACGGCTAGAGTAATTACTTAAAAAAGAGGCGTAAGGGTTAATAATTTGTATCAATATCTCAGTTACTTTCGGAAAGAGGTCAAGTCAAGGTAAGGTTAAGGTATCTAAATTTAAGCTAGTTTTCGGCTCTTGTTTTGAAACGTGAGAACTCTTATGTAGCGATGGAATCATATTTTTAAATAAATATTTAGTCTCTACTTTTGTATCGAGCACTGTTCTTTCCTATTTTCTATATATTTTCACACACAGACATATATATATATATATATAAAGAGAGAGAGAGATTGGAAAAAACAACATGCTAGATTTAGTTGCTTCTCAATGTCGAATAATGATAGCTCAGTGGTTGAAAATCTAGCTGATACTATTAGGTTGGTGCAAAAATAATGACGTAATAATGTCGTTTTTTGACGTTTAACGTCAAAAAACGACATTATTACGTCATTATTTTTGCACCAACCTAATAAATCGCTTGGGTTTCGCCCCTGGCTTGAATTGTACGGATGTCTCGTCCCACTGAGGATCTGGATAGAGTGTTGTCTTCGAATGACGTATACACACACACACACACACACACACATACATACATACACACACACACACACACACACATATATATATATATATATATATATATATATATATATATATATATATATATATATATATATATATATATACCATTGTGGAAAATTATTGAAACGACCACTTTAGTTTCCTTTCTAGATAAAAAAGCTAATGCAATCACGGATGACGCAATATTTTTCAAGGCCAAAAAATTTCATCATACACTCCGAAAATAGTTTCATATTACTGCACACCACTACAAATGACCTAATCTTAGGAAAAAATAGAAATCGATTACACTATGTCCCCTCCAGTGGGTCTAAAACTGATCGTATAATGTAAGAAAGAAAACTAAAGCTGTTGTTTCAATTAATTTGCACATTAGTGTATATATTAGGTTGGTGCAAAAATAATGACGTAATAATGTCATTTTTTGACGTTAAAAAATACGTCAAAAACGACATTATTTTTTACACCATCCTAATATATATATATATATATATATATATATATATATATATATATATATTATATATATATATATTTATATATATATATATATATTTATATATATATATATATATATATATATATATATTTTGAACAATAAAAAAATAAAAAAATTAAAATCTTCAGACACACTGGGTTGTAGATTAATATTCTTTCGTTTTTTTTATTATTATTCCATTTAGATTCCTCGACTAGTTTCGGCCGAAATGGCCATCATCTGCTTGCTGCTAGCACTATACTACAGAAATGAATCTGTAAATATATATATATATATATATATATATATATATATATATATCTGATAAAACACCCTGTTTATTTATTAAACTGTATATTTATTTATTTTCATTATACAGCCTGAACATTCGAGAAATCATGGAAAATTATGCGTTCTCTGGCAAGATTCGAACCTACATTCCCTAGATCATTAGATCAGACGTGCTTCGACAACGGAGTGTCTGAGGGCCAAGCAAAACTTGAATAGTGCTTTTAAAGAGATCGCATATTTTTCTAATAAGTTTTCTGGAATATCCAAGCAAAAATCAATCAGTTATGTGCCATGCATGATACACGCATTGCGATCATGTATCATTCGATACATGACTGACGAGACAGATTTTTTCCCGCAGTAGTTTGCTATTGCTTTCTGAGATAGTTTCTATTCAAGGCTATAGAGCCCGTTGTGTCCTGCTATTTACCCATAGCTGATGGGAGAAGACGAGGATTCATACCTTTCCCAAGGCTATTAGAACGTAAGTGAATGTAATGGATTCGACTGGAATTCGAACTCGGCTCTCTATGTGCAATACGTGATACACGCTTTGCGATCATGTATTTTTCAATACATGACTCATTAGACAGATTTCCTCTCACAGTAGGTTGCCATTTCTTTCTGCGGTAGACCAGTTGCTACCCAAGGCTATAGAACCCGGCCTGAATATGTTCATAGCGGGGGAGTGCTAGGAGGATTCATACCTTTCCTAATAGTATTATTATAAAACAGAGCATTTACTTAAATATTTGTATCTATAAAAAGAATGTATAAGCATAAAAATGTCTTAAAATAATTGTCGGACTTTGTCCATTTCATAATATATATATATATATATATATATATATATATATATATATATATATATATATATATATATATATATATATATATATATATAATAGGTTGGTGCAAAAATAATGTCGTTTTCTCACATAGTAACATATGTGAGAAAACGACATTACTTTTGCACCAACCTAATATATATATATATATATATATATGTATTGATGATATATTGATTCATGATTGAAAATTGCTTTTTATTCTGGTATAACTGGAATGATTAATTCTATTTCTTAAAAATACCCGGTCTGAAGTGATGAAGAGTATCAATGAAATAAATTATAACTGAGATGGCTTTTTAAGGTGTTTTCTTAATTTATCCTGATATAATTGCTGTGTAACTTACATTGAGCTCTCATTGGATTAAAATCCTCCTTGTAATAATCCCTTCCAATTTCCAATTTGTATTCTATATATATCTATCTATATATATATATATATATATATATATATATATATATATATATATATATATATATATATATATACATACAGTAATCCGTTGGTGTAATCCAAGCGAGTCCTATTAACACAATATAGAATTTGAAATATCAAATGTTAAAACAGACTCACAGTGCAAAATGGAATTAGCATACGATTAGTAATGACCATTTTCACCTACGAATTTTAAAATTTAAAATACCCCATAAACAGTTTGAAAAATTCAGTGAATTTAAAATTTTAAAATTCATTGGTGAAAATGGTCATCCGCTATTGGTATCTTAATTCCAATTGTGAGAAATATATATATATATATATATATATATATATATATATATATATATATGAGTGTGTGTGTGTTTGTGTGTATGTGTGTGTATACACACACACGCATATATATATATATATATATATATATATATATATATATATATATATACACACACACATTCCAATTGTAAGAAATATATATATATATATAAATATATATATATATATATATATATATATATATATATATATATATATGGGTGTATGTGTGTATGTGTGTGTATATATATATATATATATATATATATATATATATATGTATATATATATATATATACATATATATATATTGCGTATATTTCCGCAGCATGACCCATTAAGACATGATTCATTGAATGATTTAAACAAGTTTTGTCTACTTATTTTCAATAGAAATCTTTCTTTTTTTTTATGCCCGGGCAATTTTTTTTTTGCTGTCATTATTAAAGGAAGAGAGAAAATTCACAAGTAAAAAAAATAAAAAAAATATTTAACTTTCAGATGAACACAGCAATGTTGCCTTTGCAAATCATGACACTACAATATTTGTCTTGAAATGCACAACACCCTGAAGAAGACATTGTATTATGTCGAAATTACTCGGAATAAAAATAATATCAACATGGCGATTTTGTCTTTTCCTTCAATAATGACACCAAAAAGCTTATCCCTGAATATGAAAGGATCCAACTGAAAATAAGTAGACAAAATTTGTCTGA
>OZ010603.1:68791028-68858528 GCA_963932145.1 Acanthosepion lycidas | reverse complement strand
TTTCTTTCTTTATTCCTTTCTTTCTTTCTTCCTTTCTTTATTCCTTTCTTTCTTTCTTTCTTTCTTTCTTTCTTTCTTTCTTTCTTTCTTTCTTTCTTTTTTTCTTCCTTTCTTTATTCCTTTCTTTCTTTATTCCTTTCTTTCTTTCTTTCTTTCTTTCTTTTTAATAGAACTTACAAGAAAAGTTTTTTTTTTTTTGATTTTCAATTAAATTAAAAGAAAAAAAGCCAAAATACTGCAGATTTTTACAGCGCCCTCGATCGCCGAGTTTTTACCCATGGACGATTTTGCATCTCGTCCTCGCATAGTCAGCCAATTTCGACAAAGAGCCGAACTAAACAGGCAAAAAAAAAAACAAAAAAAAAAACGTTTGATTTCTTGCCCAACAAACAAACAAGCAAAGAAAGCCATGTGCAAATTGTTAAAATGCCGCTTTTAACTTTGATCATTACGTCTCCAGCGTTCTGCCAGGTATTTTATTACTTACATAGTATACTTACATTTCGAACTTTTTATTTCTTTCATTTTCAACGGATTAAATATGTTCCAAATAATATCCTGCTTCCTGCAGATTATAGTTTTATTTCATCGGTGTTGGTTATTTGTGGGGTTGGGGCCGGGAATGCGGGTTGCAGGGGGGATTATGGGGGGTGCGGATAGTAGGTACTTTATTTTTCTTCTTCTTTCTTTCTTTTTTTTTTTTTTTTTCTTTTTTCTATTTTTTTTTTATTGGGAGACGACGACATATGAACTTCCAAAAGCTCGAACTACTTAGAGAACTCGAAACGGAAATTTTGCAGTGATAGATAACGCTCGATTCCCGGGCCCAGTTTTGGAAGTATTGTTTAAAAGAGTTGTTTACCTCAACGGCAAGAAGTCCACCAGTGGAATTTGATTTGAAAACGGGCAAAAACACACGCGCGCACACGCACAATGGACACACACGCGCGTGCGCGCACACACACACACACAAGAAATGAACACGCATACTAGGAAGAGAACAGAAATAAGTATACACACTGCAGTTTTATAGTACTTTTACCATAGAAGAATATAAACACCCCATCTATCTATCTATCTATCTATATATATATATATATATATATATATATATATATGTGTGTGTGTGTTATTAAAGACGGCAGACAAGCTACTATTGTTAAGCATTTTAATTAATTTTTCTTGTGTGCAAACAAGTGTTTTCTTTTCTTGACACAAAGACTGTAGAAGCTGCCCAAATGTTCCATTATTCCGAGCGCTTTTGGCTATACTTTTAACCATTATCGAGGATGATTTTTTCCCAGTTTATTTGGGTGTGTGAGTTGTGTATATGTTTTTAGAATTATATGGATGTTTTATAGGTGTAACGTAGGTGTCTGGATAAGCATGTAGTCGTGTGACCGATGTAATAATTTATGACTTCGGTTTGATCAGGAACACAGTACCTTAAGGGGCATTTGAACTAATAGATAATGTTCGTTCGTTGTAATTTTGATTTTACTCGTGTGTCGGTATTTTCGAGGATGAGCTTAGCTGTTTTAAATTTTTTGTAGTAGTTAATTAATTTCATTTTTTTCTTTTGATCCATTAGGGTAGTGTATCCAGACACCTTTCCGTTACACCTATCCGACCACAGTCCTATTAGAATCCATTTAAACACACACACAAACTTACAAGACTTCACCCGAAACATAGTAGTAGATAATACAAACACCTCATCGACATGTGAAAAAAGATTAAAGATTATGGAAGCCTTAATAATAAAATAGAAAAAACAACATTTTATAATATTAACTACGAACACTGCTACAATGTGCTGTGTTCGTAAAATAAAACATCTCTATAACACTAAAAACACACACACAAATGTGCCAAACTTAATAAAATCAAGGCTTATCATCAAAAGCTTTATGTTATTATTAAGAGGATAGACCAAAGAAGATTTTGCTAATTAAATTACATTTTTAATCATTTTTAGAACTTTCAAAAGTTTGGTTGAAAATTATGTTTTTCTCTTGTCAGCTGGTGACCATAAACTAGTATGTAAAATTTCAGCGTCTTTTTGCGGAGAAAAACAAGTTATATATATATATATATATATATATATATATATATATATATATATATATATATATATATATATATATATATATATATATATATGTAACCGAAATACAGGGTTGGTATAGCTGGAATAAAATTCCGATAACCCAAAACACTATTCATAAAAGAGTGTTCCATCCAGAGTAGAGCAAATAATATTTATTCAAAATGACATATGCATGTTATAACATCACTACGAAAATTGCCATTTTTTCAACACTACTGGTTTCTTATTAAGTGAAACACTGTTGGTGTCTTATATATATATATATATATATATATATATATATATATATATATAAAAGGACGGCTTGACTATTGCGTCTAGCATGAAACAGCCTGTCGCCTCTGAGTGTTGACTTCAATGTTCACATTTATATTTATATACGCCCTATCACTGATATTATGGTTGCACTTTATCCGATAAATATACCAATCCTTAAAACTATATTTCTTTTCTGCATATATATATATATATATATATATATATATATATATATATATATATATATTAGGTTGGTGCAAAAGTAATGTCGTTTTCTCACATAGTAACATATGTTAGAAAACGACATTATTATATATATATATATATATATTATATTTTCACTTAGATTTAATTTCAAGTTTTGCATTTCCGCGCATGATGGAGCAATGGATAGCGGCTCGGATTGAGGAATCGGAGAGCCGTGTTCGAATTCCAGTCGAATCCATTACATTCACTTACATGCTATTACCCTTGCGAAAGGTGTGAATCCTATTCTTCTTCCTCCAGCTATGGGTAAATAGCAGGACAGACCGGGTTCTATAGCTTTGGATGGCAACTGGTCTACCGCAGAAAGAAATGGCAACCTACTGTGGGAAAAAATCGAAAGATACATGATCGGGTGTGTCACGCATGGCACATAACTGACTGATTTCCAATAAGTGAAGTAATTTGAAGAGTTTCGGACCGAATTTAAATTCATTGAATCATTTTACTTGATTATGAATAAAATCTATATAATCGGCCATAATGAAAATCTATCAGTACAACTATTTATTAAAACTATATATAAAAAATATAAAATATACTTTTCTGAAATTTTACTTGAGCAAGATAAACTGATTTAAAGTTTAATTCATCTGAACTGAAACAAATATTAATTACTTTTGCTTTAACATTCAAAAAACAACTTTTTAACACACTACCAATTTTAAGCATTTAAGAAAATATATATGGAATTTAATATTTTATTGAATTTTAAATAATTTCTCTAACTTACGAAGATGGTTATAAGAAAATAACAAATAAATTTTAAATTTACGATAATTACCGCTTTTACTTTGTGAAAATATCCTGTATGTACATTCGTATTTACAAAATTCGAAACGTTTATATACTCAGAGAATAAATTCTTTTTAAAATATCATGTTTCATTGAATTTTAGTGAACTGTTCCATTTGTACATTCATACCATTTGTACATTCATACCATTTGTGAATCCAGTCTTAATTTAATAGCAATATCACTTGACCCCTGCAAATTAAAAACAGAATTTTAAAAGATTTAAGAGTTAATAAATTACTATAAGTGAAATAATACTTAAAAAAAATGTAAAATTTCATTATCCATCGAAAGATTTTTGAAAGACAATAATGTCAATAGTATATCTTAGATATAAAATAAATTAGAAGCTTTTCTAATTAAATAATATGTTAATTTTATTGCATTTTTAGTTTTATGATTCAGGACAGATTTATTTTAACTCGTGGTCTGGTTTCCACAAAAAAATATCATGACTTAAATTTTCCAAGGACTTGTGCTTATAACTAATATGAACATAAAGCGATACAAAAAAATTCTCGAAATTTCATAAAATTAAATGAGTAGGCGGTAACAGATGTAAAAAGAAAAAATTCCAAAGATTTTCTAAAAGAGAAAATCTTCAAGAATGATTTTATTCATTATTTACATTATTCGGACTATTGAAAAGATGAGCTTTGTCGCCATATTTATTACAACGTTTCGGCCTTTGTACGCTCCGGCCTTCTTCAGGTGGTTGGAATGTCGAACTGAACCCTTTATTTCGCTCACTGGGGTAGACTGTTCTAGTTCCACGTGCCATGTCTAATGGATGTCAGTTATCAGTTATCTCCTGTTAATTTCTCTTTGAAAGTTCTCCACTGACTTAACCGGGTATTGAACTCATACACTTTTGGGTCCTATCACTGGATCTAACCAATGCCTTTATCCACTGAGCCATGTGTTCTCAAGGACAGTAGATAAAGGCGTTAGTGACAGGACAAAGATGAGGACAATAGTCTGAATAATGTAAATAGTGTACATAATACCTCATCTCAGAAATATAGACAAATACTGAAAAGCCGAAACGTTGTAATAAATATGGCGACAAAGATGAGGATAATAGTCCGAATAATATAAATAGTGTACATAATACCTCATCTCAGAAATATAGACAGAAACTGAAGGGCCGAAACGTTGTAATAAATATGACAACAAAGATGAGGACAATAGTCCGAATAATATAAATAGTGTACATAATACCTCATCTCAGAAATATAGACAGATACTGAAAGGCCGAAACCTTGTAATAAATATGGCGACAAAGATGAGGACAATAGTCCGAATAATGTAAATAGTGTACATAATACCTCATCTCAGAAATATAGACAGATACTGAAAGGCCGAAACGTTGTAATAAATATGGCGACAAAGATGAGGACAATAGTCCGAATAATGTAAATAGTGTACATAATACCTCATCTCAGAAATATAGACAGATACTGAAAGGCCGAAACGTTGAAATAAATATGGCGACAAAGATGAGGACAATAGTCCGAATAATATAAATAGCGTACATAATACCTCATCTCAGAAATATAGACAGATACTGAAAGGCCGAAACCTTGTAATAAATATGGCGACAAAGATGAGGACAATAGTCCGAATAATGTAAATAGTGTACATAATACCTCATCTCAGAAATATAGACAGATACTGAAAGGCCGAAACGTTGTAATAAATATGGCGACAAAGATGAGGACAATAGTCCGAATAATATAAATAGTGTACATAATACCTCATCTCAGAAATATAGACAGATACTGAAGGGCCGAAACGTTGTAATAAATATGACAACAAAGATGAGGACAATAGTCCGAATAATATAAATAGTGTAAATAATACCTCATCTCAGAAATATAGACAGATACTGAAAGGCCGAAACCTTGTAATAAATATGGCGACAAAGATGAGGACAATAGTCCGAATAATGTAAATAGTGTATATAATACCTCATCTCAGAAATATAGACAGATATTGAAAGGCCGAAACGTTGTAATAAATATGGCGACAAAGATGAGGACAATAGTCCGAATAATGTAAATAGTGTACATAATACCTCATCTCAGAAATATAGACAGATACTGAAAGGCCGAAACGTTGTAATAAATATGGCGATAAAGATGAGGACAATAGTCCGAATAATTTAAATAGTGTACATAATACCTCATCTCAGAAATATAGACAGATACTGAAAGGCCGAAACGTTGTAATAAATATGGCGACAAAGATGAGGACAATAGTCCGAATAATTTAAATAGTGTACATAATACCTCATCTCAGAAATATAGACAGATACTGAAAGGCCGAAATGTTGTAATAAATATGGCGACAAAGATGAGGACAATAGTCCGAATAATTTAAATAGTGTACATAATACCTCATCTCAGAAATATAGACAGATAATGATTTTATTCATTTATGAATAAGTTCTGAAAGTTTCATTTTAATGAAACTTCTATGAAGGAAAGTACAATTACCAGATTTTCTAACACGCCATTGACTGGAGAATCCGATTCATCTTAACGAAGATATATATATATATATATATATATATATATATATATATATATATAGGTAGGCAGCATGTTTTCATTAAAGCATGCTTGATTAAATAATTTAGTCGTATTATGTTTATTTATTTTAGTTTTAATCCTTTTAAATTCATGAATTAATTTCTTAGTCGCTGTAGAAAATTGATCAAGAAAAATTACAAAATTTTCTTTAATTTAAAAATCAAGAGATTAGTTGGATTCGCTACCTTGGTTTCAAGCTTAGGGTATCCTCAGGCGATTTTTATCAAACTTGATAAAAATCCCCTGAGGATACCGTAAGCTTCAAAACAAAGTAGTGGATTCAACTTGTCTCCTGAATGTTAAACTTAAAATCTCTACATGTTATTTTTTACATTTATTTGATTTTTAGTAGCGATTCTGTTCACTCAGAAGGAAAATCCTCGAGAGTACCGTCATTGAATATTATCCAAATATTAATCAACGCCCAGGTTTTTCCCAATCACACCTTTCCTAACAGAATCACGAATCTTCCAAGCCAACATACACCACAAATATATCAGGTAATCAAAAGAAAACGGTTGAATCCGTCAACACATCAATAAAAAATATTTCTACTTGTGAAAATATTAAAATTCACAGTTATATTTAAAATTATTTTTTTAAGTCTTAAAACTTTATTTTGCAATCAACACCATCACTTGACAAGACACCAGAAGTGTTAAAACAAAATGGCAATTTTTATAGTGATCTTATAACATGCGTATGTTATAATTTTTAATATATATTATTTCATCTACTCGACTTTTAAGAATAGTGGTTTTGGTTAGTAAATACAAATATTATTACCCACCGTTTGCACAACTCAGAGTTCCATGCAGAACGCAATCTTCAGGTGCTCAGTATAGAGTAACTGTTACATAACATGATTAGCTATTAATATATATATATATATATATATATATATATATATATATATATATATATATATTACATCGTGCGCAATTTTATATATATGTAAAGATATAACAGGATTAACCTGTAGAAAAAGACAATAATATAAAGGGAAAAGACAAGAGGAAAACTGTAGTTTTAACCGACGCGTTTCGTCCAATGTGGGCTTTCTAAGGCAAAAAATTAAATGAATTTATTGAAACAAAATATCT
The DNA here is from genome assembly GCA_963932145.1 of Acanthosepion lycidas. Lineage (NCBI taxonomy): Eukaryota > Metazoa > Mollusca > Cephalopoda > Sepiida > Sepiidae > Acanthosepion > Acanthosepion lycidas. Next base: position 68,851,404 of record OZ010603.1, on the reverse strand, counting down.
ATAAACAACAAACCAACTAGAAATTACTCCCGTTAAGTTTGAAGAGAATATTTTCACGGGTAGAAATATTGTTTGTGTTGTTGTTTTGACGGATTCAATCATTTACTTTTGATTTCTTGATATATTTGTTGTTTACGTTGCCTTGCGAGAACAGTGATTCTGTTCATTCAGAAGAAAAATCCTAGAGAGTGCCGCCATTGAATATTATCCAAATATTAATCTTCGCCAAGTTTTTTTTCCCCAATATTTTCCCTGTCCTAACAGAAACAATACTCTATTTTTCTATTATTTCTATTTGTTGCTTCAAGCGAAGTTTTTTTTCTTGAAGATGGAACAGAGCTTGGTACTTTAATTCAATTTAATTCAAATAATTATATTGAAATTTTCGGCTCTTGTTTTGAAACATGAGAACTCTTATGTAGCGTTGGAATAATATTTTTAAATAAATAATTATATATATATATATATACATATATATATATATATATATATATATGTATGTATGTATGTATGTATGTATGTATATTACATGAATCATTCATACAAAAAACAGATATAGAATTAATGATATAAATGGCGAGAATACATCTTCGCAACAAATTTAATAAAGTACATTAACCCCGAACCTGTACATGAATGATATGATCCCTGTTTATAAATTGAAGTTGCATAATGTCTTTTTTTATTTTTTTACAAGCTTTCATCTGTTCCTACAGACATCATCAGTTATGGAAATAGATTTGTTTTTGTTTTTTGGACAACAAAAGAATAGGTTCGGGGTTAATGTACTTTATTAAATTTTTTGCGAAGATGTATTCTCGCCATTTATATCATTAACTTCTATATCTGTTTTTGTATGAATGATTCATGTAATGCAAATTGAACTGCAGCACATACTTGATATTAAAATAACTGATCCGACGTGCAACTTCGGATAATAACTGCGACATTCCTGTATTTATTGAACAATTTAGTTCATGCCACATTGACTGAAAAATCTACCAGTACAAAACCTCAGCGTTGCGACCGCACGCTCCAAAAAAATTTCTTACAATTAACAATAACACATTTCTAAAAACAGATTTCGGATTACATCTATTCTTTCGTTGTCCTATTGTTACTGGAAAGTAAAAAACAAATCTATTTCTAAAAGGAACAGAAAATGAACAAAGAAACATTAAAAGAACATAGGGAAAATTGATTCTTATCTATCTATCTATCTATCTATCTATCTATCTATCTATCTATCTATCTATCTATCTATCTAATTCTATTCATCTCTCTCTCTCTCTCTCTATCTATCTACCTCAGTCTATTCATATCTATCTATCTATCTATCTATCTATCTATCTATCTATCTATCTCAGTCTATTCATATCTATTTATCTATCTACATATCTCAGTCTATTCATATCTATCTATCTCTCTCTCTCTCTATCTATCTATCTCAGTCTATTCATATCTATCTATCTATCTATCTATCTCAGTTTATTCATATCTATCTATCTATCTATCTATCTATCTCAGTTTATTCATATCTATCTATCTATCTATCTATCTATCTATCTATCTATCTATCTATCTCAGTTTATTCATATCTATCTATCTATCTATCTATCTATCTATCTATCTATCTATCTCAGTCTATTCATATCTATTTATCTATCTACAAATCTCAGTCTATTCATATCTCTCTCTCTCTCTCTATCTATCTATCTCAGGCTATTCATATCTATCTATCTATCTATCTATCTATCTATCTATCTATCTATCTATCTATCTATCTATCTATCTATCTCAGTTTATTCATATCTATCTATCTATCTATCTATCTATCTATCTATCTATCTATCTATCTATCTATCTATCTATCGTGTGGTATTTGAAATTAACACTGCAGAGTGAATTTCACTTTCATGCCTTAAATTATCCTAAGATCTTTAATAAATCTCGATATAAAAATAAAGTTCAAATAAACACCGCTCGTTTGGAATTAGCCATAAATGCTAAATTCGAGGAAGTTTCTGTAAAAGTTGATGTTTGTTGCGAATTTTAATCATGAAAATAATCTTTTGAGAACTGTCATTGTGTTGTGATTTCCAATTAGTCTTTTCCTTTCTTTTCCGCATGAAAATTCCTTGAAGTAAATGTACAGATTTTATCCTTAAAGAAATAGTTTGTCGCGTTTAAAAGATGTTTAGACACACGCAACGGAATGCAAAAATAGTAAACCCCTTTTAAATAAATCCTTACGAGAATAATAACTCTTATAGATTGTAAATATTCTAAATTTATTTCAAATGATTTTACAAAGTACGTCCGTTGTTAAAATTGTGTATGTTTATTTATATTGCGTTATCAATTATTTTTAAAATGTCTTATTTTGTCCCGCGAATTCTGTATGGATTAGTAGAGGATACATTGGGTATTTGTAGACTAAATTCTTTTCATTTGATTCTTTGAAAGAAATAATAAAAGTCGATGCTTCAAAGACAAAGTCATCTTGAAATGATTTCTTGTCACGAATATAAAATGGCGACGAATGAGATGGAGTTTGGTGGGAAATAAAATAAGAGTAGAGAAAAAGAATTCAAAGCGAAAGGAGAAAAAATAATATGGCGAATAAATAAATGGATTGAGAGAAAGGAAAGAGACGCGTGCAAAGAGGAAGAAGAAAGAGATAAGGAGAAGGAAAATAGAGAAAGAGATAGAGGTTTGGAAAGAAAGTGGATGGAAGGTACTAGGAAGAAAGAGAGATTAAGAGAGAGTAGAAAAGAGATAGAGAGAGTAGAAGAAACAGAAAGAGTGAGGGGTGAGAGTAGGAGAAACGATATCAAACAAGGAGAGAATGAAAAAAATAATGGGAGAGAAGAGAGTGACAAAGAAAGAAGTAGCAGGCAGAAAGAAGGAAGGGAAATTGAAAGAAGAAGAAGAAGAAGAAGAAGAAGAAGAAGAATAAGAAGAAGAAGAAGAAGACAAATTTAAAGAAAATGAAAGACAAGACAAAGAGAAAGAGGATATGTATAATGAAGAAGAGAGAGAGAGAGAGAACAGGGAAATAAAAATGAGGTAAGAGAAAATGTAAAGAAAAGATGAGGAATGTTGGGGAGAAAGATAAGTAGACAAAAGTGAGAGAAGAAGAAGAAGAAGAAGAAGAAGAAGAAGAAGAAGAAGAAGAAGAAGAAGAATAGTGAGCGAAACATGAAGACAGTCGAAATGAAAGAAAAGGTTAATAAGAAAGGCGCAATAAAGGGAAAGAAAGGAAAGAAGAAAAAAAGAGGAAACAGCAAAAAGAAAAAGAAGAAAAAATGAAGAGGAATCAAAGAAAGAAAAAGAAGAAGTAAAAAGAGAAAAAAAACAGGAAGCCAGTCGAAATTAAAGAAAAAGTCTGAGCGAAAAAGTAAATAATATGAAAAGTGCAAAGAAAGAGTCGAAGAAGAAATGGAAGAAGAATAGGAAGAGGAAGAAGAAGAAGAAGTGGAAGAAGAAGAAAAAGAAGAACGTGGATCGAGAAGAAGAAAGAAAAGAAGAAGAAGGGAAAGTGGAAATAGAAGAAGAAGAAGAAGGGAAGGTGGAAATAGAAGAAGAAGAAGAAGAAGAAGAAGAAGAAGAAGAAGAAGAAGAAGAAGAAAAGAGGAAGCAGACGAAGAAAAGAAAAAGAAAATGACGACAAAGAAGAAGAGGAATAAGGTGACGACGATGACGAAGAAGAAGAAGGAAAAGATAAAAAAAGAAAATGAAAAAAATACAGGAAGACAACCGAATTTAAACAAAAAAAAAATAAGAAAGAAGAAGAAGAAAAAAAGAAGAAACACAAAAAGAAAAAGAAGTAAAAAGAAGAAATAGAAAAAAAAAAAATCCAGGGAGTCAGTCGAAATTAAAGAAAAATTATATGCGAAAAAGTAATATGAAAAGTGCAAAGAAACAGTGAAATAAAAGATAGAAGCAGAAGAAGAATTAATAGAAGAGAAAGAGAGAGAAAGAAAGAGAGAGAGAAAAGAGAGAGAAAGAAGTAAATGGAAATAAAATGATGGAGAGAGAGAGAGAGAGAGAGAGAGAAGATGAATTATAAGGTGGGAGACAAGCCATTGAAGAGCGGAAGGTGTGTGCAAAGCAACGATACAGGCGCCAATTTTTGATTCTAATTCTATTACATTTCCATCTTCTCATCATGTCAATTGAAACAACACAAATCACTGTTCTCCATTACTTCTCTATCAAACAGCCAAAGTCTTTTTCTTTGTGACGAATAAGAGAACAAAAAATAGACGCTTAATTCTGCTTGCAGATTTAAATAATGTATTTGATGTAAAAGACTTAGATACGTCAATCATTTTCAAATTGAATTGATTTTATTTCATTGTTTTGTTGTTGTTTTTTTTTTATTTCGTTCTAATTCTTTTCATTTTTCTGCTTCTTTTCATTTCTTTTCCCGCCTTTTTTTTCTTCCTCTTTTCCCTCCTCACCCGCCTCACTTTTTTGACGGAACCTAATCTCTTTGGTTGGATCTGGTCCGATCATTTTTGTTCTTTCCCAAGAAGAATCGATCACAAATGGCCTTGAACTAAAACATTGAAACTGGTTATTTTCGGCTATTCTGCCATTTTTTTCAAAAAATATTTTTTTTTTGCTTCTCTGCGCTTTGTCCGCCTCCATGACAGTGATTTCAAAAAGAAGAAAACAGAACACAATTTTCTGATCCGATATTTTTGTTATTGCTTTTTTCTTCATTTCTGCTTCTATTATCATTATTATTATTATTATTATTATTATTATTATTATTGTTATTCTGCTTTTCTTTTTTAGTTTTCTTATTATTTTGTTATTATTTCTTGTAATTACGATTTATTATAATTATTATTATTTTTTATATTATTTTGTAAGTTTATCATTATTATTAATAATATTATTATTTTACTACTTATATGTACTTAGTTGTTTTTGTTGTTATTATTATTATTTCTTAAATTATTTCCGCTATTTCTTCTTACATTTGTTGCTATTACTTAAGATTATTATTGTTATTCTTTTGATTTATTATTATTATTATTATTATTATTATTATTATTATTATTATTATTTTTCCGTGAGCTTTTTCAATCGGAGTGGGGTAAGGGGTGGGGACTTATCTATCCGATTCTTATCAATCATCATTAGCATCATCATTATCTCAATATTATTATTATTATTATTATTATTATTATTATTATTATTATTATTATTATTATTATCTTTTTCCTTCGTTTTCCTTCTCCATTTTTTTTTGTCTTTTCAATTTTGTTTTCTTCATTTTCCTCTTATTTTCCATCTTGTTTTGTTGTTGTTCTTCCTCTTTTTCTCCTTCTCCTTCCTCTTCTTCTTCTTCTTCTTCTTCTTCTTCTTCTTCTTCTTCTTTTTCTTCTTCTTCTTCTTCTTCTTCTTCTTCTTATTATTATTATTCCTTATCTGTGCGCTTTTTGTATTTTCAATCGGGTTAGGGGGTAGGGGGTAGATACTTATATTTCCGATTATTATTGATCACCATCTAATTATTATTATTATTATTATTATTATTATTATTATTATTATTATTATTATTCCTTATTTTGATGCTATTTCTTAATAATATAATTATTATTTTCATTATTATTTATTTATAATGAATAAATATTTTATAACTTCTGAATTTTTTGTTATATTATAAGATTATTATTATTATTATTATTATTATTATTTCTTGAATTATTATGCTATGCTTTCTAATATTTCCTTTATTATTTTTCTTATTATTTTTGTTCCTCCTTACTTGTTATAATTATTTACTTAATTTATTATTGTTTTTTATTATGTTATTATTATTATTATTATTATTATTATTATTATTATTATTATTATTATTATTATTATTTCTTAAATCTTTCTAACTGTTCCTCCTGCGTTTGTTGCTATACTTTAAGATTATTATTAATGCAATTTCATTTATTATTCTTTTATCATTATTTATTATTTCTTTATTCTTTATTCTTTCTTAAGATAGATAGATAGATATGAATAGCCTGAGATAGATAGATAGAGAGAGAGAGAGAGAGATTATTAGGCTTTTCTTCTTCTTCTTCATTATTATTATTATTATTATTATTATTATTATTATTATTATTATTATTATTATTATTATAATATTTCTTATTTTTTTTGTTCCTACATTTATCGTTATTTCTTGAGATTATTATTATTCTTTTCATTATTAATTTTTTATTACTATTTTATAACTTCTGAATTTCTATTTATTTCGAAATATTATTATTTTTATTCTTTTCATTTATTATTATTATTATTATTATTTTCATTATTATTAATATTATTGTTATTATTATATTTTATCTCCTTTGAATTCTATTGTATACACATTTGCTTCCGGGTCTCAACCAGAGACCTAAGGTCAGAAATTGCTTCATGACGTTTTCCACTGAGCATTTTTTTTAGAAAAAAAGAAAATAAATAAATAAAACCCTAATATCACACATATTTTACATAAATAAAACACTTCGTAATGTGCGAGATGTCCTTGTGAGTAAAATTTTTATGGGTTTCTTTAAGGCATGAGCTACCAGATATTCCTTCAATATCAAAATCTTTTCCAATCAATCCGAGGGCTCCAACTACAACTGGAATTATGGATGTCCCCATGTATTACATTTTTGAGATTTCCACTTCAAGATCCTTGTATTTTCATAGTTTTTCGTTGACCTTCAAATATACATTACAATCTGCAGTAACTGACATTATTTAAATTATTGCTTGTATTTTATTTGCTTTGATTTCTGGTGTGTACACATTTCTTTCCGGGTCCTGACCAGAGACCTAAGTTTAGAAATGGCATCATGACATTTTCCACTGATCAATTAAAAAAAAAACTAAAAACGCGCACAAATTTTACATAGATAAAGCCCTTCGTAAGGTGTGATCTGTATTCGTGAGGACAATTTTTTAAATATTTCTTTAAGGCATGGCCTTCCAGGAAACCCTTTAATAAGTCAGCCAATCGGAGGGCTCCAACTACAACAGGGATAGTTGATGTTCCACGTGCCACATTTTTGAGATTTCGATTTCTAGGTTCTTGTATTTTGACAGCTTTTTGAATATCTTCAAAGATACATTGCAGTCTGCAGGGACTGCCATATCAATAAGGAGGCTTTTTTTTGTGTGTGAGATCTCTAACAACAATGTGGTTAGCTTTGATTGTTCTGTCTGTGTGTATTGTTTTGTCCCATAAAATTTGTACAGGTCCTATCTCCGTAACCGGGTCTGGGTGGTGTTCATAGCAATTTCTTTCAGTTTCTTTCCCGTAGAAGTTGAGGGTGGATGCCGGTACCGTGCAACCTCATAAAAGATGGTCAGTTGTTGCTGGATATTTATCACAAAATCTGCATTTTGAGCTAACACTATATTTTAGTGTGTGTGCTTGATAATTTCTAGTTAACAAGCATTGGTCCTGTGCAGCAAGAATAAAAACTTCAGTTTCAGCTTTTAACCCTGTCCTACGCAGCCACTGATAGGTACGGAACTTTGTCTGCATCGGCTTGCTTGGTACGGGCAGAGCATTGATCGTGAAGCGGTTTATTTTGCCATCATTTTTGTATCTAGTCGGCTGCATTTTCCTTTGCTTTCTTTTTAAAGTATTTTGCAGCTTCGTCTTATTTCCAAATCCCTTTAAATCTCCATTTTGAATTTGTTGGTTTCCTTTATTACGGAATAAAGACGATGTAGTTTCCAGAGAAATTTGAAGGCCAATTGTTGTAGTTCTAGTTGAACTAATCCTCTGTCTCCTTCGGATCTGGGCACATACAGACGATCAACATAAGCTTTGGGATGATGCATGCGGTAACAAGTGAGAAGCTTTGTCGTTTTGGCGTCCATTCATTTAATGTCAGTTATGGTCCAGCTAAGGATGTTAAAACTGTATTGCACCACAGGGATAGTCAATGTATTTATAGGTGATATTCTGTTATTTGAATTCAGCTAGGTATTCAGTACCAGAAACACACGTCAGTAGTACTCATTTCTTACCTTCTCCTTCATTTAGGTATACTGCATTCCATCTCCTTCACTAGTTACTAGGTACTTATAGACTTCAAATTGTTCCAGCTCCCTAATCTTTGTGACAAAATCTAAATCTATTGAGTGTGTTTGTACAATTCCCTTTTTTCTCGAATGTTACTTATGCACATTTAACTAATCCGAAATCCATACCTATGTCGTCACTGAAACTTCTTCTTCTTCTTCTTCTTCTTCTTCTTCTTCTTCTTCTTCATATTATTATTATTATTATTATTATTATTATTATTATTATTATTATTATTATTATTTCCTTTGATTTCTGATGTGTACTCATTTCTTTCCGGGTCCCACCCAGGGACCTAAGGTTAGAAATGGCATCATGACACTTTTCACTGACAAAAATAAATAAATAAATTAAAATAAAATAAAAATTACATAGATAAAGCTCTTCGTAAAGTGTGGGAGACTGCCATATCAATAAGGAGGCACCGTTTTTGTTTGTGGTCTTTAATAACAATATCTGGGCTGTTGGCCTTGATTGTTCTGTCAGTGTGAATTGTGTAGTCCCATAGAATTGTAACAGGTCCTATCTCCGTAACCGGGTCTGGGTGGTGTTGGTACCAGTTTCTTTCAGTTTCCTTCCCGTAGAAGTTGCAGATTTTCCAGTGCAGATATTGGCCCACTCTATCATACCGGGTTTTATATTCAGTGGGTGCCAATATCGTGCAACCTGATACAAGATGATCAATTGTTTCTGGATATTTATCCCAGAATCTGCATTTTGGGCTAACACAATATTTTAGTATATGTGCTTGATAATTCCTAGTTAGCAAGCATTGGTCCTGCGCAGCAAGGTTAAAACCTTCAGTTTCAGCTTTCAACCCTGCACTGCGTAGCCACTGATGGTTATTATTATTATTATTATTATTATTATTATTATTATTATTATTATATAATTAATTGTTTAGGTTTATATAATGTGTAACATCTGTTGGTCTTGGGAGATCATGGATCTGCGCCCAAAAAGTTACACTTCACCTGCTGATGGCGGTGCATTATTATTATTATTATTATTATTATTATTATTATTATTATTATTATTATTGTTGTTGTTGTTGTTGTTGTTTTTATTTCCTTTGATTTCTGATGTGTACACATTTCTTTCTGGATCTCGCCCAGAGACCTGTTAGAAATGGCATCATGACACTTTCCACTGACAAAAAAAAATTATTGTTATTATAATCATTATTATTATTATTATTATTATTATAACAGTTAAGAGAAAATAAAATTAAAAGAAATATCGAAGTGTTTGTCAATAATAAACGACATTTCGACAGTGTCTGTCTTAAAAAAAATTACATAGATAAAGCCCTTCGAAAGTGTCGGCTGTACTTATTATTATTATTATTATTATTATTATTATTATTATTATTATTATATATTTTTATTTTATTTCCTTTCATTTCTGTTGTATACACATTTCTTTTCTGCTCACCGTTATTTGACCTTTGCAGGGTCATACTCTGTATGTATTTAGGCTCTTCTTTATCCATGAGTATGACACACTGTCGAACGCCTTTCCGTAGTCGATCCATGCTATCGATAAGTTTCTTTTACTTGTTTTCACATCTTTCAATATTGTTTTATTGATAATTAGTTGGCCCTTGCAACCTTAACGTTTTATTTGTACCACATTTTCCTCTCCCCCCCATGTGTCAAGTGCTCATCACTCTCCCAAGCCAACGTACACAACTGTATCAAGAAATAAAAAAAAAAATTATTATTATTATTATTAGCGTGTCTTTGTAACGTTCCTTTGGTCTGCCGAATTGGAAATTGATATTGATATCTACGCCCAGGTTTTTTTTCTCCAGTATCACCTTTCCTAACAGAATTACTACTCTCCCAAGCCAACGTACACAACTGTATCAAGAAATCAAAAGAAAATCGTTGAATCCTTCGACACAACAATAAAAACAACGTTTCTACACGTGAAAGTACTTGACTTAATTTTCAGTTGACAATATGAATATAATAGCGTTTTCTAAATTTTTCTAGTTGCTAAGGACATTTTGTTTGTTGTTAATAGTTACTTTGTTTTAATAAATTCATTTCGTTTTTGCCTTGAAAAGTCCACATTGGACGAAAAGCGTCGGCTAATAATACAGTTTTCCTATTGTTTTTTACCTTTATACATATTACTCTCTATATAGAGTGTATTAAATACTTTTACAAAGTTTGGGGGCGGGTTCCTCAGACCAAAACAAGGACAAATGTCCACGTTATGTCCGCAAATCCTTCGTTTTTGAGTTATTAAGTTTAAAGAATGTTACGGCAGATGGCGCTGTGTATCCATATATACTAGGTTACATTTGTTATTCGTGTACATTTGTGGGTAGTCTAGTTTAACGCGTTGAGTAGTGAGTTAACTGAGAAGTGTTCCGTGGAGTAATGGATAGTGGCTAGGAGTGAGGAATCGGAGGGCCGTGTTCTATTTCCAGACAGATTCCATTATATTCACTTACGTGGGAATGATTCCGCTTCTCCTCCCAGCTATGGGTAAAAAAATATTATTATTATTATTATTATTATTATTATTATTATTATTATTATTATTATTATTATTATAGTTCTATAGCCTTGGGTGGCAACCGGTCTAGGAGAAGGAAAATTCTAACCGGCCTGGAGATGATTGGGCTCCGTCAGGTTATCTTACCAAAGACATCCCCCGCTGGAGTATACAGTGCCTCTACGACGCTGTAGAGTGACGGGTTTCGCGATCGGTCTGTTTAATAATGGCAGGATATCCATATCGGGAGCAGACAGATTTGAAATTTTTGTAAAACTATTTTTGATACACCCTGTATATGTATATTTTACATCGAGCCCCGCACCCGAACACATACACACACACACACACGCACACACACACACATGAGTATTGTGTATTTAGGCTGAAAATTCTCTTTTAGGCATCTCTGATGAAATAAATTACAAACATTATATCTTATTTTTAGCATAATCCTTTCATATTCACGAATATGATTGCGTGTATTACAATCAAATAGTTTACACATAGTTTTGCCTTACAGACATATTCCATTATATTCACTTCTGTGGGAATGATTCCGCTTCTCCTCCCACCTATGGGTAAAAAAAAAATATTATTATTACTATTATTATTATAGTTCTATAGCCTTGGGTGGCTATAGAACTATAAAGATCCATAATTTCGAATTTCGAAAGAGCTGAAAAATTATACTGCAATTATGCTGCTGATGATCTCAGAATGAGATGGAAACTACTTAGAAAATTGTTATGGGGTCCACCCTTTTTCTATTTAAGTGGACTCTACCAAGTGTACTTGGACTGCTGCCGTTAAATACCCAGAGTTACAGTCGACAGGGGGTAGTCGGTAGTCGGTAGTTGGATAGAGAGAGGATATACGGAGAGTGAGAGAATATACGAACGGAGATAGTGTGAGGTAACCTCTTGTAGAAGTCAGTTACAAGCACGTAGACTCTAAGGAAGTCCTACTTCGAGACTGTATATATTTATCAGTATTTGCTACTAACCACGTTCCTGGACTTACGAACAGTATTACTCTTTGTATGATTGTGTAAATACATTTTATTTCTTATATTTAATTATTGCGTTTGTCATTCCTTGGAATCCACAACAAAAATAAAAGTGATTTTCACTGTTATAGTGCATTTCTTGCCACATTTGATTGTAATACACGGAAAAATATTCGTGGATATGAAAGGATAATGCTAAAAATAAGTAGACATAATGTTTGTAATTTATTTAATCAGAAACGCCTATATATGTGTGTGTGTGTGTGTGTCTGTGAGTGTGTGTGTAGCTGGCCATTCGTATTCGAGGATACCCGTCTACTAGGGCGGCTAGCCAATCCCTATTGCAGACGCTTGCTCTGGGGCATTTATGTTTATTTAACACCCAGAAAGCCCAGTGGTTTATACTGCAATTATGTTGAGCAGACATTAGTTACAGTTTCTGGGAAAGAGCTTGTTATCTAGCGTGATCAACAATTTGAACAAGGCCAGCACGCTCAAGCCCTCGGCCATGATGACTTGTGACTTCGTGCTAGTACAGCTATCGACGGCCCCCAAAACCAAGTGATGGATTTTATTTAATAATATGGCAGATTTTATTATTATTATTATCAGTGGATACTATTTGAGTATTTTATTTATTAAACAGTATATTTATTGTTTTTCGTCTAACGGCCTGAATATTCGAGAAATATAGGCTCCCCGGACCCGCGTTTCTATATGAAAGAGAAACCATCGTTAGACGACGTTCTTTTTACCGACTCGGCCACAGAGAGCGTCGTCGATGAAGCAAAGTTGAATAATGCCTTATAAAGAGAGCGTACAAACACCTGCACAGAGACATTTGTATTTGCTCAATAGCCACAGAGACCGCCAGTGATTTATCCTGCAATTATTTTGAATGGACCTTACTTACTCTTTATGGGCTTCTGTTATTATCAGCAATTTGAATAACATGAATTCACTCAAACCATCAGCCACGATGACTTGTGACTTCGTATTAGCACAACCAGGGACTTCTTCCAAAGTGTCTCCTCTGTTCAATTTCACTCACAACGCTTGGGTCAACCCGTGTTATCGTTTACAGGTACCTTACAAAGGTGCCGCGGGTTGGATCGCCTTATCAGACTGAGAAATCGACCGTGGTGAAATTCGAAACCGTATCTCATGGTCGGAAAACAATCACCCACACACACATGTTCATGTTTCTTTTGTGACTTAAAAAGTTATTATATTGGATACTTCGTATTTGGAATAGACGCCCCATCTTTATTTATTAAACTGGATGTATTGGTTGGTGCAAAAATAATGACGTAATAATGTCGTTTTTCGAAATATTTTTTAACGTCAAAAAACGAAATTATTACGACATTATTTTTGCACCAACCTAATATTACGTCTATCAGTTTGTGGTGCAATACTAATAAAAAATTATTTTAAAGTAATAAAAATGTCGCATTAAAATAAGTGGATTAATTCTTTGATATATATACAGAGTGTGTCTATATTTCTGCGATGAGTTATTATGTACACTATTTACATTATTCGGACTATTGTCCTCATCTTTGTCGCCATATTTATTACAACGTTTCGGCCTTTCAGAATCTGTCTATATTTCTGCGATGAGTTATTATGTACACTATTTACATTATTCGGACTATTGTCCTCATCTTTGTCGCCATATTTATTACAACGTTTCGGCCTTTCAGAATCTGTCTATATTTCTGAGATGAGGTATTATGTACATTATTTACATTATTCGGACCATTGTCCTCATCTTTGTCGCCATATTTATTACAACGTTTCGGCCTTTCAGTATCTGTCTATATTTCTGAAATGAGGTATTATGTACATTATTTACATTATTCGGACCATTGTCCTCATCTTTATCGCCATATTTATTACAACGTTTCGGCCTTTCAGTATCTGTCTATATTTCTGAGATGAGGTATTATGTACATTATTTACATTATTCGGACCATTGTCCTCATCTTTGTCGCCATATTTATTACAACGTTTCGGCCTTTCAGTATCTGTCTATATTTCTGAGATGAGGTATTATGTACATTATTTACATTATTCGGACCATTGTCCTCATCTTTGTCGCCATATTTATTACAACGTTTCGGCCTTTCAGTGTCTATATTTCTGAGATGAGGTATTATGTACATTATTTACATTATTCGGACCATTGTCCTCATCTTTGTCGCCATATTTATCACAACGTTTCGGCTGTTGTACGATTCGGCCTTCTTCAGGTGGTTGAAATGTCGAACTGAACCCTTTATTTCTTTATTTCCTGTCACTGGATCAAGGACACATGGCACAGTGGATAAAGGCGTTAGTTACATCCAATGTCAGGACCCAAAGAATGTGAGTTCAATACCCGGTTAAGGCAGTGGAGAACTTTCAGAGGGAAATTAACAGGAGATAACTGACAACTGACATCCATAAAAAAAAAACAAAAAAAAAACAAAACAAACAAACAAAAAAAAAAAACATGACGTGTGGAACTAGAACAGTCTACCCCAGTGAACGAAATAAAGGGTTCAGTTCGACATGTCAACCACTTGAAGAAGGTCAGAGCGTGCAACGACCGAAACGTTGTGATAAATATAGCGACAAAGATGAGGACAATAGTCCGAATAATGTAAATTATATACGAAGTGTAACAGCAAAATTGTCCAAATCGTGTCATAGATAAATTGTCCAATTGTTAGATTAAACTTTGAACCGTTGTATCTTCGAAATGATTAAAGATATCTTATTGGAATATTTCGCGGTTTTTTTGGACGCTACTTGAGCAATAAGAATGTATAATTCCTCTCCAAGCTTAACAGAAGAATGGTGATGAAATCGACCATAAACAAAAATATCACGTTCCTCATTAATTATTCAAGCCTAAGGATGAATCGGAAGCTCATGAAATATTAAAATACATTTCATATATATATATATATATATATATATATATATATATATATATATATATATATATATTCCAGCATCATTTTCCAATTTATTCATGATGATTTTCACCCCTTCTAACTTTCTATCATGGAGTAATAAGTCGCCTCACAAGTTTCACGTATGATTTAATTTTCAAGTTCTTTGGACTGTCATAGCTGAAAATCCTCGTTCTAAACGTCTTATGAGTTGTTGGATCTTTTCTAATTGATCTTTTTAGCTGTGAGTTGAAATGATGATCCCTCTTCCTCTTGTGACATCCTAATCTAGTTTTTCTCTCCAGTGTTCCCTCTTTTTTAAAACATATTTACCATTGTCTTGATGCTTCTGGAATGAGCTTTAAAGATGGAAGCCAGAGTATGAATGTTGGTACCATTCCTGAAGGTCAAAGTGATTTGGAGATTGAGTTCAAAACACGGCTGCGACAGTCTGTTTTATGCTTAAACGCAATCGACAGGCCATTCCATATTAGAACATTCTTTAAAATTATATTTGTATCATGAGAAGAAGAAGAAGAAGAAGAAGAAGAAGAAGAAGAAGAAGAAGAAGAAGAAGCCATGTTATGCGAAGATCCATAATTTCGAAGATGGCAACAACGACGAAGTTTTAAGAACAACAGACTTTTGAATTTCATTTTTAGACTCTTTGAATTTAAGCGCAATATTAGACCGGCGTCAAGATCACATCATTTTCTGGCTAGATGTAACCGTAAGCTCTAAGCTAACACTTTCTTCTCTCGGAATTCTCGCTTGTGGAACTCACTTCCGGTTCCATGTTTTCCAATTAACTTTAATCTGCAAAACTTTAAACGCAATGGCAATCGCTATCTACTCCTGATTATTCTTTCCTCTTCCCGCTCATTATTAATATTTCTCTTCCTAATTCTACATTCTGTAACCCTTTGCGTCTTAGTGGCTTTACTGCCTTGACACGAAAAGGACACTTATGAAAGTGAAAAGGCCTTAATATATTTCTTCCTTTACAATAAAGTTGTGTTAAATTTATTTGTTTTAGTTTTCTGTCAGTTTACGAAAAGCTTAACACCTATTTGCAGACATGGAACGACTGAGGAAAACAGGTAAATGTAGAAAAGAATTATTCAAGATGGTAACCAGGAATCGCTAAGATGCTTTGAAAAAGTCGAATTGAAAGGTCGCGGTTGAATATAGCAAAAAAAGGTCAAATATATGCAGAATACATAAAGAAAAAAACAGGCAGAAATGGTTATATATATATATATATATATATATATATATATATATATATATATATATATATGTATATATATATATATATATATATATGTATATATATATATATGTATGTATGTATTTTAGTGGCTTTGCTGCCTTGCATGCGTCGATACCGACTAATATATATATATATATATATATATATATATATATATATATATATATATATATGTGTGTGTGTGTGTGTGTGTGTGTGCGTGTGTGTGTGTGTGTGTTTGTGTGTGTATGTGTGTGGATCCAAAGAAAGACTGTTTCGCTGTATCAGAGCACTTCAGTTTGGCTAGACATCCGATTGCTTAGAGCCGGATCGAAAACCGATCGAAATACGCCAGATAGTGTGCGATGGATAAATTGTCATCAGAATTAGGAAAAAGTGAAAATATTACTGACATCTCTGAATTTTAATGGCGTCTACTCTAGTATGTCTGTCATGCGTATCCCTCTTCATCTGCTGGTTCAACCGTTGAGATCTGTTGTAATCGTCATCCGCTTGTTCCACTGTTGGTTTTTTTTGGGTTTGGTCGTGCTTATTCTGGGTCCTCAATATATAATTTTAAAAAGCACCATGCCGATATAACAGTTATCTCCCTTTAATTTTTTACATTTTGATTTTTCAATGAAGTCAACCATTCGACGAAAAGTAGTATCCATTAAATGGTTTCGATGAAGACCGATTTTAGACAAATACTTATATAACGGGAGGTTTCTCAAAATTATTGCCAGGTGAAATCAACAGGAACGGCTGGGATTTGAATTCTGTTCGCTAATTTGACGTCGATAATTATTACGCTAAAATATATTTCTTTCTTTTTGTGTCTTCTTTTTTCTTTCTTTCTGTTTTTTTTTTTTTTTTTTTTGATAGTCACTAGTGCAAAGCAGCCACCTGTTACCATTAACTGATTCAAGAACTAACGGCTGTACCGACTGAGCCACGGCGTTCAATTCCTGGTTGTCGTCAGATATAATTGAAGTCTTTGATTTCAACGAAACACCGTGACGCTTACTTGACTGTGGATATAAACGCTTAGGAAGAAAGCGTTCCAGATACGTTTGAGGTCAATGGTGGCACCGTTTCTTTTCCTACTCTTGTTCCACTTAAATAGACGTGTGTTCCTCGCCCCACAACGCCTTCCCGAACTTCTCTCGCTCGGCTATATGCGCGTGCGCAACCAGCCTCAAACCGCCGTCACTTCCGATACAGAAAGTAGCACGCGTTGGAAACTTTTCGAATAACAAAAATTTGAAGAACTTGCAGGTGTGGCGCAGTGTACAGGAGAGGAGCCGGAACGAGTAAAACATTTCCATTTTGAATGAATTTCCTAAAAATAAAGGATTTGTTTTCCCCTTTGGGAGATTTAAACAAATATTTTTGTCTCTGCCCATCCCAAAAGAGTGATTCAAAAGTGTTGCAGCATATTTATGGACGACAATGGGTATATTCACATTTCCATAAATGGCGAGAAGGCACTAGGACGCAAGAGTTTACAGAAGATTTGGAGCAAGATCAGATAGGAGTGATAGAGGAAAGGAGGAGGAAGAGGATAGTGGATATATCAAGGCAACTGGAGATGTCGATTGACATTACATTTGAATAGTTGGAGATTATAGCTCTCAGGGAAACTGGAATAGGGAAGGAAATTTTATTGCCAGAAAAGGCGAACACGTCTTATATCTCGCCAAAAAAATAATAATGCAGTGATTGCAGAATCCTTCAGCATGTGGGCGATCATGACTCTTCACGACTTCCAGTCCTTTGTAACACTCAGTAAGCCTTGACATTTCTCTATCTCTCCTAATCCCCAATTTCCTAACAATCTTCACAAGCCTGTTATGTAGGTGATGCGCTAAATTCCTTTGTCCTTTTATTGTCATATGTTCTGTGAGTGTCAAATTCTCCAAGCCGTCTTTTCTCATTATGTGCCATAGAAATTTCACCTATATCTTTTTTATTCTGTTGTCGTCATCTGTGATGAGACTGTCTAGTTTTCACTACCAGGTAGGACGGCTGATGTTACATAACAGTCTTTACTTCGCTTCTAGCGAAGTAAAGACTGTTTCTTAATACTTAATTTTGGAAGGTACCTTTCGCTATCCCAATACGACTTTGGATTTCAATGTCGCATGTTCGCTCCTCGGTTAAAGGATTTCCTATATATTTAGAGTTTTTTAAGTAGTTGATTTTGGTGTCTCAAATTTGTAGTTCGTATCTCAAGGTGTCGTTTTTGCTGAAAAGCATATATTCTACCTTAATACAATTGAGGTTTAGCTTTTTTTTCTATATTTTCTTTATTACCTTCTGCAGGAGTTCCTTTAATTTAATTGCTATCAACACAGTGTCATTTGTATATCCTTAGCGTCATTCTGTAGAACCATATTTATGTTGCTTCAAGTCTCTTCCTCATTTTGGAGATCGTCCAGCCCACACTGCCATATATCATGTAGCAGTTCAGCTCTCTTTTCCTTGTTTTGAGCAAAATTTTTCTATATCATTTATTATGTTTAGCTTTGAGAATTCTTCATTGGCTATCCCAACACGTCTTCCGTTCTCTGTTAAAACACTTCCCAGATATTTATATTTATGCATTTGTTTGATGATGGTACCACTGACTTACAATTCATACTTTGGTCTCATCCTTTTGCTAAGAACCCTGCATTCTGTCATCTTACAGTTTCGGTTTTTTCTTATCTTCTTGCTTTCCTTCACTACCTTCTGTGAGAGATTTTGTAGCTTTCTTTCTGTGTCTGTTATCAGCACTGTGTCATCTGTATACCTTATGTTGTTAAGATTATGGCTACCAAGAATGGATCTTGGAAAGACTGTTAGTTCTCTGTAGAACCATATTGTTGCAAGTCTCCTTTATATCTTTGAAGAGATTCACCAGCATTCACTTTCACACAGGAAGACAGATATCACGTAAAAGTTTAGTTCTCTTTTCCTTGTTTTCTAGCGAAGTTTTTCTATTTCTTAATACTCTGCTTAGCTTTTATAGTGCTTCTTTCGCTATCCCAATTTCAGTGTCACATTTTCCGTCTTCTGTTAAAGCACTATCCAGATATTTAAATTTCAGCGCTTGTTTCGTTTTGGAAACTTCGATTTACAATTCTCACTTTGCGCTCATCCTTTTGCTAAGAACCATGCATTCTGTCTTATTGCAGTTTAGGTTTAGTCCTCTCTTCTTGCTTTCGCTCACTACCTTCCCCATGCCTTCCCTACTCACTAGATGCCCCAGAAACCTCAACTGTCCCTTCCTGGTGGTAAATATTAGTTTCATATTTGTTTCCATTTTCTCCAAAACTTCGTCGTTGCTCACATATTCGATCCATGCTATCCTCAGCATCCTTCTGTAGAACCATATTTATGTTGCTTCAAGTCTCTTTCAAGGTGATTGGAATTTCGAACTGAACCTTTTATTTCGTCCACCGAGGTATATTGTTCCAGTTTAACCTGGAAGAAAGCCGGAGGGTACAACGGCGGAAACGTATATATATATATATATATATATATATATATATATATATATATATAATGGTACCTTAAAGTGGTTTGTTTTTCATTATATATATATATATATATATATATATATATATATATATATATATATATATATGTATATGGCAATAAAGTTGAGGAAAACAGTTTGAACAGTGTAAATAATTACAATATCCCATCTCAGAAATATAGATTTATTCTAAAGAAGGCTAAAGAGTATAACGGCCGAAATGTCGTGAATATAGCAACAAAGATAAGGTTAACTCTCTGAACAATGTAAATAGTGTAAATAATTACAATACCTCATCTGAGAAATATAGACAGATCCTGAAGAAGGTCGGAGCGTACAACGGCTGAAACGTCGTGAATATTTCAATATAGTTGATTTTGTAGCGATTATTGCAATTTACGTTTGTAATTTACATTTGAAACCGATAACGAAATTACAGTAGAATCCTTCATATCCGGAATCCCTCATATCCGGAATCCCGCATATCCGGACATGATTTTGATGTGTATATTTTAACTATTTGGGTGATATGTAACTGATTTAAAATTTGTTTATCAGGAAATTTAATTTGGATAACTGCTTATGCTTATTTCACCCTAATGGCTTGTATTGGTGCAAAAGATAATGGGAATAAGAGGAAAAGAACAACTTTGGAGTTATCGCAAAAAGAGGAAATTTTAAACAGACTAGACACTGGTGAAAGTTCATTTTAACTAATAGCTGAGTTCAACATAGGAAAGTCAATATAGTATGATATAAAATCTCCCAAAGAAACTATTCTCCAACGTTCACAGTGTCACAATGAACAATGAAATAAAAAAAAATATAATTGTTTTGAAATCTGAAATGAAATTGAAAAAGCTATTGAAAATGTTGTCAGTTTTATGGCAAGAAAGCCAGCATTCAGCTACGATGATTGCAATAACGTACGCAGAGTTAAAAAGTGTCTTTCATTTAAAAACTTTCAAGAACAAAAGCAAAACGAAATGCAGCAAAAGTTGAGTATGACATTAGAAGAGGAATCATGTAACAACTAATAAAAAAAACCCTCGTTACATTATTTGTTTTGCATACGTGGCAGACTTAATTTAATGAATTTTCATTAACATTACATAATTTATTTCTTTTACCTTAAAATCAATTCCGTTATATTTCACTCACCATTAGCTTATTTTCTTTACAATAAAACATTAAAAATAAATGTTAAACCTGATTTCAGTTCTTTTATTTTAATCTAAGTATAACCCCTCTGGACTTTGTAACCAACTCCTCATATCTGAAGGGCTTCTTAGTCTAGTTGTCAGGGATTCTACTGTATATTTGCAAACATAATGATGTGTTTACTGTCAGTAGCGGGTTAATCTCAAGCGTTCAAGGAGACACTTCGTCTGACTTGAGAAATGACAAACTGACAACAGGTGTAACTACTTGTATATATTATTCCATCGTGTAGATAAAAAGCAGTTGTTTAGACTTTAAGCGGCACTTGATAAATGTTAGCTTACAAGAAGCGAACCTGGAAAATATCAGGCGTGCGCGCTCATCCGTGTTTTGGATTCTAACTCAAAGATTTGTCCTTACGTTAGCAACACGTCTGCGGCATTGTTGCGATGAAATGGATAAGCAATGGGGGAAGTACTAGGGGTCAAAATGCGATTTATTAGATACATGTTGCTATTGTTTTAATGTTCACACAAAAGGACAAAATATTTTGATGGATTTGAAAAGTCCCATTAACTGTAACTGATCAATTCAAGAATGAATTTCCTAAAAATAAAAGGATTTGTTTTCCTCTTTGGGAGATTTAAACAAATATTTTTGTCTCTACCCATCCCAAAAGAGTGATTCAAAAGTGTTGCTGCATACCTATGAACGATAATGGGTATATCCATATTCACATAAATACAGTAGTAAATACTGTATGCTGGTCTGTAGTTTGAGAATCATCTCCAGCTGTGCAAGTCAAACTTTCTGCCCCCGGGCAGAGAAGATCTCCAGACGAGGCTATGTCGAAAGGAGTCTTGTCTAGTGAAACATTACCTGACCCAGTTTTATACGGGGTCTACAGGGAATTTTTGGCCGAGCCTAAGGGCTCGGATACCCAATATTAAATTTGGCCTTGTGCCACATCTGACCACGTGGGTGGGGTGGTTTGTAGATATCCTGCAGTTGGAGATTCGTCTCCAGCTGTGCTGCTCAAACTCCCTGCCTCCGGGCAGAGAGGATCCCCATAAAAGGCTATGTCAAAGAGCAGAGTTTCGTCTCGGGAAACAGGTACGCGACCCCGTTTTATACTGGGTCTACGTGGAATTTTTGGATGAGCTCACGGGCTCGAATAACCATATTAAATTTGGCCTTGTACCA
Source organism: Acanthosepion lycidas (assembly GCA_963932145.1). Classification (NCBI taxonomy): domain Eukaryota; kingdom Metazoa; phylum Mollusca; class Cephalopoda; order Sepiida; family Sepiidae; genus Acanthosepion; species Acanthosepion lycidas. The sequence continues at coordinate 68,829,705 of OZ010603.1, read as the reverse complement.
CATATGACCGCGTGAGAGTAGTTGGTAGATATCCTGCAGTTGGAGATTCGTCTCCAGCTGTGCTGGTCAAACTCTCTGCCTCCGGACAGAGTGGGTCTCTAGACAAAGCTATGTCAAAGGGTAGAGTTTCGTCTTGGGAAACAGCTGCGTGTCCCCGTTTTATACGAGGTTTACGGGGAATTTTTGGCTGAGCATAGGGGCTCGGATACCTCACATTATGTTCGGTTTTGTACCACATCTGACCGCGTGGGGCGGCTGGTAGATAACCCGCAGTCGGAGATTTATTGTGGAATTCACTCGTCTTACTTCTAGTAGTTGACTATTACTTCTACGCGCCGCTGGCGAATCTTATATGTGTTGTTCTTGTCCTAAGTATTATCGTTCATTACCAACCTTCGTGTGATTATTCTATTCAGTAAGCTTCCCTAGTTTGCAACAAAAGGTAATGGTATCTCAGTAGGGGAAAAACTGGTTACATTCAAGAGCTCGAATACCAAACGGGTTGCATAACATGATCGCCGATCGGATCCCGAAATACCGGCCTTCACGATGAATAGATGTTTCCCCAGGGTGAACACGTGCCACGAGCAATTATTGGGCATTAAACTCAAACCAGACCTCAAGGGGAACTCGTACATACGATCCTTCGCTAAAGATGCCCTCAAGTAGAACACGTGCATACGATGCATTGCTAAAGATGCCCTCAAATAGAACTTCTACATACGATCCATTGCTAAAGATGCCCTCAAGTGGAACTTGTGCATACGATCTATCGCTAAAGATGCCCTCAATTAAAACTCGTACATACGATCTATCGCTAAAGATGCCCTCAAGTGGAACTCGTACATACGATCCTTCGCTAAAGATGCCCTCAAATAGAACTCCTACATACGATCCATCGCTAAAGATGCCCTCAAGTGGAACTCGTACATACGATCCTTTGCTAAAGATGCCCTCAATTAGAACTCCTACATACGATCCATTGCTAAAGATGCCCTCAAGTGGAACTCGTACGTACAATCTATCGCTAAAGATGCCCTCAATTAGAACTCGTACATACGATCCATCGCTAAAGATGCCCTCAAGTGGAACTCGTACATATGATCTATCGCTAAAGATGCCCTCAAGTGGAACTCGTACATGCGATCTATCGCTAAAGATGCCCTCAAGTGGAACTCGTACATACGATCCATCGCTAAAGATGCCCTCAAGTGGAACTCGTAGGTACGATCTATCGCTAAAGATGCCCTCAATTAGAACTCGTACATACGATCCTTCGCTAAAGATGCAGGTCAAATTGTCGATTCCCTGCACCGCTCCAGTAAATACCTGACTCCTTGTGCTCTTCCCTATCTTTACAAGAGACAGATCAGACTTAAAATGGAGTACAGATAAACCTCTCATCAACGGAAGCGGAGATGGGTTGGTCCGTTAAAGCTGATTGTCCGTAGCTGGAAATCGATTATTTTTGAGTTATAAAACCACTATAGTAACTACCTGATGTTATGATCATAATGCAAATACTATAAACATGTATATATGCCATAAATAATACATGACGTTCCAGTAACTTGGAACGATTTTAATGTGAATTAAGTTTAAGTGTCTAATGATTTTTTTCTTTTTCTTTCAGATTTGGCGGACATTCGGGAGACATTATTTTTCACAAATAATTGCCATGACTTAAATAACATGATCCAAAAGAGAAATACATAAACTTTCACCAATAACACTGATTTATTCACTGCGGACTTTGATCCATCTTAATGAAACACCCTTATATATAATCCATCTTAATGAAACACCCTTTATATACTTAATATAGATATATTAATCAAAATAACAAAAATAATAGATTTCTCACAGCTACATTTTCATGTATGTGCTAATGTATCGTATTTTATATACTGTACACCCATCTTTGTTTATAATTGAAAGGCTCGTCACCGCCGCCAAGCGGTCACTTTCAGAACTAATACGACTCGTTCCCCTAAACCAGCAAATTTTGAAATACATCTCTGACGATTTGGAAGTTTTTTGCCCTGCATAACTTTTTTAGAAAATTTTGACTGCAGATTTTGTTGATGGTTGGTCTGTAGATGAGAGGTCTGTGCTGCTTCCATATTTGGGCAGGAGATACCCAGTCCTTACTTTTCAGTCTCTGTAATCCAAGAGCGTCTCCGCGTTTTTGTAGGTGAGAAGCTATTTTCTACTCTGCAACAGCTCTCTCACAGACGAGATGTCGCAAGACTGTCTTTGATCTATCGTTACTTCCATGGAAAGTGGTCAGAAGCACTACATTCTTTAGTTCTACCAGTACTAACGTTCACGGCTAAGCCCAACCATGCTTCAGCCATCGTAGCCAACCACCTTAATCCTTCTATATTCTATTGAATAGAAGGAAGTTTCTCTCGAGCAGCTTCTTCCCGCGAAGCATTTCTCTGTGAAAGCAACTCCCAAGAGTTTGTGTCCTTGTTCACTATAATCTTAACCTGTTCATGTCAAGGTCTATCCTTCCCTGCGTGTCAGTATAAAATATGTCCCTTATTCTGTAACCCTCTACCTTAAGTGGTTCCCGAGCCTTGATGTAAAAAATAAAATAAAAATACGACTTGAGTAAACAACGAAGCCATCTTTTTGAAGCTAAAAACAGAGAATAAATGAAATTCTTGAGTATAATTCGACCCCAGAGTTCAGCCATCTCTAATTAAATTTATTTTAAAACGTTTTATCTTTTTAACCATTAAAACCTCAATGTTGTACATATATTTCACCAAAATATTTAACTTTTTCACGATATTAGAGAACAGGACTGGTGCAAAGATCTCATTGACTCCCACCGAATCTATAATACGGGGTTTTCCACCCTTGTGCAAATTAATTAAAAACAAAAACGAATAATTTCGTTATTATTTACTTTTTTGTATTTTTCCAATGAAACATGACCCAGTACACATGTTAGTAATTCGTATCTCCATTCCCCGAAGTCGTTCCTTGAAGATTGACTATAGATTCTCGATTGGATTTAAATCAGGAGAATTTCCGGGCCAATCTATAGTACATTGATTTGCTCACTAGTAAGGTTTGCCAGTATGTTCGTGCAACATTACAATTTTCGTACGCTTCCTTGGAGTAACGTCCATCGCAGATAATAGCCGTAGGACAACTAATCGACAGTCAAGACAATAGTGTCTGAGTGTGATGAAAATCTGATGCAATCACAGATGACGCAGCATTTTTCAAGACCGAACAAATTTTATCATACACCCCGAAAATAGATTCATATTACTGCACACCAATGCAAATAGCCTAATCTGAGGAAAAAATAGAAATCAATAACACCCTGGTACTCCAGCAGCTGACGGTATGGTGAAAGAGAAGAAACTAAAGGGGTTGTTTCAATTAATTTGCACAAGGCTGTACTTATATGTTTATTTTCATAAGGTCGTATTCACATAAAACATAAATTTTATTGTGACTTAATTCTGTACAATAATGGATCATATGCAATATAGGTGAATAATTCAACTAGAAAAATTGAAAATAAATACAATGTATCTTAATACAAATTAGAAACCGGTCATGATAGATCACTTCATTTTAAATAAATTTATGTTTTGCGGTAATCTGTAACATCAACTTGAGATTTTTCTTATTAAAAAGTTAAAGAATTTTAACATATTCAACATAATGGATGAAAAAATAAGGAATTTTATATCGTTTTTTTTTTCGAGATTTAACATGAGCAAAACAAATTCACGGATTTAGACAAAAAAAAAAAAAAATACCAGAATGACATCAAAATCCGCGAAAAGTTTTCATTCTTTAATAGTTGTGTTTAGTTTTATTCGCAACGTATATAAAACGTTGGCAGAAAAAGCCAATGTTGATAACGATGGTCACAAACATCACCCATGGCGCCAAATCAGACTGAGGCCTCACCGGGGGTAGTACTCGCCGGGCTGGTTAAAGTATGTAAATGAAGCGGATGTTTAACCATTGTGTGTTTCTTTTGATTTCCGTTTCAAAACTTATTTTCGAATTTTCAGGGAAAGGTGCTAACTAGACTTTTGAAGGTGTTAATTAATCTAACACATTTTTCTGTTTAATATGATTTTATTATTTTTCTATATATTAATAAATTATGAAAAAAAAGAGTTTTATTAAGAAGGAAGAGAAACAAATATGGCCGACATATCAAATAACTTTTGTAAACAATTAACAACACCTGCTTACTTTGTGTTTTATTATCTATTGTGCTTTTGAGTGTATTTGCAATCTTTCTAATTCAAATAAAAGCTCTTTTAAGCCGAGTAAAAAATTCTGAAAACATTTACTTGTGTTTAATACGCAACCCCTTTTTAGCCTTTAATTTTTCTTTCAAAATTTTGCGTATTATGCAAAAGAAAATAGGGTAATTATGCACTACGACATTCTATTCTTAGATTTTTTTCAATTAACGTATTCGTTTTTTTTGGTCTGTGAGGTGACTCATTTACATATGAAGTCACAAAGACGATAAATAACTACGGCTATTACCCATGAGACATTTGAGTGCATAATACTTCCCGCATGTAGGTAACACTACACTGCAAGCAGTAATAAATAATAGCAAAACTGAAGACTGTACCGACCAAAGCTGTGGAGATAAAAAGCAACAATAATAAGAAATGAAATTCCGAAAACAAAGCCCCAGAGTTCTGTAAGCAAGAACTATACAAATGGTTGAACAAATTTGGATCTAAACCGTACCCCCGCGCCCGTAATCAAAAGGATTAGCAGAAAGGATGGTGTAAACTATAAAAAAAACGGATTGAAAATATGTGTACAACGGAAAAAATTAGAAACATTTCTTCCTAGATTGTTGCTGACAAGACCACATGTTGGAAGATCGAAAAAGCTTGTCTGCCATCATGGGTAGACAAATTAGAGCCCCACTGACCATATTCTATGCTGTGATACTATTTGTTGTTACCACGGTAAAATAAAACATCAGAAAGTTTTCTTATCAATAGAAGAAGCGATCCGCTAAAAGAATTTGGAACAAGAAGGGTTAATACCTAAAATCCATGGGAAATGTCGTCGATTTAATTCACATATAGACGGCACCCGGAATAATGCGTCGAGGTTTTGAACAATAGAAAACGACCCAGATTTAGAGGGCAATGATAATTGATATATGTTCTACGCAGCTGAAAATACAAGTTGTAAAGCGAAATTTTAATTTTTCTTAAACAACGAATTTGGAGTTGATTTCTCTGGTTAAAAATCAACCGCCTCATGGCTAATAACCATAGCTATTTACAGTCTTCGCAACTTCATGTGTAAATGAGTCACTTCATCTGACTCTACCGAAGAGGTTTTATCCCCTTATTTTACTTGGTACTTCTAGGAGCTTTTGTCTCCTAACTATCTTCCGCCATCTCTCTAGATATGGGATATCTTGAGCTTTTTTTTATTTTTTTTTTCATGGCAGTGTTCCTCCAACGAATGTTGTTGTTCATCTTCAGTTGAGTGCATCTTAAGCTGAGGTAGTCGATTGCATACTGCTACCCGTGAGTCGGTAAAACTACACAACAGGCTGAATATATTTTAACGGCCGAAACGCCGTAAAAGTCGCAATAAAGACAACGACAGCAGTAAATAGTAATAGTAAATGTAAATAGTGTAAAGAGATATTTTAATTTGTTTTTACTTTTATTGAAGACATCGACTACTTCTTTACATGTCAAAAAAACTTTGGATTTTGTTTGGTTCTCTTTGTTTGTTTCACTAAGATATTTATAATATATTTGACTGCAGTTTCACGTGAAATCCAATAAAAATTGAGAAGTGAAATCCTCCCTCCCCCCACCAAAAAGAAAAAAAAATGGAATTTGCCAAAAGTAGGGCTGCGGAGTCGGAATACAGAATCTCCGACTCCAACTCCTCTATTTTTGGCACCTCCGATTCTTCTATTTATTGCACCTCCGACTCCGACGCCACTTTTTTTTGCACCTCCGACTACAAATCCTCTGTTTTTTACACCTCCGACACTACGACTCCTGTATTTTTTGCACCTCCGACTCCAAAGCCTCTATTCTTTGCACCTCCGACTCCGACTCCGCTATTTTTCACACCTCCAACTCCAACTCCTCTATTTTTTGCACCTCCGACTCCATCTCGTCTATTTTTTACACCTCCGACTCCGACTCCTCTATTTTTTGCACTTCCGACTACGACTCCTCTATTTTTTGCACCTCCGACTCCTCTATATTTTACACCTCCGACTCTGACTCCTCTATTTTTATACCTCCGACTCCTCTATATTTTACACCTACGACTCCAACTCCTCTATTTTTACACCTCCGACTCCTCTATTTTTTGCTCCTCCGACTCCTCTATTTTTTGTACCACCGACGTCAACTGCTCTACTTTTTACACCTCCAACTCCAACTTTTCTATTTTTTACACCTCCGACTACGACTCCACTACTTTTTACACCTCCGAATCTAACTTTTCTATTTTTTACACCTCCGACACCGACGCCACTTTTTTTTGCACCTCCGACTACAAATCCTCTGATTTTACACCTCCGACTCCTCTATTTTTTGCACCTCCGACCTCGACCCCTTTATTTCTGGTACCTCTGACACCGTCTGCACTATTTTTTGCACCTCCGACTCCGCTATTTTTTACACCTTCGTCTCCGACTCCACTATTTTTTGCACCTCCGACTCCAACGCCACTATTCTTTGCACCTTCGACTCTGACTCCGCTATTTTTCACACCTCCGACTCCGACTCCAGCTCCTCTATTTTTTAAACCTCCGACTCCTCTATTTTTTGCACCTCCGACTCCATCTCCTCTATTTTTTACACCTCCGACTCCGACTCCTCTATTTTTTGCACTTCCGACTACGACTCCTCTATTTTTTGCACCTCGGACTCCTCTATATTTTACACCTTCGACTACGACTCCTCAATTTTTACACCTCCGACTCTTACTCCTCTATTTTTTGCACCTCCGACTCCTCTATATTTTACACCTCCGACTACGACTCCTCTATTTTTTACACCTCCGACTCCAACTCCTCTATTTTTACACCTCCGACTCCTCTATTTTTTGCTCCTCCGACTCCTCTATTTTTTGTACCACCGAATCCGACTCCTCTACTTTTTACACCTCCAACTCCAACTTTTCTATTTTTTGCACCTCAGACTCCTCTATTTTTTCACACCTCCGACTCCAACTCCTCTATTTTTTACACCTCCGACTACGACTCCTCTACTAGTTACACCTCCGACTCCAACTTTTCTATTTTTTACACCTCCGGCAGCGACCCCTCGATCTTTTGCACCTCTGACTCCTCTCTTTGTAATGAAGGCTTTTATATCTCATGAAGCCTATGCATCCATTTATAACTTGAGTCACCTGCATTATTATAACAGAATTGAGACAACATTTTTGAAAGGATATAGAAGAAAAAGCAACAGAAAAAACGTAACTATTTTTACAAGTACATTTGTAAAGGACCGGGGCGTGAAGGTGAAAAGAAAACACGTGCGTTCAAATTTCCTCCTAGAGGAATGTCAAGTTACAAGAGAAATGGCGGACTCTAGTTGTGTCCAACCGAAGATGAAAGAAGACAAACAAGACCGTTATATATATATATATATATATATATATATATATATATATATATGTGTGTGTGTGTATTAACAACAAAATACAAAGCACATAAATAATTAACATTTGTTTTTGTGTGTGAACATTTGTGTTTGTTCGTTTGTTCTTTGGTGAATGTTCGCATTTTGGTGAATGTTCGTACGTACGTGTATGTTTATAATGTTCATAGCGTCTTCCCAGAAATCGGAAACGCTGTCTTTTGTTAGAGCTCACATAGTAGCGGTGTTCGCTGAAATGAAGAATGAAGAGAAAGAATTACCTCACCTCCACGCGAGGTGGGATGCGGCACGAGGCCTGAGGGAAAAAAAGATCGAGGTAAGAAGTCGCCCAGTATTTATAGTATGGGAAGAGGGAGACCCCTGTTGAAGAATTTGGGAATGAAGGAAGAGGTAATTCCGACACATCCCCCACCCCGGAGCTGTTTATTTATTTGAATCCGTTGTTTTCTTTTTCGTTCCAGTTATTTTTGTCGGCAATATTATTTTTTTTTTTAAAAACAGCTTTGAAAAGCACATTTTGTTTTCTTTATTTATTTTATTTATTTTTTGTTTCTGTTTTTTGTTTGATTTTTATTCTATTTTATTATTTTTTGTTTCTGTTTTTTTGTTTGATTTTTATTTTATTTTATTTATTTTTTGTTCGATTTTTATTTTATTTTATTTATTTTTTGTTTCTGTTTTTTGTTTGATTTTTATTTTATTTCATTTATTTTTTGTTTCTGTTTTTTGTTTGATTTTTATTTTATTTTATTTAGTTTTTGTTTCTGTTTTTTTGTTTGATTTTTATTTTATTTAGTTTTTGTTTCTGTTTTTTTGTTTGATTTTTATTTTATTTATTTTTTGTTTCTGTTTTTTTGTTTGATTTTTATTTTATTTTATTTATTTTTTGTTTCTGTTTTTTTGTTTGATTTTTATTTTATTTATTTTTAGTTTCTGTTTTTTTGTTTGATTTTTATTTTATTTTATTTATTTTTTGTTTCTGTTTTTTTGTCTGATTTTTATTTTATTTTATTTATTTTTTGTTTTTTTGTTTGATTTTAATTTAATTTTATTTTTTTTACCGAAAAAATAAAAATATTAACAGTAGTAAAAATATACGACACGTCTACCGTTATAATTGAGTTAAAAATAAAATTTGCGTTGGTATAATCCTGGGTTTTATTTAAAATTGAACCCAAAAGAAATGGCGAAGAAATAACTGTATGTCTTCTTGTGAATTGGTCCCTGATTTTTGTGTAAAATAATGTCCATTTTGAACCCCAAATTTCAGAGTTTTAAATGTTCATAACTTTTGAACCGTTTGGAATATTTGCATAATTCAAACAGTTTTGAAATCTTCTTACAGACCTCTTTATAACAAATGTGTTAAATAGCAATAATCTAAAATAAAAAAATTGACAGGAAATGTTAAGCATAATCTATGCTATAATAAACAAAGAAGGAAAAAGAAGAAAAATAAATTAACAAAATAAAAAATAAAAAAATGTCTTTGCAGCGAGAACGAGAAATAAAAATAAACAAAGAAACGGTGTTAATGAATTTGTCCCTGATAAAGAAAAGTCCACGTTACCGTGATAAATGGATTCCGTAAATGTGTGAAATTAGAGGCACTTTATACATTTACTGAATCCGTCGGAGTCGGAATAGTTTTACCGACTCCAGGGATCCCTTATTTGCTTCCGACTCCGACTCCACGACTCCGACTTCGACTCCACAGCCCTGGTCAAAAGAAACGCTATTCGAATAGAACTTCCTTCCTACTAATGGAAGATAAAGGAAATGAAAGTGAGTTGACTCAGTGTGCGCTGACTGGCGGTACTAGCTGCCTAGGTCTGAACTTGCGGAAATAGGGAATCCAACTAGTCAGATCATTTTTTCTTGGGAAATAGCAAAAGATTAACGACTGGGTGGTCAGTTTGCGTCTATGGGAAAGTGGTGGTAGGATGAGAAATAACCCGCGTAAAGACTCGAACTCTGTAGGAGATAGGAAGTGATGATTGGCCCCAACTCCTTAGCCCAGGCAGGGCAGCATTATTCCATTTTTGGTTTGACTCTTGCATGGAAGGTGGAGTTAACTTTCTGGTTCAATATAAAGAACCGAACATTATTCCAGAGTAATTTAGCGATGGATCGTATACATGAATCACGTTTGAAGTCTGGACTGAACTTGAGTCCTGATTCAAAGCGACCCCCCACCCATTCGTGATCACAGCCATTTATCGTGGCTGGTAAGAATTTAGGGTCAGCTTGGTGACTATGGAATGTTATTAGCTTTAGTTTTGAGTTATTTGAAGTGAAAAGTTAGTTTTCCCACCCCATATGGGCTGTTAGATAGGTCATGGGGAAAAGGTAAGATTTATTTCCCGGTTAGACTTAAAATCTAGAAAAAAATGTATTATACACAACTTATCGCTTTAACAACGATCGAACTTACGACCAAATGATTCCAATATAAGTTCGCTGAGCATTGATCTATTGCACGGACGTTTATGCATAAAGAAAGGTTTTTAGTTTATCTTATATTAAAAAAATATTAAACATAAATTTTCTGTTTAAAGCCAAGTAAAATTTCGACAGCTTTATAAAAGCAACCTGGATAGTGTAAGATTAAAATGTTGACCTTGATTTCAGGGGCTTTCAGACGACAAAAAAATCAACAAGGTTTATAATAAAATGCCTCAGTAAGTTGTCATATAAAATTTTATGAAAAATGACCTTATGTTAAAGTGTTGTAAACTGTATAGTACCTGACCCTCACATAATAAATTATAAGCAATAATTCTGTTCTCTCGTAAACGAATCAAGTTTGTTGATGTTGAAATGTATTACTTTGTTCGTGGTCATATGTTTGGAATTCATTAAAGAATTTAATTCAAACATTCATTGTTGGCATGATGGCAACACGAATATTGTAACATTATTTATGCTTTATATAATAAAACCTTTGCACTTGTAGATATGTTATATTTCTGGAAGGCGACACGTCGTTGGAGGACAGTATTTCCATTATTGGATGCGAGAAAAAGAATGAAAATATAAAATAAAATAAGTCTATATTTCTGAGATGAGGTATTATGTAAAGTATTTACATTATTCGGACTATTGTCCTCATCTTTGTTGGCATATTTATTACAACGTTTCGGCTGTTGTACGCTCCGGCCTTCTTCAGTATCTGTCTATATTTTGAGAGATAAGTTATTATGTACATCATTTACATTATTCGGACTATTGTCCTCATCTTTGTCGCCATATTTATTACAACTTTTCGGCCTTTCAGTATCTGTCTATATTTCTGAGATGAGGTATTATGTTCACTATTTATATTATTCGGACTATTGTCCTCATCTTTGTAGCCATATTTATTACAACGCTTCGGCCCTTCAGTATCTGTCTATATTTCTGAGATGAGGTATTATGTACACTATTTATATTATTCGGACTATTGTCTTCATCTTTGTCGCCATATTTATCAAAACGTTTCGGCCTTTCAGTATCTGTCTATATTTCTGAGATGAGGTATTATGTACATTATTTACATTATTCGGACTGTTGTCCTCATCTTTGTCGCCATATTTATTACAACATTTCGGCGGTTAAACCCTCCGGCCTTCTTCAGTATTTGTCTGTATTTCTGAGATAAGGTATTATGTACATTATTTACATTATTCGACCTATTGTCTTCATCTTTGTCGCCATATTTATTAGAAGGTTTCGGCCGTTGTATGCTCCGACCTACTTCAGGTGGTTGGAATATCGAACTGAGGTAGACTGTTCTAGTTCCAAGTGCCATGTTTAATGCATGTCAGTTATCAGTTAACTCCTTTTAATTTCCCTCTGAAAGTTCCCCACTGCCTTAACCGGGTATTGAACTCACACTCTTTGGGTTCTGTCACTGGATCAAGGACACATGGCAGAGTGGATAAAGGCATGAGCTAGATCTAGTGATAGAACCCAAAGAATGTGAGTTCAATACCCGGTTAAGGCAGTGGAGAACTTTCAGAGGGAAATTAACAGGAGATAACTGATAAGTGACATCCATTAAACATGGCGCGTGGAACAAGAACAGTCTACCCCAGTGGGCTGAAGAAAGGGTTCAGTTCTACATTCCAACGACCTGAAGAAGGCCGAAACATTGTAATAAATATGGCGACAAAGATGAGGACAATAGTCCGAATAATGTAAATAATGAAAATTATATAACAATATAATATATAATATAAATATAATACATCCATATGTATATATATATATATATATATATATATATATATATATATATATTAGGTTGGTGCAAAAATAATGACGTAATAATGTCGTTTTTTGACGTATTTTTGAACGTCAAAAAACGTCATTATTACGTCATTATTTTTGCACCAACGTAATATATATAGATATTATATATAAATATAATATATATATAATTATATAAAAATATATACGTATATGTGTGTGTGTGTGTGTGTGTGTGTGTGTGTGTGTGTGTGTGTAAATATGTGGAAAAATAGAAAAGAACACCTTAGGTAAATAATCCGGAGTTCTTTAGTATTTTTTTTTTATTTAAAAAAAAACCCTGCTCAATACAGAAGAAAATTCCTAAAGTTTATCTTCATGATGAAACAGGGTTTGACACTTTAATTCAATTTTATTTTAATAATTATATTGAGGTTTTCGGCTCTCGTTTTTGAAACATGAGAACTCTTATGTAGCGAAAGAATCCTATTTTTAAAAAATCATTATAATATATATATATATATATATATATATATATATATATATATATATATATATATATATATAACTAAAATAATCCTAAGGAGCCAGGCAAACCTAACTAGGTTTCACCTATACGGATGTTCAGGGTAAAACTTGCTAAAAGGCAAATAATGCAACAATATTTATTGATAAAACCATGACCACGTGACAAACAAACAAACAAAAACCCAACAACATGTTACTCTAATAACCAGCTTTTTTTTTATAATGTCGGCACCTACTAAGAATTTCTGATTTTTGGTTTAATAAATTTATGTGTTCTTTCTGGATAGCGATAGTTAGCTTTTCCTCCATGCATAGGCAACAAAATTTATCTCCTGCCTTGTATTTATAACATTTTTTTTAATAACTTCCATTTTAAAAAGGGATCATTATTGTGTTCATTTTTAATCTTCCATATATAAACGGACAGGGCAGTACTATGTTTATAGGTTTCGTGTTTGAAACTACTAAGGTGGTTATAATAACGTTTTTTAAAACTGCTCTGGGTAGAACCGATATAAACTTTAGGGTACTTATCAGTACTATTAAATTTATTTCTATATATCTTTACCGTAACCTGGTAGAGCACGCACTCTTGTTGGCATTTGCCGTCAAGAGGGCATTCGTCCTTTTTCTACATATAAATATATATAAATATAATACATATATTTATATAAATATATATATATATAAATATAATATATATAAATATAATATATGTATATAATATATATATATAAATATATATATATATATATATATGTCTGGTCTAGGAGAAGAACAACTCTGAATTCAAAACCTGTGGAGGGGCGTTTGAGGACCTTGTGGCACGTAGTGCACCAGGTCTCTGAATTCAGCCCTTCAAAAAGTGTGAATGGTCCTACACGAAACCTTCAACACTATAATCAAATCTCATGTGCTGTTGTCGGCCTGTCGGTTTCCTAGGAACTGATCTGCTTGACCCTCATACGGCGAATTCGACGGGAGAGTCGAGTAGTATATATATATATATATATATATATATATATATATATATATATATATATATATATATATATATATTTATATATATATATAATATAAAATAATACAATAGCATACTATATATGTTACAAAAGTTTTTTTTGACGTTATGTTCTTGTTCAGAGTTACGTAATATACAGGCCTAACAAGACATCCTAAGATCTAAATATATTTCATTGTGTTAACAAGTTTGCTAAAAATGTAATAGATACCGGACTTCTGTTCCAATATACATTGAAATTAATTCTAACTTGCTTATATACACGTGAATTGAAATAAAATAATATTATACGATAGGATAAATTAATGTTTCCAAATGTTTTGAGCGCACGTGCACAGGATTGAAATTTTACAACTTACTTACATTTAATCTTGACAGAATCTGTTTAATCCATTGAACGCATAAGATCGATTTAAGAGTGCAATATTCCGGTATCTAATCGCCAAAAATATAATTATATTCAGCGCCATGTGTGATACACGCTTAGGCGATCATGTATCTCTTGATACATGACTAACGACGCAGATTTTTTTCCCGCAGTAGGTTGCCATTTCTTTCTGCGGTAGACCAGTTGCCATCCAAGGCTATAGAACCTGGTCTGTCCTGCTATTTACTCATAGAAGAAGTAGATTCATACCTTTCCCAGGGGTATTAGCACGTAAGTCAATGTAATAGATTCGACTTGAATTTGAACTCGGCTCTCCCATTCAGTTATGTACCATGCGTGATACATAGGCGATCATGTATCTTTCAATACATGACTGATAAGGCAAATTTTTCCCCGCAGTGGGTTGCCATTTTTTTCTGCTAGACCAGTTGCCATCCAAGACTATACAGCCCGATCTGACTTGCTATTTACCCATAGCCGTGCGGGGGAAGAAGTGTTTTCATGCATTTCCATAGGATATTATCACGCAAGTGAATGTAATAGATTAAGACATCTTTATTAAACTGAGAAAACGAGGTTGGCATATAGTGTCCTTTTATAGTCCCAATAAACAGAAATAGCTCTCTCAAAGAGGCGAGTAAAAAAACCAGGGGAGGCCACTCTTGATTATCAATAACAATCGGATTTACGACCAATTCATTCATTACAAGAGCCCATCCAAAATTATTCAATCCGACATACTGTACAGCTTAAAAGTTTGAGGTGACCTGTAGTAATTTTTTAAAATTGTCCTTCAAAGTAATTGTTTGGTACTTTAAATAAAATAAGATTATTGTACAAGGTAAAAAAAAAAGTGAGACATGATCTTTTATTAGAAACTTTATTATGAAGAAAAGAAAAAAATGTTTTTATGATTAAATTTTGCTCTCGTCAAAACATCCTTCTTTAACCTTGGTTGCTGCAGCACTAATTTTTAGCATTCGTTGCAAATGTTTCTCAAAGTATAAGTTTGTTAATTGATTCCATTCTTTTTTCAATGACTCTAAGAGTTCTTTTTCATTCTTTTTTCACTCTTCTGTCAAGTTCATCCCATGCTAATTCTGGAGATGTCTTCAAACTTTTGAACTGTAGTGTATACTACAACACCACATATTCACAGAAACCCTATAAAAACGTCCATGATATAAAAATTTTACCATATAACAAATATCCTTTTTTGTTTTCTTTTTTTTTTTTTTTAAAGAAATATATAAAAATTCAATAAAATCAAATTTTCAAATTTAGTAACAGGAAACGCATTCTGACCAATTTAGACCCAGAATTGAAGAGAAAACGTGATGGAAGAAGATCTTGACAGAGAAGAAAGGATGACTTCTTCAGAGCAGAATAATGTAACGGAAGACGATGGGTGATAGCAAGCTAGGCTCAGAAACGGAAGAAGATGAAACGAAACCAAGATCTCCATTGAAAATAACAGGCCATAAATATCAAGAGTGAGAAGTGGGAAAAGGTTGGGGAAGAAGTTCGGAAACAACCCAAGCATTCAAACTCTTCACTTCAGGGAGGTGTAGAGGATTGGTTAAGAGGATTGTAGCTATTTGCATATTTTAAGTAGACGAGATGTAAGGTGTAAAGGAAACTATGACCCATCGGGTGTTGACTAAAGAACAACAAAGTACAACAGCTAGTGTTAACAAGCAGTTCTGAAATAGATAAATCTACCTAAAATATTTAAGTCCCATTCTTTCACAGTTTAACATGTAAATAGAAATGGTTGTTCATGTGAGTAACTTTGCACAAATCATTGCTTTTTCTATATTGCAAATTGATTTTATTATACAGACAAATAAAAATAGAGATATTTACTCAAAATATTCAGAGATGTAGGACCGTGCTGTTTACATGAGCAACTTTGTACTAGCCATTTGATTTTCTTCTTTGCTCATTCATATTAATACACAGGCAATTTTTTAATAATGAAAGTTACAAAAAATAACCAGCGTGAGAGTAGCAGACACCTTGGCAGTTCTCAGTCTTACGCAGCCTAACATGTCGGTAGAATAAAGTTATTCATATGAGCAACTTTGCACTAGCTCGTAACTGCCGATTTAATTTATTACACAGAATATTTAACTAAATATTTACGGAGTGTCTACCAACAAGAGGTCAGGTCTTAGTAAATAACAGATGGCATATATTAATGGTTTTGTGCCTGACTTAGTTAAGCTTTGAAAATTTCGTGAAATAATGAAACCATTGCATTTAATAGCCTGGTAGACGCATCATATTCAGCAAACAAATTGTTTCACGAGGCGATAACAGTGTACTTTTGAAGTTTATGTTCTGGAAAAACCATTTTAAGAAAAATATTTTATAAATTTCAACAGTAAAATCTTAGGTCAAAGCATGCTGAGTATTTCCTGTATGAAAACGGCTTTACACTGGCTGTTCTTAAATATGGATACTTTAACAAAGTACAGATTTCAGGCTGACACAGCTATGAACAGGCTGAGATAGATTGCTCATACTTTGGTTTTTAAACGTCCAACCTTTATTCAATCGACTGATATAATTGTATTGACAAAAGTAGCAGGTGTAGGACTTTAAGAAAGCTTTATTAAACTAAGAATTCAAGGTACTCGTATAGAGTCCTTTCATAGTTCCAGTAAATAGAAATAGCTCTCTCAAAGTGGAGAGTAACAAAAGAAGGGGAGACCACTCTTGATTATTCATAACAATAATTTTGGGATAAGTTAACAGTTTCATTGAAATAATGAATGCAAGCAAATGTTTTTATTTATTTATTTATTTATTTATTACCTCGTTGGAACCAAAAATCTTTTTTGAGTACTGTGGAGCTTCCAGAATAGAACTTTCAGCTTAACATGTAAGTAACAATGGTTATTCATTAGTGCAGCTTGATTTTTCACTTTTTAAGAAAATAAACATTGCATTCTATGTGGAAGCTGAGGTTTCGTGTGATAAGTACTGAAACCAAAAATTAGATTCATAGCTTTTACCAATTTTTAAGCATTTAGTTTTAGAGATCGTCTGAGAAAATCTACAGAAATTTCTTATTTTCCGCAGGTTTTTGCTTACAAACTGACTTCAAAATTTTATTATTTCAAGAATAAATTCAAGTAAAGTTGATATTTTTTATTAGATACATTGAATGAAAAATAAATCCAAACCAGACTTCTAATTATGTATCAACATAAACAAAATATGCAATTTTTTACTGCATTCGATAACAAAAAACTATGTCAAAAAATTTAAGATTACAAAAAAAGGCTACTCCATGAATAAGATTTATTAGATCATAATTAATAAAAAACAAAAAATAAATAAAGGTGTATATAGCACGTAATATCTCTGGGCAGAAATTACAAGGCAAAATGTTTTGAATTTGCATTCTTTATTAAAACTCACACTAAAACTATTTGTAGCTAAATTGTATAATTTCTCTTTGAAGCAAATGAAGATCTTATTTGATGTTACAATGATTTAGCAACAGAATGCTTATGGTCTTCTCCTCTTGTCCATATAAAATTTGTAAAGCTTCATGAAATTATAAATTTTACAAATTTTAACTGAAACTTAATCTTTAAAAATATCTCCTTAAAAATGTTAAAAAATTCGTGAAATGTTTTGTGTCGTTATTTATTATACGAAACCCCAAATTTCAAACTGAATACAATACCACGCTTCCAAAATTGACCTCTTCTATTGTCCTGTGACGAACTATGCAACAGCCATTGTCTGTTCTATACTTCAGATTGGTTCTATTACACAGACAAATACAAACGTGCTGTCAATATGAGCAACTCTGTACTCGCCATTTGCATGAATTTTTGTTCATTTTTATTAGGCTTACAGACACATAACGTGAAAACAACAGTTTCCCTACGATGAGCGAAGTTAAGCAACGTCGAGCCTGGTTAATACTTAGATGGGTGAAGATCTGGGAATACCAGCGGCTGTAAGCTTGAATGTGCGGACGGTGCAATGGAAAATGACTCGGAATTGTTAATTGGAGAGCCGAGTTCCAATTCCATTTGGGTTCACTAGATTTTAGAAGGAACTGGAAAGCCAATACTAAACAGAAAACAAAGAATAAACCTCTACTTCTGTTCAAAAGATCGGGGAGAAAATTAATATCTTAATATTAAATTGATTCAAATTTATAGAATTGCGTATCTACTTTAAAATATCACGCAATGAAATTTCTTGATATGCGTAAATCATCTTATAATCTATATAATAAATGTGGATATCAGTATGTCACACGTTTTCAGTTTTACTTTTAGAGGCCGTAGCCCAACATATCATACCATTTTGGAATCATGGCCGACTCCGTGAACAAAGCTCGATTCCCAAGTTGCCATTACGGCGATTGTTTTCGGCGATTTTCTTAGGTGATTTTTTGCGACGAATTTTTTGTGCGATAACGATTTTTATATGGCCCTAGTGACGTTGGTTAGATCCTGTGACTGACCCAAAGAGTTGTGAGTTCAATACCAGACCGCAGCAGTGGTGAACAAATACTTAGAGAGTTGAATTAAAGGTAAATAACTGAGACACATGGAAGAGACATGGCACGTGGAACTAGAACAATCTACCCCGGTGGACGAAATAAAGGGTTCGGCTCCAAATTCCAACCAGCTGAAGAAGGCTGGACGGTACAACGGTCGAAACGTTGAGAATATGGCAATGAAGATGAAGATAACAGTCCGAGTGATGTAAATAATGCAAGTAATCTTGAGGTTTATTGCATAACTAATGCATATTAAACACTTCGCTTTTTACGTTCCGATTTTCAATGTGTTGTATCGAGAAGTAAAATGCATGAACCTTATAAAACTTACATTGAAAATTTGAATTTAAATTTGAATTTAAATTTGAATTTTTAAATCGGACAGGAAATCAAATTTAAATTTTGAATCAAACAGGAAATCAATTTTAAATTTTGGAATCAAACAGGCAATCAATTCAAAATTTTAAATCAAAGTAAATTTTAAATATTGAATCAAACAGGAAATCAATTTTAAATTTTAAATCAAAAACAGTAAATCAATTTTAAATTTTAAATGAAATAGGAAATCAATTTTAGATTTTAAATCAAATAGGAAATCAATTTTAAATTTTAAATCAAAGTAACTCTCAAAATTTAAATCAAACAGGAAATCAATTTTAAATTTTAAATCAATTAGGAAATCAATTTTAAATTTTAAATCAAAGTAACTCTTAATATTTAAATCAAACAGGAAATCAATTTTAAATTTTAAATCAAACAGGAAATCAATTTTAAATTTTAAATCAAATAGGAAATCAATTTTAAATTTTAAATCAAACTGGAAATCAATTTTAAATTTTAAATCAAACAGGAAATCAGTTTTAAATCCAACAGGAAATAAATTTTAAATTTTGAAATCAAACAGGAAATCAATTTAAATTTTAAATCAAAGTAACTTTTAAATTTTAAATCAAATAGGAAATCAATTTTAAATTTTAAATCAAAAACAGGAAATAAATTTTAAATCAAACAGGAAACCAATTTTAAATTTTTAATCAAACAGGAAATCAATTTTAAATTTTAAATCAAATTGGAAATCAATTTTAAATTTTAAATCAGACAGGAAATCAATTTTAAATTTTAAATCAAACATGAAATCAATCTTAAATTTTTAAATCCAAAAAAAAAAATCAAGCAAAAAACTGTTTGTCGGTGTTTTGTATTTGATGTGAAAAAAGGAAATGCAACAGCTGCAGTTGAATGACTTGAGCTGATAAATGGCGATATTTAATCAGGTTTCAATTCTATCAACTGAGCAAAGTTTAAAGACATCGATCCCGATCGATCATATCCCACATATCGGGAATCAGGTAATTATTACTGAGCTATTCAATAGAGATGTAACTAATACATGTGAAACATTAATAGGAAATTGGCGCCATTTTGTATGAAATACTGCAAAAAGAAAAATAAATAAAATAAAAAAAAATATCGATGCCCGTAGTGGCTGGTTTAGGGTGAAATATGAGAGAGACTCGAGCAGCGTAAAGTCCGCTTGACGCCATCACTTCGTGGATGATTAGCAGTTTCACTGGTATTGATGGACCTTTGCCTAGCATGCCTTTTTATGTTTCTCTCTTTGTCTACTGTTAGTTTTGCTCACTTGTGGGTGGTGTAATGGATAGTGGCTCGGAATAAGAAATCGGAGAGGCGAGTTCGAATTTCAACCGGATTCGTTACATTCACTTACGCACAAATACTCTTTAATTAAATCGTAAGACTTACATCGAGAAAAGTCCTTGTTATTATCAAATGATTGTTGATACAATATTCACTCGCAAAAAACAAAACAAAACCGAAAAATTTTCACAATCTAAAAATATGTTTCGTCTTTAAATAACACACAAAAAGATCATAAGTCGTTTTTCTATTTTTTTGATTTACGGCTTATCAACCCTTAACAGGTTATTTAAAACCAGAAAATGATTTTTTTTAAAATTTAATGTTTTTTCCGAAATTTTTACCTTATCAGGAAACAAGGAATTATAATGTGAATACAAAGTGGGGGATCAATTCTATATGACAACCACTATATAAACTGACCCCTCACTTTGTGGCTATGGTAGTTTCTCTCCACTTATATTCCAGTGAATATAAATACATATAAAATAAATCATGCCTGCAGAGCTTATCCGTATTTCATTGATTGATTGATTCGTTTTAATGGTTTATCAACCCTTTGCAGGTTATTTAAAGCCAGAAAATATTTTTTAGATTGTAAGAATATGTCTTTTTTAGATAATAATGGTTTAGTGATACAAGTCTTACTAATTAATCCATAGCTGGGGGAGAAGAGGTGGATTCATGCCGAATCATAATTTGATACACAAACAAGAAATTATAATGTGTATATAAATTAGAGCGATCAATTACATATTACAATCAGTATTTTAACTGATCCCTCACTTTATGGCCACGATGTTTTTCTATGCCGTGTGTAACAGCAAAGTTGTCCAAATTGTGCAAAAGCAAAATTGTCCAATATTTAGGCTAAGCTTTGCACCTTTGTATCTTAAAAATGATTAAAGACGTCTTACTGGAATTTTATAAGACTATTGGATTCTACTTTGAGCAATAGGAATGTAATGAAATTGAAAATGAGGATCCCTCTTGAGTGTTGTGACTTCCTGGTCCAGTTTTCCTTTTTACTGTTTTCTCTTTTTTTAAACTTATTCACCGACGGTTCTTGAATGAACTTTGAAGATGGAAGCCAGTGTATGAATGTTAGTATCATTACTGAAGGCCAGAATGACCTTTTACATCTCACTTATATTCAGCTAGCAAGAGAGTGAGGCCGACACAATTCTACTTTAACCTGCTCTCTTTCGAGCTGAATAACTGAAAGGGTTTTTCAGTGACTTTTTTCGGCAAACTGTATCAAGCTGGCTAATCTTGTCTGAAAACCTGGAAAAAATAAACTCAATTAGTTCAGTGATTTTTAGATATTTTTTTAATAAGCGTTTCACCCCAAGCAAGGCGGGAAGCCACTAGCATGCAAGGGGTTACATAGAGTTGGAGCGAGAGCAAAGAGGAGTGATAGAGAAAAGGATGAAGAGGAGGATAGACGATAGATCAAGGCATCTGGAGACGTCGATTGACATTACATTTGAATAGTTGGAGATTATAGCTATCAGGGAAACAAAAAAGGGGAGGTAGTTCCACAAGTGAGAAATGCGAGACATATAGCTATTGGAGTAGAAGAGACGTCTACATTTAACAGTTTCGACAGTGAAACGGTGAGAGCGAGATGCCAGCCTAGTTGAATAAGCACTGTATATTATGAATTTAAGAGAGGAAATTTTAATAATTTAAGAAAGCATATTCTATGAACATATTTTATATCAACATCTCAATGGGTTATTTTATGCCGCAATCTAAATATTTTGAACAAGATTTTATGGCTTCAACTAAATATATTTCGAACGCAATTGTGTGCTTCAACTTCAGAGAAAATGTATTGTTGGCCATTTTCTATAAAATGTATTGTTGGCCATTTTACTATAACAATGCATTGTTGGTTATTTTACTATAAAAATGTATTGTTGGTCATTTTACTATAAAATGTATTGTTGGTCATTTTTACTATAAAAATGTATTATTGGTAATTTTACTATAAAAATGTATTGTTGGTAATTTACTATAAAATGTATTGTTGGTCATTTTTACTATAAAAAATGTATTATTGGTAATTTTACTATAAAAATGTATTGTTGGTCATTTTACTATAAAAATGTATTGTTGGTCATTTTACTATAAAATGTATTGTCGGTCATTTTACTATAAAATGTATTGTCGGTCATTTTAGTATAAAAATGTATTGTTGGTCATTTTACTATAAAATGTATTGTCGGTCATTTTACTATAAAATGTATTGTTGCTAATTTTACTATAAAAATGTATTGTTGGTCATTTTACTATAAAAATGTATTATTGGTCATTTTGCTATAAAATATATTCCTTCTCATTTAGCTTTAAAATATATCGTTGGTCATTTTGCTATAAAATGTATTGTTGGTCATTTTACTATAAAAATGTATTGTCGGTTATTGTAGTATAAAAATGTATTTTGGTCATTTTACTATAAAATATATTGTTGGTCATTTTACTATAAAAATGTATCGTTCGCCATTTTACTATAAATGTATTGTTCGTCATTCTGCAACAAAAATGTATTGTTGGTCATTTTGCTATAAAATATATTCCTTGTCATTTAGCTTTAAAATGGTCATTTTGTTAGTCATTTTATTATAAAATGTATTGTTGGTCATTTTGCTATAAAATATATTGTTGCTCATGTTACCATAAAAAGTATTGTTGGTTATTTCTTTATAAAAAATTGTATTGTACACACTTTACATTATTAGGACTATAGTCGTCCTCATCTTTGTCGCCATATTTGTGTTCTAGTTCCACGTGCCATGTCTCCTGTTAATTCCCCTCGTCAAGTTCTCCACCTCCTAAAAAATGTATTGCTAGTATTTTATTATACGCTTATCCAATCGCAGTGTTTTGTTTGAGTTTGCAGTTTCAATAGTTGCCCATAGCTGGGATCTTAATAGGTGTAACCAACCCGGTAGCACGTGTTCGATCCTCATTGAATGCTCCAGACATTCGGTCATGTCTAAGTTACACTTAGAAAATCATCGTATAAATGTCTCGATTTGACTAGACTATTTAAGAAGCAAAATATTTTTACTTTAATCTTTTCACCCCAAGCAAGGCAATAAAGACACTGAGAAGTGCGATAAAAGAAACTGTTAGCGGAGAACTTACGGTTACATCTAGCCATTTCAACTGTGAATTGATGAGACCTAGCTGCCAATCTAGTACCGCGTTTAAATTCATAAAGTCTAGGTACCAAAGAAGAAAGCTCATCAGAACAATTACCATGAACATACTTATCAAATTAAGAAACTGTTAGCATAGAAAATATGGTTACATCTAGCCATTTCAACTGTAAAATGATGAGACCTAGCTGCCAATCTAGTACTGCGTTTAAATTCATAAAATCTAGGTACCAAAGAGGAAGGCTCATCAGAACAATTACCATGAACATACTTATCAGATTAAGAAACTCTTAGCATAGAACTTATGGTTACATCTAGCCATTTCAACTGTAAAACGATGAGACCTAACTCCCAATCTAGTACTGCGTTTAAATTCATAAAGTCTAGGTACCATAGTGGAGAGTTCATCAGTACAACTATCAGGGAAATATTTATAGAAAATGCACAGGGAAGCTACGTCGCGGTGGCGGGAAAAAAAGACTGGAAACGAGATGCTAGGTTAGAACCAATAACATTGCTGATTCTCCTTTGGATTTCATCAAGAATCTCTAAATATATAGCAGTTGCACCGGAAGATCTGACAGCAACATTAAATGCGTGCCTCCCTTCAAAATGATGAGACCTATTTGCCAATGTAGTACAGTGCTTAAATTCGTAAATCTATATATCATAGAAGAGACTTCATTAAAGCATTTAACACGAAAGTATTTACAGAAAAGGCTGAGGGAAGATTCATTGCCGTGGCGGGAAAATCAGTACAGCCGATATGCCAGGTTCAGACTAATGACATTGCAGATTCTCCTATGGATTTTATCAAGAATCTGTAATATATATATATAGTAATAATATATTTAGAATTCTCAGATATGACAGAAAAGTAAGTTGGGGAGGCAGGATCGGCTCTTCAAGGGAAAAGGACGCTGGATGAAGATTTGTCGGACTATAGAACGCATGTTTCAGCATCTGCCATTATCTGTCATTAGTAACTTTATTGGACACACGAAACTGTGCGCAACTTACGGCCTTCTCTCGTCTCACTTATTATTTATCGCTCTTGACGTAATCTTTTGCCATGAGTGAATAACCGAGAGTCGCGTTTGTCGGTTGTAATGCAATTGTCTTCAATTCTCAAGTATGCTCATGAATGCGAAACAAGCGTTTGCGTGCGCAGACACGTCGAGGAAAAGGATCCACTAATTGTGGTGAAACACAAGACGACATCAAACGTTAAGAGACAAAAGTTTAAGTTTTGAATCTTCATCCGTGTCGCAGAAATACACAGACAGTGACAAAAACGCGTGGGCAAAAACGTATCAAATTTCTATTGATTTTTATATATACATAAACACACACACACACACACATATATATATATATATATATATATATATATATGTGATGTAAAAGAGAAGATTTATATTTATACATTATTAATGCTGTGAAAAAGTACTTTGAATATAAAGTAATTTTTAACTTTTTTATCTATTATAACGTTTTCACATGATTTTAAATACATAAATATACTAGTTTACCAAGGCCGTACAAAATGATAGCATATTTTTTAAGAACTTACTATTATTAGAAGGTTTTCCCATGTGAGTCTTTAAATATATAAATATACTAGTTTACCCAGGCCGTCCAAAATGATGGCATATTTTGTTAAGTCCTTACTATTATTAGAAGGTTTTCACATTTAAGTCTTTAAATATATAAATATACTAGTTTACCAAGGCCGTCCAAAATGATGGCATATTTTGTTAAGTCCTTACTATTATTAGAAGGTTTTCCCATGTGAATCTTTAAATATATAAATATATTAGTTTACCCAGGCCGTCCAAAATGATGGCATATTTTGTTAAGTCCTTACTATTATTAGAAGGTTTTCACATGTGAGTCTTTAAATATATAAATATACTAGTTTACCAAGGCCGTCCAAAATGATGGCATATTTTGTTAAGTCCTTACTATTATTAGAAGGTTTTCCCATGTGAATCTTTAAATATATAAATATATTAGTTTACCCAGGCCGTCCAAAATGATGGCATATTTTGTTAAGTCCTTACTATTATTAGAAGGTTTTCACATGTGAGTCTTTAAATATATAAATATACTAGTTTACCCAGGCCGTCCAAAATGATGGCATATTTTGTTAAGTCCTTACTATTATTAGAAGGTTTTCCGATGTGAGTCTTTAAATATATAAAGGTACTAGTTTACCAAGGCCGTCCAAAATGATGGCATATTTTGTTAAGTCCTTACTATTATTAGAAGGTTTTCCCATGTGAGTCTTTAAATATATAAATATACTAGTTTACCCAGGCCGTCCAAAATGATGGCATATTTTGTTATGTCCTTACTATTATTAGAAGGTTTTCCGATGTGAGTCTTTAAATATATAAATATACTAGTTTACCCAGGCCGTCCAAAATGATGGCATATTTTGTTAAGTCCTTACTATTATTAGAAGGTTTTCCCATGTGAGTCTTTAAATATATAAATATACTAGTTTACCCAGGCCGTCCAAAATGATGGCATATTTTGTTAAGTCCTTACTATTATTAGAAGGTTTTCACATGTGAGTCTTTAAATATATAAATATACTAGTTTACCCAGGCCGTCCAAAATGATGGCATATTTTGTTATGTCCTTACTATTATTAGAAGGTTTTCACATGTGAGTTTTAAATATATAAATATACTAATTTACCCAGGCCGTCCAAAATGATGGCATATTTTGTTATGTCCTTACTAATATTAGAAGGTTTTCCGATGTGAGTCTTTAAATATATAAATATACTAGTTTACCCAGGCCGTCCAAAATGATGGCATATTTTGTTAAGTCCTTACTATTAGTAGAAGGTTTTCCCATGTGAGTCTTTAAATATATAAATATACTAGTTTACCAAGGCCGTCCAAAATGATGGCATATTTTGTTAAGTCCTTACTATTAGTAGAAGGTTTTCCCATGTGAGTCTTTAAATATATAAATATACTAGTTTACCAAGGCCGTCCAAAATGATGGCATATTTTGTTAAGTCCTTACTATTAGTAGAAGGTTTTCACATGTGAGTCTTTAAATATATAAATATACTAGTTTACCCAGGCCGTCCAAAATGATGGCATATTTTGTTAAGTCCTTACTATTATTAGAAGGTTTTCACATGTGAGTCTTTAAATATATAAATATACTAGTTTACCCAGGCCGTCCAAAATGATGGCATATTTTGTTATGTCCTTACTATTATTAGAAGGTTTTCACATGTGAGTTTTAAATATATAAATATACTAGTTTACCCAGGCCGTCCAAAATGATGGCATATTTTGTTATGTCCTTACTATTATTAGAAGGTTTTCACATGTGAGTCTTTAAATATATAAATATACTAGTTTACCCAGGCCGTCCAAAATGATGGCATATTTTGTTATGTCCTTACTATTATTAGAAGGTTTTTACATGTGAGTCTTTAAATATATAAATATACTAGTTTACCCAGGCTGTCCAAAATGATGGCATATTTTGTTATGTCCTTACTATTATTAGAAGGTTTACCCATGTGAGTCTTTAAATATATAAATATACTAGTTTACCCAGGCCGTCCAAAATGATGGCATATTTTGTTATGTCCTTACTATTATTAGAAGGTTTACCCATGTGAGTCTTTAAATATATAAATATACTAGTTTACCCAGGCCGTCCAAAATGATGGCATATTTTGTTATGTCCTTACTATTATTAGAAGGTTTTTACATGGGAGTCTTTAAATATATAAATATACTAGTTTACCCAGGCCGTCCAAAATGATGGCATATTTTGTTAAGTCCTTACTATTATTAGAAGGTTTACCCATGTGAGTCTTTAAATATATAAATATACTAGTTTACCCAGGCCGTCCAAAATGATGGCATATTTTGTTAAGTCCTTACTATTATTAGAAGGATTTCCCATGTGAGTCTTTAAATATATAAATATACTAGTTTACCCAGGCCGTCCAAAATGATGGCATATTTTGTTATGTCCTTACTATTATTAGAAGGTTTACCCATGTGAGTCTTTAAATATATAAATATACTAGTTTACCCAGGCCGTCCAAAATGATGGCATATTTTGTTATGTCCTTACTATTATTAGAAGGTTTACCCATGTGAGTCTTTAAATATATAAATATACTAGTTTACCCAGGCCGTCCAAAATGATGGCATATTTTGTTATGTCCTTACTATTATTAGAAGGTTTTCCCATGTGAGTCTTTAAATATATAAATATACTAGTTTACCCAGGCTGTCCAAAATGATGGCATATTTTGTTATGTCCTTACTATTATTAGAAGGTTTTCACATGTGAGTCTTTAAATATATAAATATACTAGTTTACCCAGGCTGTCCAAAATGATGGCATATTTTGTTAAGTCCTTACTATTATTAGAAGGTTTTCCCATGTGAGTCTTTAAATATATAAATATACTAGTTTACCCAGGCCGTCCAAAATGATGGCATATTTTGTTATGTCCTTACTATTATTAGAAGGTTTTCCCATGTGAGTCTTTAAATATATAAATATACTAGTTTACCCAGGCCGTCCAAAATGATGGCATATTTTGTTATGTCCTTACTATTATTAGAAGGTTTTCCCATGTGAGTCTTTAAATATATAAATATACTAGTTTACCCAGGCTGTCCAAAATGATGGCATATTTTGTTATGTCCTTACTATTATTAGAAGGTTTTCCCATGTGAGTCTTTAAATATATAAATATACTAGTTTACCCAGGCCGTCCAAAATGATGGCATATTTTGTTATGTCCTTACTATTATTAGAAGGTTTTCCCATGTGAGTCTTTAAATATATAAATATACTAGTTTACCCAGGCTGTCCAAAATGATGGCATATTTTGTTATGTCCTTACTATTATTAGAAGGTTTTCCCATGTGAGTCTTTAAATATATAAATATACTAGTTTACCCAGGCTGTCCAAAATGATGGCATATTTTGTTATGTCCTTACTATTATTAGAAGGTTTTCCCATGTGAGTCTTTAAATATATAAATATACTAGTTTACCCAGGCCGTCCAAAATGATGGCATATTTTGTTATGTCCTTACTATTATTAGAAGGTTTTCCCATGTGAGTCTTTAAATATATAAATATACTAGTTTACCCAGGCTGTCCAAAATGATGGCATATTTTGTTATGTCCTTACTATTATTAGAAGGTTTTCCCATGTGAGTCTTTAAATATATAAATATACTAGTTTACCCAGGCTGTCCAAAATGATGGCATATTTTGTTATGTCCTTACTATTATTAGAAGGTTTTCCCATGTGAGTCTTTAAATATATAAATATACTAGTTTACCCAGGCTGTCCAAAATGATGGCATATTTTGTTATGTCCTTACTATTATTAGAAGGTTTTCCCATGTGAGTCTTTAAATATATAAATATACTAGTTTACCCAGGCCGTCCAAAATGATGGCATATTTTGTTATGTCCTTACTATTATTAGAAGGTTTTCACATGTGAGTCTTTAAATATATAAATATACTAGTTTACCCAGGCTGTCCAAAATGATGGCATATTTTGTTATGTCCTTACTATTATTAGAAGTTTTTCCCATGTGAGTCTTTAAATATATAAATATACTAGTTTACCCAGGCCGTCCAAAATGATGGCATATTTTGTTATGTCCTTACTATTATTAGAAGGTTTTCCCATGTGAGTCTTTAAATATATAAATATACTAGTTTACCCAGGCTGTCCAAAATGATGGCATATTTTGTTATGTCCTTACTATTATTAGAAGGTTTTCACATGTGAGTCTTTAAATATATAAATATACTAGTTTACCCAGGCTGTCCAAAATGATGGCATATTTTGTTAAGTCCTTACTATTATTAGAAGGTTTTCACATGTGAGTCTTTAAATATATAAATATACTAGTTTACCCAGGCCGTCCAAAATGATGGCATATTTTGTTATGTCCTTACTATTATTAGAAGGTTTTCACATGTGAGTCTTTAAATATATAAATATACTAGTTTACCCAGGCCGTCCAAAATGATGGCATATTTTGTTAAGTCCTTACTATTATTAGAAGGTTTTCCTATGTGAGTCTTTAAATATATAAATATACTAGTTTACCCAGGCCGTCCAAAATGATGGCATATTTTGTTAAGTCCTTACTATTATTAGAAGGTTTTCCCATGTGAGTCTTTAAATATATAAATATACTAGTTTACCCAGGCCGTCCAAAATGATGGCATATTTTGTTAAGTCTTTACTATTATTAGAAGGTTTTCCCATGTGAGTCTTTAAATATATAAATATACTAGTTTACCCAGGCCGTCCAAAATGATGGCATATTTTGTTATGTCCTTACTATTATTAGAAGGTTTACCCATGTGAGTCTTTAAATATATAAATATACTAGTTTACCCAGGCCGTCCAAAATGATGGCATATTTTGTTATGTCCTTACTATTATTAGAAGGTTTTCCCATGTGAGTCTTTAAATATATAAATATACTAGTTTACCCAGGCTGTCCAAAATGATGGCATATTTTGTTATGTCCTTACTATTATTAGAAGGTTTTCACATGTGAGTCTTTAAATATATAAATATACTAGTTTACCCAGGCTGTCCAAAATGATGGCATATTTTGTTAAGTCCTTACTATTATTAGAAGGTTTTCCCATGTGAGTCTTTAAATATATAAATATACTAGTTTACCCAGGCCGTCCAAAATGATGGCATATTTTGTTATGTCCTTACTATTATTAGAAGGTTTTCCCATGTGAGTCTTTAAATATATAAATATACTAGTTTACCCAGGCCGTCCAAAATGATGGCATATTTTGTTATGTCCTTACTATTATTAGAAGGTTTTCCCATGTGAGTCTTTAAATATATAAATATACTAGTTTACCCAGGCTGTCCAAAATGATGGCATATTTTGTTATGTCCTTACTATTATTAGAAGGTTTTCCCATGTGAGTCTTTAAATATATAAATATACTAGTTTACCCAGGCCGTCCAAAATGATGGCATATTTTGTTATGTCCTTACTATTATTAGAAGGTTTTCCCATGTGAGTCTTTAAATATATAAATATACTAGTTTACCCAGGCTGT
This sequence comes from Acanthosepion lycidas, assembly GCA_963932145.1. Taxonomy (NCBI): domain Eukaryota; kingdom Metazoa; phylum Mollusca; class Cephalopoda; order Sepiida; family Sepiidae; genus Acanthosepion; species Acanthosepion lycidas. Next base: position 68,799,387 of record OZ010603.1, on the reverse strand, counting down.
CCAAAATGATGGCATATTTTGTTATGTCCTTACTATTATTAGAAGGTTTTCCCATGTGAGTCTTTAAATATATAAATATACTAGTTTACCCAGGCTGTCCAAAATGATGGCATATTTTGTTATGTCCTTACTATTATTAGAAGGTTTTCCCATGTGAGTCTTTAAATATATAAATATACTAGTTTACCCAGGCCGTCCAAAATGATGGCATATTTTGTTATGTCCTTACTATTATTAGAAGGTTTTCCCATGTGAGTCTTTAAATATATAAATATACTAGTTTACCCAGGCTGTCCAAAATGATGGCATATTTTGTTATGTCCTTACTATTATTAGAAGGTTTTCCCATGTGAGTCTTTAAATATATAAATATACTAGTTTACCCAGGCTGTCCAAAATGATGGCATATTTTGTTATGTCCTTACTATTATTAGAAGGTTTTCCCATGTGAGTCTTTAAATATATAAATATACTAGTTTACCCAGGCTGTCCAAAATGATGGCATATTTTGTTATGTCCTTACTATTATTAGAAGGTTTTCCCATGTGAGTCTTTAAATATATAAATATACTAGTTTACCCAGGCTGTCCAAAATGATGGCATATTTTGTTAAGTCCTTACTATTATTAGAAGGTTTTCACATGTGAGTCTTTAAATATATAAATATACTAGTTTACCAAGGCCGTCCAAAATGATGGCATATTTTGTTATGTCCTTACTATTATTAGAAGGTTTTCACATGTGAGTCTTTAAATATATAAATATACTAGTTTAGCCAGGCCGTCCAAAATGATGGCATATTTTGTTAAGTCCTTACTATTATTAGAAGTTTTTTACATGTAAGTCTTTAAATATATAAATACACTAGTTTACCCAGGCCGTCCAAAATGATGGCATATTTTGTTAAGTCCTTACTATTATTAGAAGGTTTTCCGATGTGAGTCTTTAAATATATAAATATACTAGTTTACCCATGCCGTCCAAAATGATGGCATATTTTGTTAAGTCCTTACTATTATTAGAAGGTTTTCACATGTGAGTCTTTAAATATATAAATATACTAGTTTACCCATGCCGTCCAAAATGATGGCATATTTTGTTAAGTCCTTACTATTATTAGAAGGTTTTCACATGTGAGTCTTTAAATATATAAATATACTAGTTTACCCATGCCGTCCAAAATGATGGCATATTTTGTTAAGTCCTTACTATTATTAGAAGGTTTTCCCATGTGAGTCTTTAAATATATAAATATACTAGTTTACCCATGCCGTCCAAAATGATGGCATATTTTGTTAAGTCCTTACTATTATTAGAAGGTTTTCACATGTGAGTCTTTAAATATATAAATATACTAGTTTACCCATGCCGTCCAAAATGATGGCATATTTTGTTAAGTCCTTACTATTATTAGAAGGTTTTCACATGTGAGTCTTTAAATATATAAATATACTAGTTTACCCATGCCGTCCAAAATGATGGCATATTTTGTTAAGTCCTTACTATTATTAGAAGGTTTTCACATGTGAGTCTTTAAATATATAAATATACTAGTTTACCCATGCCGTCCAAAATGATGGCATATTTTGTTAAGTCCTTACTATTATTAGAAGGTTTTCACATGTGAGTCTTTAAATATATAAATATACTAGTTTACCCAGGCCGTCCAAAATGATGGCATATTCTGTTAAGTCCTTACTATTATTAGAAGGTTTTCCCATGTGAGTCTTTAAATATATAAATATACTAGTTTACCCAGGCCGTCCAAAATGATGGCATATTTTTTTATGTCCTTACTATTATTAGAAGGTTTTCACATGTGAGTCTTTAAATATATAAATATACTAGTTTACCCAGGCCGTCCAAAATGATGGCATATTTTGTTATGTCCTTACTATTATTAGAAGGTTTTCCCATGTGAGTCTTTAAATATATAAATATACTAGTTTACCCAGGCCGTCCAAAATGATGGCATATTTTGTGAAGTCCTTACTATTATTAGAAGGTTTTCCCATGTGAGTCTTTAAATATATAAATATACTAGTTTACCCAGGCCGTCCAAAATGATGGCATATTTTGTGAAGTCCTTACTATTATTAGAAGGTTTTCCCATGTGAGTCTTTAAATATATAAATATACTAGTTTACCCAGGCCGTCCAAAATGATGGCATATTTTGTTCAGTCCTTACTATTATTAGAAGGTTTTCCCATGTGAGTCTTTAAATATATAAATATACTAGTTTACCCAGGCCGTCCAATATGATGGCATATTTTGTTATGTCCTTACTATTATTAGAAGGTTTTCACATGTGAGTCTTTAAATATATAAATATACTAGTTTACCCAGGCCGTCCAAAATGATGGCATATTTTGTTATGTCCTTACTATTATTAGAAGGTTTTCCGATGTGAGTCTTTAAATATATAAATATACTAGTTTACCCAGGCCGTCCAAAATGATGGCATATTTTGTTAAGTCCTTACTATTATTAGGTTTTCACATGTGAGTCTTTAAATATATAAATATACTAGTTTACCCAGGCCGTCCATAATGATGGCATATTTTGTTAAGTCCTTACTATTATTAGAAGGTTTTCACATGTGAGTCTTTAAATATATAAATATACTAGTTTACCCAGGCCGTCCAATATGATGGCATATTTTGTTATGTCCTTACTATTATTAGAAGGTTTTCCCATGTGAGTCTTTAAATATATAAATATACTAGTGTACCCAGGCCGTCCAAAATGATGGCATATTTTGTTATGTCCTTACTATTATTAGAAGGTTTTCCGATGTGAGTCTTTAAATATATAAATATACTAGTTTACCCAGGCCGTCCAAAATGATGGCATATTTTGTTAAGTCCTTACTATTATTAGGTTTTCACATGTGAGTCTTTAAATATATAAATATACTAGTTTACCCAGGCCGTCCAAAATGATGGCATATTTTGTTAAGTCCTTACTATTATTAGAAGGTTTTCACATGTGAGTCTTTAAATATATAAATATACTAGTTTACCCAGGCCGTCCAAAATGATGGCATATTTTGTTAAGTCCTTACTATTATTAGAAGGTTTTCACATGTGAGTCTTTAAATATATAAATATACTAGTTTACCCAGGCCGTCCAAAATGATGGCATATTTTGTTATGTCCTTACTATTATTAGAAGGTTTTCCGATGTGAGTCTTTAAATATATAAATATACTAGTTTACCCAGGCCGTCCAAAATGATGGCATATTTTGTTAAGTCCTTACTATTATTAGGTTTTCACATGTGAGTCTTTAAATATATAAATATACTAGTTTACCCAGGCCGTCCAAAATGATGGCATATTTTGTTAAGTCCTTACTATTATTAGAAGGTTTTCCCATGTGAGTCTTTAAATATATAAATATACTAGTTTACCCATGCCGTCCAAAATGATGGCATATTCTGTTAAGTCTTTACTATGATTAGAAGGTTTTCACATGTGAGTCTTTAAATATATAAATATACTAGTTTACCCAGGCCGTCCAAAATGATGGCATATTTTGTTATGTCCTTACTATTATTAGAAGGTTTTCCGATGTGAGTCTTTAAATATATAAATATACTAGTTTACCCAGGCCGTCCAAAATGATGGCATATTTTGTTAAGTCCTTACTATTATTAGGTTTTCACATGTGAGTCTTTAAATATATAAATATACTAGTTTACCCAGGCCGTCCAAAATGATGGCATATTTTGTTAAGTCCTTACTATTATTAGAAGGTTTTCACATGTGAGTCTTTAAATATATAAATATACTAGTTTAGCCAGGCCGTCCAAAATGATGGCATATTTTGTTAAGTCTTTACTATGATTAGAAGGTTTTCACATGTGAGTCTTTAAATATATAAATATACTAGTTTACCCAGGCCGTCCAAAATGATGGCATATTTTTTTATGTCCTTACTATTATTAGAAGTTTTTCCCATGTGAGTCTTTAAATATATAAATATACTAGTTTACCCAGGCCGTCCAAAATGATGGCATATTTTGTTATGTCCTTACTATTATTAGAAGGTTTTCACATGTGAGTCTTTAAATATATAAATATACTAGATTACCCAGGCCGTCCAAAATGATGGCATATTTTGTTATGTCCTTACTATTATTAGAAGGTTTTCCGATGTGAGTCTTTAAATATATAAATATACTAGTTTACCCAGGCCGTCCAAAATGATGGCATATTTTGTTAAGTCCTTACTATTATTAGAAGGTTTTCACATGTGAGTCTTTAAATATATAAATATACTAGTTTACCCAGGCCGTCCAAAATGATGGCATATTTTGTTAAGTCCTTAGTATTATTAGAAGGTTTTCCCATGTGAATATCTAAATATATAAATATACTAGTTTACCCAGGCCGTCTAAAATGATGGCATATTTTGTTAAGTCCTTACTATTATTAGAAGGTTTTCACATGTGAGTCTTTAAATATATAAATATACTAGTTTACCCAGGCTGTCCAAAATGATGGCATATTTTGTTAAGTCCTTACTATTATTAGAAGGTTTTCACATGTGAGTCTTTAAATATATAAATATACTAGTTTACCCAGGCCATCCAAAATGATGGCATATTTTGTTAAGTCCTTACTATTATTAGAAGGTTTTCACATGTGAGTCTTTAAATATATAAATTTACTAATTTACCCAGGCCGTCCAAAATGATGGCATATTTTGTTAAGTCCTTACTATTATTAGAAGGTTTTCACATGTGAGTCTTTAAATATATAAATATACTAGTTTACCCAGGCCATCCAAAATGATGGCATATTTTGTTAAGTTCTTAGTATTATTAGAAGGTTTTACCATGTGAATCTTTAAATATATAAATATACTAGTTTACCAAGGCCGTCTAAAATGATGGCATATTTTGTTAAGTCCTTACTATTATTAGAAGGTTTTCACATGTGAGTCTTTAAATATATAAATTTACTAATTTACCCAGGCCGTCCAAAATGATGGCATATTTTGTTAAGTCCTTACTATTATTAGAAGGTTTTCCCATGTGAGTCTTTAAATATATAAATATACTAGTTTACCCAGGCCATCCAAAATGATGGCATATTTTGTTAAGTCCTTAGTATTATTAGAAGGTTTTCCCACGTGAATCTTTAAATATATAAATATACTAGTTTACCAAGGCCGTCTAAAATGATGGCATATTTTGTTAAGTTTTTGCTAATTTTTGGAAGTTGTGAAAACCTTCTAATAAAATCTTCCTCTCTTTCATAATTTTGTTTATGATAAAATTTTTATGAGATAGAAATTCTATATAACAACTTATCGGTAGTTTTCTGCAACACCGCAAGATGCTACTAAACGAAAACCTTAACCTGAAACTTAGTTATATTTTTAAATAGCCGATTTGGTCTCTCATCTGGATGTCATATGTGGCATCCAACTCGTTCAGAAATTTCCAAACTAGAATCTATATATAACCGTTTTCTCAGTTCATTGACAGAAAATGGATTCTAGCCAAGGAATCTTTGAGATATTAACAAAAACTCCCCTTGAAATAATCAGGTAGACTAGCGTTACATAATCCCAAAGAAAAATCTTTAGATATTAACAAAAACTATATTCCTTGAAGACACCCGACAGCAGCAACAATATAGCACATTTAGCTAGAAGGGAAAATAACATTGTCTATTATGACACTTAAAATCAAAGGAATAATAATAATAATAATAATAATAATAATAATAATAATAATAATAATAATAATAATAATAAAATCGGACATGATAGAGTGGGCCAATATTTGAACTGGAAAATCTGCAACTTCTACGGGAAGGAAACTGAAAGAAATTGGTATGAACACCACCCAGACCCGGTTACGGAGATAGGACCTGTTACAATTCTATGGGACTACACAATACCCACTGACAGAATAATTAAAGCCAACCGCCCAGATATTGTTATTAAAGACCACAAACAAAAACGGTGCCTCCTTATTGATATGGCTGTCCCTGCTGACTGCAATGTATCTTTGAAGACATTCAAAAAGCTGTCAAAATACAAGGTCCTTGAAATCGAAATCTCGAAAATGTGGTATATGGGAACATCAACAATCCCTTTTGTAGTTGGAGCCCTAGGACTGGTTGGAAAAAATTGCAGTAGACTAATTGCAGGGATTCCTGGAAGTCCATGCCTCAAGGAGATACAAAAAATTGTTCTGGCAAGTACAGCCCACACTTTACGAAGGGCTTTATCTATGTAATTTTTTTTTTTTTCAGTGGAAAATATCATGATGCCATTTCTAACCTTATGTCCCTGGGCGGGACCCGGAAAGAAATGTGTAAACGCCAGAAATCAAAGAAAATAAAAAATAATAATAATAATAAATCTGAAATTTCTACGGGAAGGAAACTGAAAGAAATTGCTATGAACCCCAACCAGACCTGGTGACGGAGATAAAATCTGAAACAATTTTATGGGACTATACAATACACACAGACAGAACAATCAAAGCTAACCCCCCAGACATTGTTATTACAGACCAAAAAAACTAAAATGTGCCTCCTTATTGATATGGCAGTCCCTGCAGACTGCAATGTATCTTTGAAGATCTTCAAAAAGCTATCAAAATACAAGGACCTTCAAATCAAAATCTCAAAAATGTGTGGAGCCCTCAGATTTGTTGGAAAAGATTCCAGTAGACTAATCGAAGGGATTCCTGGAAGTTAATGCCTTGAAGAAATACAAAAAATTCTTCTTACAAGGACAGCCCATACCTTATGAAAGGCTTTATCTATGTAAAATATGTTTGTGTGTTTTTTTTTTGGTTTTTAATTTTTTTTTTAGAAAATGTCATGATGCCATTTCTAACCTTAGGTCTCTGGACGGGACCCGGAAAGACATGTGTACACACCAGAAATCAAAGGAAATAAAATAATAATAATAATAATAATAATAATAATAATAATACTAATAATAATAATAATAATAATAATAATAATATATGTAAAATTTCAGATATAAACAAAATATATCTATAAAAACCCAATATGAAGAAAGACGAAAGGAAAATTTCTTTACCCAAAGAAATATGGATGATCATAAAAATAAAACATAAGTTTTATTTTTAATATTAATACTTACATAGACAATATATTAAAATAAAAAAAAAAACCCTGATTAATAATTGTATTAACAAAAGATAAATAAATAAAAATAGACAAATTAGAAAATAAAAAAATTCAACAACATTAACAACATTTATTTACTTTTATTCATCAAACATTAAATTACATCACTTAGCATCTTCCATATATTATCTTTGATGACACAGTTTTGCGAATATTATAGTGTGTTTTTAAATTTAAAAAAAATATTGTAAATTAGAATATATATATTTTTGCTTCTGCTTATAAATACATGTTGCATAATCCTCATAAATTTCTCAATAAAATGCCTCAAGGGGCAAAATGAATCGATAAAGAAACATTTTCGTAGGTACCTCCAGAGATTTTCTAAAATAAGAAGATACCCTGATAAAAAAAAAAAAAAAAAAAAGGCATGGAACTTGTTGAAAACAAAGTTTTACCGTAAAAATGTTTATAATATTTTTAAGGGGAAAGTCCAAAATATTGTTTTGATTTCTAGCATGTCCGAATTTTTTTTGTGGTAAAAAGACATTGTTTTGGAAATTCTTGCAAAAATCAAGTAATTGTCGGATTTTATTGTTTTAAAATTTTTTTTAATGAATAATTAATTTTTACAAAAAAATGTTTTAAATCTTTTCAAATTCTGGATTAATTTCAGCAGTTTTTATATTATTATGAAGTGAAAAATATATTTATTAATTATAAACGGATATGCTTTATACAGATCATCAAGCACAAATATTTTTAATATAATTAAAATTAAATTTCAGGGACTTCGTATTTATATTAGTTAAAAGCAGGATTTTAGTTAAAGATCTTGCATCAGCTAAGGTCATTTTCTTCAATTATTTTTTACAGATAAAGTCTCCGTAGAACGACATTAGTTCTGTCATCAAGCTAAAACCAACTACTGTCGGGATAAAAATTAATTCATGCGGTATTTCAAACTTATAGTAAATAATATTTGTCTCAAATAAGATCAATTTTATTTTAAATCAAATAATAATACTCAAATAAAGTTTCGGAAAAGTATATTTTACTTTTAGAAGATTATATTTTTGATAAATAGAATTATATTGCAATGAAAAACGACTAAAAAAGGGGCGCTAATCAGGTATTTTAGCAACAGTGAATTTAAACTAATTTTGAAATACAGTAAAATACGTTGCTTATAGGAAATATTAAATTTAATTTATTAACTTGAAATTTAAACTAAA